>RPFO01000079.1:6736952-6979452 GCA_009746045.1 Mesostigma viride | reverse complement strand
TCCCGCCCACCAGGGCATGAATCTGTATTGCTGACACGCCTAATACCTTGATCACACACATGGTCCTCCTTGCCATGGTTTGTGCCACCAGGGCGTGAAGCTGGGCGGCAAGGTCACGCGGCAAGACGGGCGCATCCTGCACGTCAAGTGCACCGCGGAGAGCGTGCTGCTGCGATGCGACGCCGTCATGGAGCAGGTCAACCTGTGAGTGATGGACTCTTATGGCTGCCTGCACGTCAACCTGAGAGGAATAAGTGTATGCTGGCAAACGCGCCTGGGGCTGGTCACAATCTGAGACGGTGACGTATCCTGCTGCCTTGTGCAGGTCAGCACGGTAGGCCATTCACCAGGCCATCGCAAAAGGCATGCGCCCTATCCGTTGAAAGTCATGCGTTGCACCACACGCCCATGGGCATCCTGGTCGCTTGCCGCCACTGCACCCCCCCTTTCTCCCCCCCTTCCATCGAGCATTCGTGCTCCATGGCGACATCACATGACTTGAAATAATTGACCTTTCTCCCCCCCTCCCTCCCCACTCTCACCCCCTTTCCTTCCCCCCCCCCCCCCCTGCTGTGCCAGCGTGTTTGATTAAGTGACTTCGTCCATCCTGCTTGTGTGCCACTTTATTTTTTGCTGGTGCTATATCTAATCCTTGCTGCTTGCCACGATTTAACATCCTGCTCTTGTTACTTGCAGCGCAAGCGAGTGCGCGCTCAAGTGCGTGCGTGAGGGCGACCGCCGCGGCGCGCTCTGGCACCTGTCACGCAAGCGCATGCTGCTGGCCATGCTGGAGAGCTGCCGCGCGCTGCACAGCCGCATGGTGGAGGTGCTGGGCCTGATCACCAACGCCGAGGGCAACCGGCAGGTGGGGGAGCTATTGAAAAAAGAGAAATAAATGTAATCAATCAATTTATGATTTAAATGTACCAGATGTCCCAGTAAGCGATGCGATAGGGGAACTGGCAGGTTGGTCAGTGGGGGGGTATTCTATGGCTATTGAATGTGGTGGGAGGGCGCAACTTAACAGAATGGTTCTATAGTAACAGAATGGTTCTATAGTAATGAGCAACACAGAGGGTAACTGGCAGGTGCGGGGGCCTGCTGGGTAGATTAATTAATTAAGCCGATGCTGGGTAGATGTTCAGTAGTAACCGACGCAGTGGGAGGGGAACCTGCAGATAAGGGGAAAGTGGTGGGGGGGCATTGAGTTATCATGATAGACTTGGTGGTGGAGCAACAAGCTGGTGAGGGCCGGCCTCGAGATAAGCTATATAATGCTGTCAACAATTATAAGAAGCTTACAAGTCGTATCGATCAGGTGTACGTGTCTGATATCCTTAACTGTGTTGTGATGGGCTACCAGCTTGCAGGAACACCTGATGGCGAGATGGGCAAGCGAGCCGTTTTGGTTAGCGCGACTGGTGGGCAGGGGCATGTGTCTTTGGCCTTAGCGGCCGCATGCAAGCCCACCACACATCCTCGCCTTAGGCTGCGACTCCGAGTCTTTCCCCGAACTTTCCCTTTTATTTTCTGCGTCCCCTGGGTTTCTGATTCCATTGGTTTTTGGCGTCCCTCCTCTGCTACCCTTCTCTGCGGTCACTTCCGCAACGAGGGCTCAACAGCATCCCCATGTATGCTCCTGCATTGAACTGGCATGTGCTTCAATACATAATTTCCCCCTTTTCCCCTTTGGCTGCTCATTCCCTTGGCCTTCTCCCCTCTCGCCCCAAGCCCCCCCCCCCCTTTCACTCTCTCTCTCTCTCTCTCTCTCTCTCTCTCTCTCTCTCTCTCTCTCTCTCTCTCTCTCTCTCTCTCTCTCTCTCTCTCCTCTCTCTCTCTCTCCCTCTCTCTCTCTCTCTCTCTCTCTCTCTCTCTCTCTCTCTCTCTCTCTCTCCCTCTCTCTCTCTCTCTCTCTCTCTCTCTCTCTCTCTCTCTCTCTCTCTCTCTCTCTCTCTCTCTCTCTCTCTCTCTCTCTCTCTCTCTCTCTCTCTCTCTCTCGCACGCACACACGCACACACACATTTCACACCACACCACGCCTCCCCTTTGCCCCTACCCCTTAGCCCCCCTGGCCTTACCCCCCCCTGGCCTTACGCCCCCCCCCCTGGCCTTAACCCCCCCTGGCCTTACCCCCTCTCCCGCCAGGTGGTGGATGCGATTCGTGCCGGCTCGTCGGCGGTGGCGGCGGAGCGCCTGGTGGTGGAGGAGGTGGAGGACGCAATGAGCCTCATGCGCTCCCAGATGGACGAGCTGGCCGAAGGTGGGTGGCGTGTTGGTGCGCCAGTGTCTAGTGGTGGTGCAGGAGAACGGTGACATGTGCCTGCACCATGCGCTCGCAGAAGGACGAGCTGGCTGAAGGTGGGCTGTTTGCGCATCCTTCGATGTCCAAGTACTCATCCTTCAACGTATTTCCTATAGCACTGGATCCTGTTATTTATACCCACGAGACAACCATATTTACTAGCACTGGATCCTGTTATTTATACCCACCATCCTTCAACGTATTTACTAGCACTGGATCCTGTTATTTATACCCACCATCCTTCAACGTATTTACTAGCACTGGATCCTGTTATTTATACCCACCATCCTTCAACGTATTTACTAGCACTGGATCCTGTTATTTATACCCACCATCCTTCAACGTATTTCCTATAGCACTGGATCCTGTTATTTATACCCACGAGACAACCATATTTCCTAGCACTGGATCCTGCTATTTATACCCACGAGACAACCATATTTCCTAGCACTGGATCCTGTTATTTATACCCACGAGACAACCAGAGCGGGGGTGGCATCCCATATACCATTAATACTTTGGTCAGCCTCCTAAACCCTGAACCTTTAACAGTTTTGGGTTCATGTGCCCCCGTGTGACCGACTGGATTTGGTATATGGGATTGAGGTGGAGTTGAAAAGGAGGAAGATTCTCATGTTGTTATTAAGATATTTTCACAAGTGTTGGTGTGCAAAACCTGCCGTGAAGGCATAAATATGCTGTTGTGCCTATACGGGGCTAACTACACACTTGCAGGAGGTGCCCTCATGCTAATTGGCTGGTTAGGGGTGGCTACCCGATTGGCTGAGGTTTAGAACTTGATCAGTGGATCAAAGTACCCGATCGTGCAAGGTAACGGTGCGCGCCGCCCGACCGCTCAACTAGGTCAAGCGCCTGCCTTACAAGCAGGTGGTCGCTGGTTCAAGCTTGTCTTTTGTGCAGGGGATGCCGCGGGCTAGCAGGGCGCCACACAACTCCAGTCTTTTGTGCAAATGGGTGACCAGTTACCTAGGCTCGCAGGGCCGGCACCTTGTGTCAAGTGCGCAAAGCAGAAACTTGTTATGTTAATTTGAAACGTTGCATGTGCCGCCTTGTTTTCTTACTATTGAGTGGTGAATTGTTTGAGATGGTGTTCTTTTTCCAATCTGCATTGGACTGTTCGATTGCAGTGAATGGTGTGCTGGCGAACGCGGGCTCTGGCCGTGAGTTCGACGCAGAAATCCAGGACGAATTCTCTCGGCTGGAGGAGGAGGCCCGCATGGCCTCAACCGCAGCAGGCCAGGAGCCAGTGCCGCAAGGGCCTGTCGAGCCGCTGGCCGCGGTTGCTCCTGCTACTGCTGTCCCGACCGTGGGGGGGTCGCAAGCGCCCGCCGAGGTCATTCGATCCATCCCTTTGATGGCGCATGATGTCATGTCAGCACGGCTGCAGAGTCTGACCTTGGCTTGACACAGCCAGCCGCCGCTTTTGAAACGGGTTGCCCGCCGATGCTATCATACAGGGACAAAATATTTTTTTTCTCTGGTGCACCTTGTATGCAATTAGTAGGTGTTATTGAACCAACCATGTGAAGGCAAAGACCATCTATGTGTTGAGTTCTGAAATTTGGGTAGTACGGAACGCCAGGCACCAGGTGGAGGGTTGGAACTACATGAGTTGAAATTTGATCTTGTACATCTATGGAAGACAATAGTTTGCACCACCCCCCCATGCCTGCGCCACGTGGTGCAGGTGTAGGGTTGGAACACTCAAGATCTTGTAAGTAAGTAACTTGTGTGTCGTGCGCATGGGCATGCCACGGAGTACTACGCTAATCTCATTAGAAAATTAATTACACAAAAGTTTTTTATCTTGTACATCACCGAGGCAAGCAACAAGTATAATAATTTAAACTATTTGCTGCCGCGCCGGGGTTTGATCTAGTGTACATCAGTAAGTAAATTAATTAAATTATAACATGACTCCGTTGGGAGATCATGTAGTTGTCTCACTTCATGTAGCACGTATTCCTTGCTGGATGGATGGGCTGGGGTGGGCGGAGCCGCGAAACCGAACTAAGCTAATTCTAGATAAGCTAGTCTAGAAAATCCTAACTACTCTTCTCAGCAAAGCGCCCCTTCCTCCGGCATTGCATGGGGGGGGGGGGGCATGGGGCTTGCCCATGCACTGGGGTGGGCGTGTGGGCCTGGACAATCATCTGCCACCGGCCTCTTCTTGTTCTGCATAGCAGTCCAAGCAAGAGAGAGTGAGGAAATTAATTAACATTCTTCCGTGGGGAGGATATGCAACACATATCCCTGAGAAGGCCGGCATATGGTTTTCAATACATTCTAGGCGACAACCTGCAGGTGGTTGGCGTATACTGCCACCTACTAGGGGTGCACAATTGAGGTGCACCTGCACCACCATGTACTATTCCAGCAGCTGTGCAAAGTTGCGGACATGGGGTGACCAGTGGAAGATGATCATGGCTAGGCAATGGCTTGGGCATTGATGGCGTCTCAGCAGAGAGTGGCTCTCTGCATGGGCAAAGCATGCATGGCTGACTCATAGCGGATGCAGTAAGGCTGCCGGCCCATCCATGCAGTCCAGAGCCCACAGATCGATAGGCTTGCAACACACAGATTTAGAGGCGCCGGTTTGGGAGAATATATTAAGGCCTCTCCCGGAGCCTGAGGGGTTTTAGGCCAGCATTCCCAGGGTTAACCCACAAAACCAGGTAGGAAATTCAATTCAATTCAATTCAATTCAATTTCAAAGTGACTCCGTTGGGAGATCATAGTAGCACATATTTCTTGCTGGATGGATGGAGGTGGGCGAAGCCGCGAAATCGAACTAAGCTTATTCTAAGCTAAGCTAAATTACAAAACCCTCACTACTCTACTCAGCAAAGCGCCCCTTTCTCTTGGGGGGAGGGGGTTCATTGCCCACAGGGGCTGACCAGTGTGGGAGCCCGGACAATCGTCTGCCACCTCTTCTTGTTCTGCATAGCAGTCCAAGCAAGAGAGAGCGGAGTGAATGCGGTGTTCAAACTTAGCTGGGACCACTATAGGTCGGCCAGCAACAGCTGTGAGTAGTTCATGGTAGGTTTACCCAGCTTTCTAGTAATGGCCTTGGGGCCAGGCCAGGTCCGATCAGGATATGCTGCCCTGGTTGGCCAAGCCGCAGCCTGGGCCGGGGCCGGCCGGCCAGACCAAGGTCGGTGTCTACCTCATGACTGGTGTGAGCAAGATGTCATACGAATGCCGGCTATCCTACGGTGCCTAATCTCGTCCGAAATGCGAGGCATACCCTGATATACAAAAGACTGTAAAGACCTATGTGTGGAAACCCTACGTGCGTTCAGGAACTAACTGTCGAAGCATCCTGGTAACCGCGCATGCCGTCCGGCCAGCCGCGGGTGGCCAGCGTGTCCGTACGTGAGCACTGTATGCTTGGACCGCCGTGTGTCAGTGCTCCCCGGCGTTTTGGGGCTCTGTCGCTCAGTCGTGGGCAGACTGATCTGCATGTCGGCTCCTTCCCCTTCTGGCTACGGCGGCGCCTGACCTCTTGGACCCAGCCAGCCCGGCCCTACCCTTTCATCACCGCCGCCATCCAGGATGCTTATGCTGAGATCCATGCAGCGCAGGCCTGCACTACTGTCCGCACCGCTCAGGCCGCGGCAACGCCGGCCGCCTTCCTTGGGGCACTCCCTCGGTCGCCACCGTCCTCGATCCCCCCCGCAGCATTCAATGGGGCCCTGCCCGCGTCATCGATGAACACCAAGTAAGTAAGTACTTGCGTGTCATGCGCGCGCGCAAAGGCATGCCACGGAGTACTATGCTATTAATCTCACTTAGAAAAAATAATTACACAAAAGTTTAAACAAGTATCGTCTGCATCATTCCCCAACCATTAAGCACTATTGAATTGAATTGAATTGAATTGTAACATAACTCCGTTGGGAGTATATGTAGCACATAGCCCTTGAGAGGGGGCGTATGGCCTATCATACATCCTAAGCTACTTCCTGCAAGGGTGGGGATGTAAAGGACCCTTGCTCTAGGTGCACCAGGGCACTGGCATCCCCATGATCTTCAAGCTATGCCCAGCGAAGGGGGAGCCTGTCATGGGGGGGAAGATCAGCATAGCTATACAAAGAAGCTAGGGCATGGCGTCTCAGCAGAGAGTTATTCCCTGCATAGGCACAACAGAACTAAATAAAGCTAGGCATCATCTGGGGTGTGGCTCATAATAGGCACACATGTACATGATTAAGTAAAGCGCGTGGCTTAGCTGAGATAGTGCCTCTAGGAGGCGTACATGTACATTAATTAATTAATTAATTAAACACGTGCTCCCGTTGGGGAGTCACGGAGCACTGAAGTGCTTTTAATCCCTGTGTGTGCACTACAGGAGAAAGGGCAGAGACCCCCAGTCTCCTTCATGCCAAAGGCATGCCACAGCTGCAATCGGGCGCGGCTAGCTAAAAGGACAGGCTAACGATCCGGCAAACTGTGGGTGCAATAAGACCCATGTAAGCGGGGCATAACAAGTATAGCGTGGGCAAGTAATCTGACCATAGCACGGGCGTAGCATGGCTGTGCTAGGACTAGGCTAAGGCTATGGCTGGTTGTGTATACCGTGCGTTGGCGGCACGTGACTAGGTATGTTGGCACAGCTAGGCGAACATTCTAGGCATGGCTGCCTTAGCGGCAGTGACTCCAATGGTTACAATTGCTAGGGCTATTGCTATTCTAGCCCGCTGGGGGCGTCCACATCTTGTGGTTGATCATCAGGTCCCCGCCCCTCCAGTACACCTTGGGCTTCTGGGGGTCCTGCTTATGGCGGAGGTATTCCGGCCACAGGTCGCGTCGCTGCTGTTGCTGAGCGGGGGTCAGGTCGTCATCCAGCGTCCAGGTGAGGTCGTGCAACCTCTTGCGACGAGAGAGGAACCGCTGCTTATCCTCAGGGGAGGGGAAGGTGAGCAGGACTGGTGGGGGAGCCGCCTTGTCCCGTGAGTGGGGAAGGCGGTGGCACCCACGCAGTTCTACCTCACCTACCAGGCCCATGAGGGTAAGAAGCTGGTTCTTGAGCTCGTCAGCAAGAGAGGTTGACGTCTCACCTGGCTTCTGGGGGAAGCGACGTAGCACCACGCGGCACTCGCGGCGAGCGCGGTCGGTGACCTCCCGTTGCTGGGCCTGGCGGTGGTCCTCCAGCTCCTGGAGCTTCGTGGCGATGGCGTCGGTGGTGGAGGCGGTCGCTGACCGCAGCAGGTCCGCGTAGGAGAGCGGCGGGAGGTCACCAGCATCCTGCCGGGGTGGCTGGGAGGCAATGGTGGCCGTCTGCTCCGCTATCTTGGGGACCTGTGTGGCCAGGGCCTCGGTGTGGGCGGTGATGGCCTCAAGCTTCTTCATGAGCACGCCGCACTTGCCCTCCACCTGGTTAAGGCGAGAGACAAGTGCAGCATGCGTTTCCGAAGCTTGCGCCGCGGTGTGCAGCGTCGTGAACTGGGGCTGGAGCTTGTGGACGACCTTGGTTTCCACATTGGAGACCCGGGCCTCCACCGTGTTGAGCGTCGTGTTCAGCGATGTCAGCTTCTCGGCCAGCGGCCAGGTCACGTGCTCCTCCAGCACTGCGCGGATGTCATCCTTGCAGAGGGAGGGAGCCGAAGGGGCTGGCGGCTGTGCGGGGGCGGGGGCTTTGAGCGCTCTGTGGATGTCGGCGAGGCTGCGCTGGTAGTAGCTGGTCAAGATAAACAGGCGTTGGCGTGGTTCTTCATAAGTGTAGAGCCAGGACGTGTTGCGGTAGTCGATAGCCGCCCCCCCCTTCTGCGGCACGAAGAGCTTCCGTTCCTGTGTGAGGAACTGGAGGACCTCGACGACTTCCTGTGGCGACAGGTTCTGCCACTCGAGGAGGGAGAACCTGCTGTCGCCATGCATACATGTACATTAATTAATTAATTAATTAATTAAACTCGTGCTCCCGTTGGGGAGTCACGGAGCACCGAAGTGCTTTTAATCCCTGTGTGTGCACTACAGGAGAAAGGGCAGAGACCCCCAGTCTCCTTCATGCCAAAGGCATGCCACAGCTGCAATCGGGCGCGGCTAGCTAAAAGGACAGGCTAACGATCCGGCAAACTGTGGGTGCAATAAGACCCATGTGAGCATATCATAGCAAGGAGCGTGGGCAAGTAATCTGAACATAGCCAGGGCGTAGCATGGCTGTACTAGGACTAGGCTATGGCTGGTTGTGTACCGTGCGTTGGCGGCACGTGACTAGGTGTGTTGGCACAGCTAGGCAACATTCTAGGCATGGCTGCCTTAGCGGCAGTGACGCCAATGGTTACAAGCTAGGGCTATTGCTATTCTAGCCCGCTGGGGGCGTCCACATCTTGTGGTTGATCATCAGGTCCCCGCCCCTCCAGTACACCTTGGGCTTCTGGGGGTCCTGCTTATGGCGGAGGTATTCCGGCCACAGGTCGCGTCGCTGCTGTTGCTGAGCGGGGGTGAGGTCGTCATCCAGCGTCCAGGTGAGGTCGTGCAACCGCTTGCGACGAGAGAGGAACCGCTGCTTATCCTCAGGGGAGGAGAAGGTGAGTAGGACTGGTGGGGGAGCCGCCTTGTCCCGTGAGTGGGGAAGGCGGTGGCACCCACGCAGTTCTACCTCACCTACCAGGCCCATGAGGGTAAGAAGCTGGTTCTTGAGCTCGTCAGCAAGAGAGGTTGACGTCTCACCTGGCTTCTGGGGGAAGCGACGTAGCACCACTCGGCACTCGCGGCGAGCGCGATCGGTGACCTCCCGTTGCTGGGCCTGGCGGTGGTCCTCCAGCTCCTGGAGCTTTGTGGCGATGGCGTCGGTGGTGGAGGCGGTCGCTGACCGCAGCAGGTCCGCGTAGGAGAGCGGCGGGAGGTCGCCAGCATCCTGCCGGGGTGGCTGGGATGCAATGGTGGCCGTCTGCTCCGCTATCTTGGGGACCTGTGTGGCCAGGGCCTCGGTGTGGGCGGTGATGGCCTCAAGCTTCTTCAGGAGCACGCCACACTTGCCCTCCACCTGGTTAAGGCGAGAGACAAGTGCCGCATGCGTTTCCGAAGCTTGTGCCGCGGTGTGCAGCGTCGTGAACTGGGGCTGGAGCTTGTGGACGACCTTGGTTTCCACGTTGGAGACCTGGGCCTCGACCGTGTTGAGCGTGGTGTTCAGCGATGTCAGCTTCTCGGCCAGCGGCCAGGTCACGTGCTCCTCCAGCACTGCGCGGATGTCATCCTTGCAGAGGGAGGAAGCCGAGGGGGCTGCCGGCTGTGCGGGGGCTGGGGTGCGGAGCGTGCGGGTGATGTCGATGAGGCGGAGCTGGAAATGGCTGGTCAAGATAGCCAGGCGTTGTTGTGCTTCGTTCATAGCATAGAGCCAGGACATGTCTCCATCGTAGTCAATAGCCCCCTTCACGAAGAGCTTCCGCTCCTGTTCGAGGAACTGGAGAACCTCAATGCATTCCTGCGGCGACAATTCTTGCCACCCGGTGAGGGAGAATCCTCGGTCGCCGGGGAGGAACTGGCGCCATTTGCGAGCGTGGCAGGGTTTCTTGGGCTCAGGCGAGGCGCTGGGAGATGGGGCTGCTGGCGGTGGGTTGGCAGGCCCAGACGGCTGGTTGGCGGGTAAGCCTGGCGGCGGAACAATGGCGAGGGCGAGAGGGTTGGGCTGGGCGCTGGGAAGCTGTGCCAGCTCCTTTTCCAGCCCTCGTTTTGCTTTGGTAGTCGTCATAGCTGGTCACGTGCGTAACTTTGTCTATACTGCGTGGCAGCCGTAACCGTTTATACTGGCAAGTGCGTCTTAGAAAGGCGCATCGAATGCAAGTGGTCTGACCGAATTTGGGGCTCAGACGCAAAAGATCTGAACTCCGCCGTCTGAGCCATACCGCCGTCAGCCATTTGCGTTTGAAGGATTGGCACAAGCGTCCTTAATGTACATGGCCATGTACATTAAGCACTATATGGGGATGTAATCCTCATCTGAGCTGTCCTATACTGTATAATGGAAGACGAGGCGGTACAAGAAAAAATATTTAATTTTTTTTTTTTAATTTTTTAATTTTTTTTTAGTGTAGCGGCTATCCTCAGGGCCAATAACCTCCACCTGCGGACTTCTACCCTGGCTAGCAACGGGCCGCGGGGCCCGTGGGGAGAAAACAGGAGCATACACCCATCAGGAAGGCGGTGCTTATCGCAGATGGCAGCCCATTTCTCCTTAACCCAAAAGGGAAATTGACAATTGTCAATCATGCGGGCGCGAAGTACGTATATAGTCCCACCAGAAGCCCTGCATCTTCAAGCAGTTGTGTCACATATAGGTCCGGGTCGCGCCGCGCCGGTGCCGGGCGCGCGCAAGTTTGCCAGTGCCAGGGTTGCGATGGGGCAAGGGGACCCTACCATAGGAGGAGGTGTCTATGTACCTGGTTGGCCCGTCTTAAGCCCCCCGGCAGGGCCGGCCCGGGCATCGGTATTCACCTGGTCTGTGCGGGCAAGATGGCCGGCAAAGAGGAGGCGGCGGTGTCGATACGTCGGATGGTACGTATGGGTGACAATTAAGAGGGAGCTTGCAGTAGAGCTCGGCCCGGGTGCGGCGTTCTTGGTAGCGGATCGACGCCGAGGATATATGACGGAGCATTCTAGTGACGGTGCCATCCGAAGCTGCTGGCTCAGCGCCTGGTCCAGGGCCCACGCCTCGCAGCCGTAAAGGAGGATGCTGAGGACAAGGGGCGCCTTGAACAGAATGCTCTTGTGTCGCTCACTCAGGTATTGCTCGGCAGGTCCAGAACCTGTCGAGGCGGCGGAGGGCCGCCCAGCCGGCCTGGCCAATGCGGGTGTTGATGTCGTCGGCCGTGGAGGGAAGCCAGCTGCCAAGGAGCTTGAAGCGAGTCGCCGGGGGGACGGGGCTGCCGTCCAGCAAGAGGAGGGTGGGTGGGGCTATCCCAGCAGGGAAGCCGATGCCGCCATGACGGCTCCGTTATCTTGCTGCATGATCATAAGCCCCACCGCCCGCGCTTCCAGTGATACTTAAGCTGTCTAGCCAGAGTTGGGCTGACTCCAGGGTTTCCACAAGCGTCGTGCATGTCATGCATCAACGTAGATCAGATCGCTCAGGCGGGAGAGTGGGTCAACCCCGCCGTAGCTGGCGTACTCCGTGACCTCGATCCCCGGCGGGCGCGCCCCTCCACCCGGGCGAAGCGGGCTTGTGCACGCCGCATAATATAGTCCACCATAATGATGAATAGATATGCATGGGGAGAGCAGTGACACAGCCCTGCCACACCCCGGCCGGTGTGCAGGGCCGGGAACGCCGGAGTGACGCCGTCGGCGGTACGGACCTGGGCTTGGGACCCTTCATAGAAATGGCGGATGATCTCAACGATGTACGATGGGACACGGAACAGGTGAAGGACCAGTGACCCACAGGGCGTCCCATATAACCGTATCGAATGCCTTGCTTGGTGTAATCCACGAAGATATCAATAGCAATGGCAAGCAAGAGGCCGGGGGCCATGCAGGCGGCCCACTTCCTCAATCAGGCGGGGCGCGGTAATGGTGACTGACCATAACACAATTGCGACCAACACGGAAGCCCATCTGGGACTCACCTATATAGGTGGGATCGAGGCTGGCGCGCATGCGGTTCAGCAGGAGAATCATGAATACTTTCAGCAGGCAGCTTTGGACAGGCATACTACGCCGCGGTAGTTGCCGGTATCCGCGGCGGACCCCTTGTCGAGCATGACCCGGACAGCGGTCTTTCAATACATACGTCGGCGGGGGGAGGCCATCTCGTAGAATCCGGATGCAAACACCCCGGAGGAGGAAAGGCTCAAGCTCAGGCATCTTAACCTCCTCCGGTGAAATATTGTCCACTCCCATGGCAGCAGCAGCGCGGAGGGCGGAGATGGCAGCAGCCCATTCCTGGGGAGTCCACTCGTCGTGGGGGCCGTCCACCAGGGGGCCGGAGAGCGGTGGGACCAGGTAGTGACCCGTCTCTGACACCGGCGGGCGCCTGCGGGGGCTCAATTAATGGGGTCGCCTCGGCTGGGCGCAGGGCGTGCAGCTGCAGTGGGGTCAAGCGGGGGGGGCGGGCCAGGGCCCCCCGATAGTTTGGCCTGGGAGCTGAACCAAATCTCAAGGCGTTCACTGGGGGTGCCCGTGATGTCAGCCCGTTGCGTTTCCCGCCGTCCGGTGAGATCGTCAGTCGAGAGAGCGCCAGGCCGCCTTGTGCTGGTTGGCGGCCGTGTGGCGATTCATTTCTAGATACGGCAAGTGTCTCCACCTCGTCCGCATGTGCGGCAGGATATGCTTGAGTAAGCCGGTTCCTGGTACGGGTATATACAGGTCCTCCCCGCAGCGGCCGGCCTGCGCTAGCGCCAGCCGGGCGGCGACCATGCACCCGGGCGTCGCGCAGGTAGAGCGGGGCTGGTCGGGCACGGGGTTGCTCGGGGAGAAGCTTAGAGCCAAGCTCCACCGATAGCATATGAACAGTTCGTAGGGTGGCGTCACTGGCGTGAGATCTACACGGCGATCTGCATCCAGCCAGTACATCAAAGGTTGCACGTCCACGAAGGCAGACCTGACTTGCATCGCGGCGTATGTCATCCTCTGACCACTTCTCCCTGCGCCCACGGAAGCCGGACGGGGCGTAAGCAGGTCCAATCAGGGCGGGGCCGCGGGGGCGGCGGCGCGCAGGGGCCTGAAGATGTAGGCGCAAGGTCGTGGTGACCATGCGGTGATGCGACGCGACACTGGGGGTGGTCAGCTAGCGTACGGGCATCGATGACGGAAGAGCGCCAGCACTTGCGCACAAGTATGTAGTCCATGCAAGCATACACATCGCCGCCGAGGGAGCATCGAGCCAGCCGCCCTGCGCATGGGGCCCACACTGAAGGTCACTAGTGCATCAGGCGGTTTAGCAAACAGCGTATTGGCAGCAGCCAATTCCCCCTCAGTGAGTAGTTCAGTGCTCAAGTAGGGGGGTGTTGACATTGCTATCGGTTAGGCGCGTTGCAAACATGCAGCCCCCGCGGCCCACGGGCAGGGTCGCGTTGGCATCCACCAAGATGGCAACGATAAACACCAGAAAACCTACGCAGATATTCTGCACACTGGCGGAGTTGGATGGCCGGCCAGCTCTTTTTGAGGACCGGCGCCCAGGGTCGCGCGTGGCTGTTCTCAAACTCTCATTGCGGAGTGTGGGCGAGCTCGGCTTACCTCCGAGCTCTCCCCATGGGCCCCCCTTTTGTCCTGGCGCCCAGTCACTATCCGGCCGGTGCCACTGCGACACCAACTGTTTACCCCGCAACCTCTTTTTCCCGCAGGGCGGCCCTGTGGTAGCTGTGGGCAGGCCTTGGACCCCACTGGGACCCACTACCTGTCATGCAAGGGTGGCCGGCCAGCAGAATCAGAATTGGTACTTGCACTTGCACAAGTACGTTGTTCTCCTGAAGGTGGCCGGTGCTCGCCATGGTCCGGTCCGTTTTCCCCCACGCGTTAACATCCGGTCTGAGGATGCGGACGGCGCGGCTTTCTACTCCCCCAACCACCGACATCGTGGTTCTGGACTTTGAGGGAGGCGGCCGGCACTTGTTCATTGACGTTTCTGTGGCTCGCCCCTTCAATGGCTCTTATAGCCATGTGGTCGGTGCATCTATGATATTTGTTTAAACTTTTGTGTAATTATTTTTCTAATGAGATTAGCATAGTACTCCGTGGCATGCCTTTGCGCATGACACGCAAGTACTTACTTACTTACTTACTGGTCGGTGCATCCCAGGCGGCGGGCTACACGGCGGATCGGGCTGAGCGGCCGGGCCAAGCTCTCACGCCGGGCCTATGGGGACGTCGGGCACCACCGTGTGGTGCCCTTTGTCTTGGAGGAGTTCGGACGGACGGACGGACGGACGGACGGACGGACGGACGGACGGACGGACGGACGGACGGACGGACGGACGGACCGTTGGACGGACGAACGGACGGACGGACGGTTGGACGGACGGTCGGACGGTCGGACGGACGGACGGACGGACGGACGGACGGACGGACGGACGGACGGACGGACGGACGGATCGACGGACGGACGGACGGACGGACGGACGGACGGACGGACGGACGGACGGACGGACGGACGGACGGACGGACGGACGGACGGACGGACGGACGGACGGACGGACGGACGGACGGACGGACGGACGGACGGACGGACGGACGGACGGACGGACGGACGGACGGACGGACGGATGGACGGACGGACGGACGGACGGACGGACGGACGGATGGATGGATGGATGGATGGATGGATGGATGGATGGATGGATGGGGACACACAATCCTACCGGTCTAATCTATCTACAAAAACAATCATACTCAATATCTATGGATGGTGCCCGGGACCCTAGGGGTTGTGTCTAGCGTGCTTCCCACGTGTGCAGACAGCCAGACACGCGCGGCTTCCCCACTGGAGGGGGGTACGTTGTTTTCCTCCGGCCATGACGTGAGCCCTACAGGCACTGTCTACCTGGTCGATCGACATGACACAACAAGCACCGGCTGGACAGCGTGCGTGCACCTTGACCTCCCTGCATCTTCAGCATCCTTCTCGTCGTACAGGGGTTGAAGGTTCCTAAACTCTGTATTGGCACCCACATGACGGGTTAATCTTCAGCATCAGTGCCAAGTTGGTAAAAGCGGTCCAAGTTGTTCATATAAATCGTCGAGACCGAATTTTATCGGTTCAATATACAAGTTTGCACAAGTTTGAGGCATTTAAAATCATTCCTTTACCTTAACATTTATTATTAGTGCGACAACTATTTCTGGACGCATGGCGATCCGTTTATGTAAAGACCAGGCAACTATGGAACAGTTTCGTTACATGGTTCCTGCAGCTGTAATGGGTGCAGACCACGGCGTTCACAGCTGCCTTACAAAAGATGAGCAATAATTGAGGGGCACACCCAACGCCCTGACCTGCCTGCATGCAGTTGTGCTGAACCCTACATTCTGCAGAGACTTAGGAACAGTATGTGTACCCCACAGATGCGCTGCCGAGGTCAATGCCTGCCTGCCTGGGAATGTGTATCATTCTCAGAAGGTCAGAGGATATCAAGGTAGCCCCAGATGCACATGATGCATCTGCTGGGGGGTTTCAGTGGGATATTTACACATGTGGGGGCTGCTCCCACGGCACCCAGCACCCACGAATACATGAACCCATGCGTTATCCAGTCCTAAAGGATGAATAGTAAAAGCTTTACAAAACTGCTGGTGGTGGGGGCTGCTCGTTGAAGGCGCCGGCGGAGAAAGACACATCTCTGCTAGATGGGCTGGCCTCTGTTTAGAACAGATTGTTCCGGCAGTTGCGGAGGCGCTTTCGCCCCCACAGAACGTGAGGCCGCCATACCTGAAAGGATGCGTGGATTTCCTTGTGAATGTTCAACAAGGATCTAGCTCTTGCTGAAGCCGAGCTCGTTTTCCTTCGCGTACCGTTCCATAAACCGCATGAAGCGATCCCATTCGTAAGGGCTCCGCATCACGAGCTTGGCTTCGATGGACGAGGGCTTCCCGTTGACGAATTTGGCATTTACGTCCACTGACGTCACGGTACCTTCTTCGTCGATGAGATAAAGCCCAGTGATCTCTCCGAGCTCGTTAGATGCCTCGAACACGGACGGGTTCTCGAACAAGAACGTGGCAGTGCCGCTGCTGCCGTCACGAGCGCGTGTAAGCTTCACGTCCGGAATCACGGGCTCATTAATCCCCTTGACGAACTGGATGCTGGCTGACAACGTTGTCAACCGGTAACAGCTGGCGGTCGACCTAGCCTGCGGCACGGCGAACCTAGTGACCGCCTTCGAGGAGGCCACACGCACCGCATGCGAGTTTGGCTGCACATGGAAAGAGGCGGAAGCTGCCTTGGGCTGTGCGACCGCACTGGCCTTGTAAACAACGGCTGCAGAACGAGCGCAGCTTGCCATGGTTATTTTCAGGGAATAAATTTCCTAGAGTGTGTTGGGTGTCGTGTGAATGTGGAGACGCAATGCCGTGGTGTCGATAACTTTATATCTCTTTTCCTGGCAGGACACGCATGACGTCGATTGGCACAAGTGTGGCCATGAGCCGTAAACAGATGTGTGGCACACCGACGCCCAACAAGGGTTTGCTGCCGAGGCGACGTGGCCGCGCTTGGTGACAGGAAATCGCCACGTGAGCTCATCAGGAGCTTGCCGGTCCGTGATACTAAGGGCGATCTGGTCATCTCTGACCCTGGGAAGATCGTTGACTACATTCCTCAGAGGTTCCGGATCAGCTCACTTGGCAACCGGATCAGTTTGTCGGCAACGCGGCGCATGAGTTTGCGCTCGCACGGAGTCAAAACAAGTATGTACTTCTAGATATGTTAAGGTACTCCGGACTTGCAATAATTAAGATCTCGTCATTTGTTTGGGAGGTTTCGCACTTTCGCTGACAACGGCCCGCAATATTAGGATTCCGGCTATGGCACGTTACTAATTTCAAGGGTGGGCGAGAATCGCGCTGAGAAATTCAATTGCGACTGGCTCTCGTTTTCAGCGCAAGGCATCCTGCGGTGCCAGCGATCAAGCCAGAGCAATGCACGTAGCCTGTGAAGCGCGTACATGATTATTCAAGCAGAGGCAATTTTGATCACTTCACGAGTAAATAAATCGCCGACCGACCCAAACGGTCTCCCTGAACACACATAAAGGCAGCTTGACAGCGTATGCTGGTGCGTTGTAGAGGCGTGACGGGACAGAATGAAGATGGATTTGACGACAGCCAACGATTCCTGTCGCCGCCAACGGGAGGCACTTTGGTCCTATTTTGCTGGTACGGTACAACTCATGGACTAGCAAGGAAAACTAGACGTAATGTAGCTTCCGGCAGGTGCTCGGGAGTGCCAATCTAGAGTTATCATTTCTACGTTGCGGCTGTGCCCATATCAATTTCTGAAGTATCCAGAGCGTTGGCAGCGCCAACGATGGAAGGTCTGGCAGTGAGGGACCACTACCTGGGGGAAATGACGCCGTCATCGCAGAAACTCATAACCTAGCATGCAGTCTCACCCCTGCTTCCCTGTTACTGGAGATGAAGTCAACTACTGGCCCGGCACTTCAGAAGAATTCACGGCAAATCCTCAATGCGGCATGGGAGCTAGCGGCCTTAGCTCTTATACCTTCTCGAACGCACCGCCGGTAGCCTATCTCGGACATGACGGAATCTCGGCAACGGCTCTCGTGGCTGGAAATATCTCTGGCGCCGTCCAGGTCTCGTACGCTCCCTGCAACCGCGACTACAATGTGTCTACTGGCTATGGCGCCCAAGCCACCAGCATTTCACCCTACAATCAATGGCAGCAGCCGTCCTTAAATCAGGGCATGCCCGCTTGGTCACCCCTTGCCCATGGCCAAGGCAATGCACAGCCAATGGGCGTGAGCGGTGGCACTTCCCTGCAAGGGTATGGCAGCATTACCTATGGCCCAGAAGGTTCCACGACCTCCCCAGCTGCTCCACCCATTATGGGCACCTTCAGGCTTCCTCAGCTGAGGCGGCTACAGACTTACCAAACCCCATCATCAACCCCGAACCGAAATAGCATCGACGTCCAGCCGAGTGAGCGACCCGAAAAGCCGCAGGACGGTGGGACGGTGCAAGCTTCCCAGCGGGGGGAGGTCAGTGAGGAGGACCGGACCCTGGGGCGCACCCTGGGACGCCACAGGGAGGACCCCCTGGCGGATCCCCCGAGGAGATACGAGTTTGCGATGGTGCTCACGGGAAAGGCCGCCACCTGTCACAAGGAGGTGAGTGGGTTTGGGTCGGAGGGTGGGGGGAATGGTCGGGGTCCAGCACCGCAGCCTCTCGTAGGATGGGGTCCGTGTATGCCCCAGCACGCGTAGGATGGCCCAGCACCCGTCTCTCTCTCTCTCTCTCTCTCTCTCTCTCTCTCTCTCTCTCTCTCTCTCTCTCTCTCTCTCTCTCTCTCTCTCTCTCTCTGTGTGTGTGTGTGTGTGTGTGTGTGTGTGTGCATCCCTGGCCCTCCCGCTTCCCCCCTCCCTCCCGTCTTCCATTGTCACCTTGATCGGTCAGGCTGGACGAAAGGGACTTGGACAAATGCCTTGGGGGTATCGCCAGTAAACGCTCGGGATGCACATAGAGAGTGTGGCCATGGCTGATTTGTGATCTGGAATCATGCACACTCCAGCCTTTGCCAGACTGTGATAGTAATGATCATCTTCTGCCATCCAGATGTCGCACATTCGAAACGTACTAGTACTTCCTTAACCCATAGTCCGAAAACTGCATGTGAACTTCACGAGTCAACAAGGTCATGCTACTCACGATAGAACATGGTTTGCGTCGCACATGTCGTGTAAGGTAGGCAAGAAAGCGCGCCAATCTCTGTCGAATATGAGAAACAAATGTGGCTCATGCAAGCGCTACCTCGACTATGGTTCCCCATGACACATCTGAGCTGGGCATTGGCTTCGTGCTTTCTTTCGAATGCCCTCTGTAAGCCTATTTGATAACCCCATCACCTCTTCACATTTCATGGTTGTTTAAATGTTTTAATGGTTTCCTCATTGGTCCCTAAATTACCCCAGTCCTTAGGGGCTAGCCTGCTGCTGTGACTACGACATCTCCCCTGCCACTGTGTATTTTCAGTCAACAGCCAAAGACCCACCCGCCTTGCAATGTGTATTGTCGATTACCAGCCCATGTAATCTTCCCCACCCCACCCCCCACCGGCCCACCCCCCTACCCCTACCCCCCTACCCCTGTCACAGCCCCCTCCCTTGCAATCGATCAAGGAGACAACCTGCGCAGGCCCATCACAGGATCCGCTATCACCCCGTGATTGACAGATGTGTGGTGATTTTTCTTGATTGACTGTTATGAATAATACTGCCATCTCCATCTGAATGTACCATTGGTCCGTGCGTAGTACTCCTGCGCACTTAGGTCTAGTGGTGAGTCATCTTCTATAGATTCAGCAATATCGGACATATTGGCACCCCTCTCTGGTAAAGCGGTTTTTCGCAGTTGGGCTGTCTCGAAACGTTAAGTGAGATGCCTTCGGATCAGGAGACTCACACAGCCGCGAAATCATGCCAAAGGTCATATGTTCGATTCCTTGCTGGTAGCTTCTAGGCTTTCTTACTTTCTGTGTTCCGCGGAATCTCAGATTTGGGCAGCTAGGGTTTTCACGTTTGTTGCTTTCTGACGACAATGAATGTACCATCAACGAATGTACTGCAATTTTCTCGCCAGCGCGCCTGCGCGGTCTACATCTAAGCCACCCACCCCCACCCCCACCCCCTTGCAATCTATGTCTACCACTGCATCACAAATAAAAACAATTCACATCGCCAGCGCGCTATCGCGGTCTACCTGCGGCGCAAGGGCGTGCTGGTTGACATCTGCAAGTACAACGGGATGGTACTGCTGCGCCTGAGTGCCCCCGAGCTCATCCTGGAGCACATGGGGGAGCTCACGTGCACGCGGGTGCGGCTGCAAGAAGAGTACGGGGGTGGATGGGTGAGTGCTTGGATTGAACACGCTACTGTAGTTGCAAATTTTTAGGAATAGAAGCACGTGCGGCGGCAAGAAGATCATGGGGCCGGATGACTGAGTGCTTTGTCAACCTACCATGTATTAAATCACGATGACGTCAAAATCATGCAGCATGCATAACTGAAGTGAAACGCTTGAATGGGTGAGTGCTTGGGCCTTGGGATCAGGCTGCAAACAACGTGACTGGGGATGCCGTTGGGCGAGCGTGAGCAAGGTCGTGCAAGGTGCGGCGTGCGTAGGAAACGGGTGTCTGACACGTGGGGACGCAACTTGCGGTGGCAAGAGGTTCAGGGCGCCTCATCGGTGAGCGCTTGACCAACAAACGAGTGCTTGAAGCAGGTAACGGTGGTAAGGGTGAGTACTTGCATCTTGTTATGGATTTTAAGTGCATGGCATGGGTTACTGGGCAACCCCCCCACATGTGTGTAAATGAACACCCCACCCCACCCCCACCCGAAACACCCTAACACCCTGCTCTCTCCTACCCACAGCTGGCCTATCAAAAAGAGTTGCGGCACCTCTACGTACGAACACCTCGCGTAGCCCCCCCGCCGCGCGATAACCTTTTTCAAAGGCAACCAGACCCGTCGTCCACCCGCAACGACCACCAACCATCGCCGCTGAGTGACGGCGGGCAGACACGCGAGCTCGATGCTTTGTACAGCCCCGACGCCCGTGGGATTCGCAAACAGGCAGACGTGCGAGGCGGGACCACAAACGTCCAAGGCGGGTCTGTACAGGCAGACATGATGTGGGAGACGAGGGGTGGAATGGTGGCGTCGGGCAGCAGCGGGGACTCCTGGTCGCATGCGGCGGCGCCTCGTGGCGGCTCCTTGTGGCCTCAGGGCTTGACTCCCCCTGGGAGCGGATCCAGCGGGACCTCTACCTGGTCCAGCTTTGACGACTCAGATTCCTCCGACAGGTCGTGTCATCGGCCACAGCGCGCGGGCAATTTGCAGCCCCTCCTGCCGTCGCAGCCCAGTATGCTGTCAACGCTGCAAGGGTTTGCGGGCGGGGGGGGAGGGGGAACCGAGCGCGGGTGGTCAAGTTCGGGGGAACTCCATGCCACAAGCAACAGTAATGCTGGCATGCCACAAACAATACTTGCCACAAACAACAATAATAACAATAATAGCAGTAGTCACGCTAGCGTTGCGGATCCCGCGGTAGGTCACATGCCCGGCTCAGACGCGTACGTGATGAGTCCGGACACGAGGGCCGCGACGACAGCAGCCGGTGGCTACCACGGCGGCATTGGTGGAGCCGGCTGGGCTGCCGCCAGGGTCCCTGATGGCGACCCTGGGATGGCCACCGCTGCGGGGTGGGGGGGTGCCACGGATGGTGGGACGGACGTGGCAAAGGGGAACGCTTCGGTCTGGAACGAGGGTGGGCAGTCCTCTTGGAGCGTGGCCGGGCACGCACCGAGCGTGGCCGGGCAAGCAACGAGCGTGGCCCTCGCAAATGGCGGGATGGGGGGCCCTGGGGGATATCATGGATACGGCACACCTGGCACGGACGGCGGTAACCGTTTTACAAACAGTTGGGATGGCGGTAGTGCGGGGCTGTATGGGTCCTGTGGTCCTGGGAATCAGATTGGTGGTGGCGGGGACCATGGTGGTTATGGCGGAGTCAGTGGTGTTTATGGCAGCGCTTATGGCGGCGGCGATGACAGCGGTTATGTCGGCGGCGATGGCGGCGGCGATGGCAGCGGTTATGGTGGCGGTATTGGCGGCGGGATTGACGATGGTGGTGGTAGCGGTATTGGTGGTGCTGATGTCAGTCAGGGCTCCGCCTTGCCCACGTCCCCGCTGGGGGAAGCCTGCTTCCCCAGTATCCCACCCGTTGTGCCGGCGCCAGAAATACTCCCCATGCTGCCCCGCATACTGACGGGCAGGGCCCCTCATCGGCCGGAGCGGCACGCGAGCCGGTTGAGTCAGTGCTCCGAGGACGTGGCAGAGGGCCGGTGGGGTGATGGCAACAGTGGCGAGTTTGTGGAGGAACGAGGGGTGAATAATGGGGGGGCTGGCGACCGGGGCTTTGGGGCTGTGGAAGGGGCCAGGGTGGGGCAATTTGGTATTGAAGTGGGTGGGGAAGGGGAGGGCCTGGCTAGGAGGGGTGACCCGAATTATACCCTACCATATTTGGATGCAAGTCATCATAGTGGGCCTTACAATAATCGTAGTGTCGATAGCAACTGGCGTGACCACCGCGGACAGGGCAAGAGCCATGACAGCGAGGACAAGCAAGACAATCACGACGATGGCATTGACAAATATGCCAACAGTAAGCGTGCCAACGGCAAGCATCATGGTCATCGTGACGGTGACGTCACCCACCAGGAGGAGGATGGCTCGAGTGTGTTCAGCGCGGCCGAGCGCCAGCGGCTGTTATACACACGCATCATCCACCGGGCGCACGGCGCCAACCTAAACATCCTGCGCCTCATGAAGAACGGGATCGTCGCCAGGTGTGTGTGCGTGTGTGTGTGTGCGTGCATGTTCATGTGCGCGTGTGTTGTTTTAATAATTGCCTGTTGTGGGTAGGTACTACTATGAAGTAGACTGTCCCGATGGTTATGACATATGTGCATGCAATTATTTTATTGCATGTGCTTTCCTTTGGGCATGATTGCATGGACATGCCGACGTGCCGACATGTCGGACATTCAGCGACGGTTTCTTCGCGCTCCACGACTCCGATTGGCGGCAGCGAATCCTCGGCAAAGTCAGGTACCAAGCTTGTGTTGGTCGCCATGCATGGCTCTTGCTTTGTAATCCCCACCATCATCGGCAAAGTCATGTGCCCCTGTAACGCACGGCCTTTGCCATGTATACAGCTGCCATGCATGGCCCTTGCTTCGTTTTGTTTGCCATGTACGGCACCCGCTTTCTTATGTTTGCCGTGCACCGCCCTCGCATTTTCATGTGCTTGTGCTGCAAGAATCAGGAGCGGGGAGGGGGGTTGTATCGATGTTTTGTATGCATGCCCCAGAACGGCCGTGGTGAGGCTATTGTCACTTGGCTACTATCACTCCAGTGGTACTATCTTTAATGTCCTTTTCATCTATGTTTTTCCTCCCATGGCCTTATTCTCTAGTGTCGTACCGCAGGCAAGCCAGGACGAGGGCCATCCAATGCCTACATCGAGCGCGCTGATAGATCCTGCCCTGTTCACGAGCCATAACTCTCGTAGTCATAGCAATACCCTGCAGCAACATCCATACAGTAGTCCGAGGGGGCGGTGGCTCCTGTTGGTGGGTGCCCTCTTCCATGGTGTATGGTGTTGAGATTAGGTTTCATACACCCGTACACAGAGAGAGAAAGAACTGGGAAAATGCGAAAGATCCCAATTGCTATCAAATTAAGCAAAGCATCTTGTCATCCTGGCATTGATGGGCTCCTAACCCTCTTGTCAATGCGGCCCTTCGCATTGAGGGGCTCCTGACCCTGGATGCGACAACACAATGTGGAAGTACAGCCTAGCCCTCTCCTGTGCGGCATAGTCCTGTCCTGTGCTATGTGCGTGGGACTGGCCTGGACCCTCAACCCTCAACCCCAAACATGCAGCTTGTTGAGGTCATTGGCCTCTGTCCCCTCTTCCCTTCAGTTGATGTCAGCTCACCTTATCTACTGCTGCTTTTCCATGTACAAGACACGCAGCGACCGCTACCCCCCTATCCCCCTGGCAGATTGTGTGTACAAGATGGATGTCCCTACATTTACACGTGCCAACTGTTCATGTCTTTTGCCTGTATATACCTGTGTGATGATGCCCGCTCGTTGTCACGTTATTCACAAACACCGGGCGCAGGAGGGACCGGCGCTTTCCCTTTTCGGACCACCTGGGCGTGGTGGATGACATCCAGTTCTACTGCGGCGAAAAGGTGCGTCGTGAGGGTTGCTCATCTTACTCTTTCTTCTGCTTCTTCTTCACACTTCTGCCTTCTGCTTGAGTTTGTCTACTGCCCTGCCTTCGGCTTGCACTTGTGTACTCCCCTGCCTTCTCCTTGCTTTTGTGTACTCCCCTGCCTTCTGCTTGCACACCTGACTGTTAATTGAACTTGACTTAAATGACACTTAGATGACCCTTGAGAAATGACCGTTAATTGACCCTTAATTCACCCTTACTTGACCCTTACTTGACCCTTACTTGACCCTTGCTTGACCCTTACTTGAACCTTACTTGACCACTTTCGTCTACTTACCATCACCTGACTCGTATCTGACCCTTTCCTAGCTTTTACCTTACTCATCTCTTGTTTGACTGGCTGTGCGGGGAGAACGTTTGCATCGTCGTCATATTCGAGGAAATTTACCACAAACTGGTTGCAATCAAGGGCCGGGGTTAGGGGTACCGGGGGAAACTCTGGTATCTAAATATAGCTATGCATTGTTCGTACATAGCCTGCTATGCTGCCTCATAGCTGGTCATATTTAGCAGGGATCTTAAGAAAGGACAAACCGTGTTGCCATACAGTTATCCCTGGCTGCTTTTGCATCGCTGCTATGCACGGGTTTTTGGGAAGCATCCGTCCATCATGACCTCCCTCTCCACCCGCTCTTCCTTAAGCCCCCATTGTCACGTGAGTGAACAAGCATTGCTGCTGCTGGCATACTTTTATGGGGGCTGGTAGCAGCGATCATGAGGATGCCACCCGCATACAGGGAAAACGTCAATGTTGTTGCATGTTTTTTTGTTATCAGGGTTGCCAGCCCTGTGCTCTGTACGCCCTGTGCTTTGTAGTCGAGTAAATAATGGGAATGCGTGAGCCGCTGCTGTCACGCTGTTACCTGTCACTGTTACACATGCATTGCGGAGCTGCAGATAGAGCAGCTAAGTGCATCCATGCTTTCCTGCTGCCACCCGCAGGCGCCACGTGCATTAAGAGATGGCTCAGCACAATCATTTTACGTCTTAAGTTGGGTTCGGCGACAAACGGAGGAAACACATTAACTTAAGACATGAGCCCAACTTACAACCTGAACAGAGCTACTAACGTGCAGTATCTCCACTATAATATAGTAGTTTGTACTTCATCCGCTGGATTGTACTTGGCGGTCATGCTGCGGTCGCAAACCCGGCCAACCCAACTTGAGACGCGAATGCAACTTCAGCCAGGCCAGCTTTAGACGTGAATGACTAGTTGCTGCAACGCTCTCATGCGACCCGCGGATGGTGCGTGGCCTGTGTGGCTATTTGGGTGCTTCTATGCGCCTCTCCATGACCCCCTTACCTGTCCATGGGCAAGTTGAGCATCCGCAGTACAGTGGCTTGTTCTACACTCACTGCCTGCCATGTGGCTTGTTCCCCTGCCATCTACAGACGGCACGGGAGTCACGGGACTGCTTGGGGTAAAATTCTAATGACAATCTTCCCTCTTTGCAGCTGCCACCCGCAGACGGCACGGTAACGATGCGACTCTTTGAGTAACCAAGGTGTTTCCCAGCTTAGGTTTGTTTCCCATGTGCAACTTGTTTCCGACCTTTTCCTGCTGCTACCTTCCCGCAGACCGCCTTCTATTTTGCATTCCAGGCCTTCTTCATCCGCGCACTCGTGGCGCCCGTGCTCTTCGGCAGCATTAGTGAGTGGCCCGCAGCACCCCCACCTCACCTGGCCTGCTACGTGGGATGGAAACCAACCCCTACCCAGCCGCTTCCAAGACAGTGCCACTCTGGCAGTCATTGCATCCTGCCGCCAATCCTCTACTGTGTGCCTTGAATTGCTTTCAGTGGCGAAAAATGCACTTCCCTTTTAGATTCCCTATCCACCGCCCATCTCCCCTTTTAGATTCCCTATCCACCGCCCATCTCGGTAGTTCATCTTGTCCTCCTTTGGTACTTCCTGGTGTGTGTGTGTGTGTGTGTGTGTGTGTGTGTGTGTGTGTGTATTCACGTCAACACAGTCTAGTAATTTCCCTGCACGGCGTCCTCATTCCCCGTCCCGTCCGTCTATTATTCAGTGGTCTAGTAATGGGTGGTCTAGTAATGGGTGGTCTAGTAAATGGTGGTCTAGTAATGGGCGGTCTAGTAATGGGTGGTCTAGTAATGGGTGGTCTAGTAATGGGTGGTCTAGTAATGGGCGGTCTAGAAATGGGCGGTCTAGTCATGGGTGGTGTAGTAATGGGTGGTCTAGTAAATGGTGGTCTAGAAATGGGCGGTCTAGTCATGGGTGGTGTAGTAATGGGTGGTCTAGTAAATGGTGGTCTAGTAATGGGCGGTCTAGTAATGGGCGGTCTAGTAAATGGTGGTCTAGTAATGGGTTGTCTAGTTATCGGTGATTCGGTTCACAATGTCCTCACTCCCCCCCCCAACCGTCTACAAAACGGTTCCTCCAATCCCACCGGCTCTCTCCCCTTGCCACCGTCCCACCCCCGCCCCATTCTGCTAACAACATATTCTTGTGCTTATTCTAATAACAACATATTCTTGTGCTTAATCCACTAAAAACATATTCCTGTGCTCATTCTACTAACAACATGCTTTTGTGCTTAATCTGCTAACAACATGTCCTTGGGCTTATTCTACTGACAACATATTCTTTTGCTTAATCCTCCGGTCCTCCCCCCCTCCCCCCCCATTCTACCTGCTGGCGCTGATTGATGTCTTTGACGTGTGTGTTGTTACGGTCACCAACTAGTCATGCAATTTCCCCCTTGCCGCTCCCTCCCCCCTTGCCGCTCCCGCCCCCACTTTTCCACCACCACCCCAGTCTACCTGCTGGAGCTGATGGAAGTCTTTGACGTGTCCACCCTGCAGCCGGTGTACGCGATCCTCGTCTCCCTCTGGTCCACCGGTGAGCGATCTTGTTTGCTCTTATGCTGCCACACAACACCTCTGTGCTCCTACAAGCCTCCGGTGAGCGTTGTTTTTTCTCTTACGCTGCCACGCGACAACACCTTTGTGCCGCTACAGTTCTCCGGTGAGCAGCTTTGCTTGCTCCTGCGCTTTCACATGTCACTACCCTCGCCTCCCTATTCTCCCAATGGTGAGCGGTGGCTTGAGTGCCGTACGCCAGGTCTCGTCGCTGCCATGTCTTCTCCATCTCTCCAAGTGCTTGCGCTAATGAATCTCCCCCAGTATTCGCCTTGAAGTTTTCTTTCCCATCAGGTACTTTGTTTCTCTTCTATTTATCCTTCACTAGGGCTCTTTGTTCTCAGGTGGATGTAAGCATCACATGCAGCAAGGCTGCATGTCGACTGAGATAGTGATGCTTTTCCAGGCCCGTCACGCTGTGCGTATCAAAACTTGCGTGTTTTAAACATTACGCGCACAACGTGCGGGCCTGGAAACACCAAGGATATCAGACACCAGGGACCCTTCAATATCTTGCCTGCAGTGTCTGTGTTGGTTGTGCTTGTCGCACTTGCTTGTCTTCTGCAGAACTGGGATGCACTCTACGTGTTGTCTTCTGAATCCAACCGCCTGGAGGCATGGTTGGCATGCAGAGCTAGCCTTGCACGCACGACGAGAAGTCTGATCCTAATTCTTATACTTCTATAAATTAATTGTCCTTCCCAGCCCTTGCTGTATTCTTGAAATATCCCAAACAGTGGCCACATCGATCTATGGGAGAGGAAAACGGCCTCTCCTAATTGTTTTCTCGGTCCATTCGTCCTTATCTGTTGTTTTATCCGTCCTTGTCTCTTGTGCTGCTTTTCTTCAACAGTGGCCATCGAGCTGTGGGAGAGGAAGATGATGTCGCTGCGCCACCACTGGGGAACCCAAGGCGCGTGGGTGACCGGGTGTGGCCTAGTAGCTAGGGCATCGGACCAGTCTCCGCAATGCATTGGGATGTACTAGTATATAGTCGCTTAATGAGAACCCAGAGCAAGCAGGCATGGTTACGTGGCCTTGTAGCCAGGGCGTATAGCTGTCTTACGTTGCAGTGCATTCGCCCACCTGTGTGATTCTGTGAGGGTGCCATGGTTAGGTGAACCCTGCCCTCTGAACCCTGAACCCCATTGACTATGGAGTTTACTGATGTCTGCTTACTTAGTATAGGTAGATATGATCGCGTGGGCTTACAAGTTGATCATGGATACAGGTGACTCAGACTCCCTGCCAGGTGGATGTAATGGTGCTTTCATGAGGAACACACTGCAGCCCATACAACTAATAAAAGATTGTCCATGCAAATAATGAAAGATTGAAGAAGGTGTACTATTATTAGCGTCCTCACCCGCTTGCACCGAGACCGGCCGGACCAAGGGTAATGCATTTTTTATTTTTTTATTCTAAGCACATAATGACCAATGAGGGCATGCTTGCCTTGCTGGCTATGGTTCACTACTGTCCCATCACTGTATACAACAATCATTCTAGTGCGCGCTTGTTTTGAGCACACATGGCAGAAATAGCTATGTTTCAAGTCAGCCATCTCGTGTGAGAATGAGTACGCCTGAGCGAGCACATAATGTCCTGCCTCTCGCTCCCCGCTACTCCTTGTCGCCTCCCGTGGCTGTCTGGCGGGTGTACCGATGTAGATGTATCTAATTTTAAATATTTACTTTCCATTCACACACCCTGTTTGGTCACTGCCCCTCATCCGTCA
The DNA here is from genome assembly GCA_009746045.1 of Mesostigma viride. Classification (NCBI taxonomy): domain Eukaryota; kingdom Viridiplantae; phylum Streptophyta; class Mesostigmatophyceae; order Mesostigmatales; family Mesostigmataceae; genus Mesostigma; species Mesostigma viride. The sequence continues at coordinate 6,951,026 of RPFO01000079.1, read as the reverse complement.
TTCTCATGCTCTACTCGTACTCGTTTCCCATGCTCTAATCTTTTCCCATGCTCTGATTTTTTTCCCATGCTCTAGTGCCCCATGCTCTGGTCGCTTTTCCTGGTTTACTGGGACAGGCTTCCACCACCAAGAACACCCTCGGCCACAGTTTGGGTGGTCCAAAAGCTGCCTTGACTTCAACGAGACCAAGACCCGCAAGAACGCGGTGACGGTGCGTGGGTGTGTGCGGTCACTACATCATAGTGTCCGTGGTTGGTCAGTGTGTTTCCCTTCAACGAGATCAGGACGCGCAACCAACCAGTGATGGTGCATGGGTGTGGTCACTATAACATAGTCTGTTGTGTGCGTGTGTTGATGTGTGTGTGCATCCGTGTCGCCGACGAGTGGGCACTGGATGATGACTGTTAGTCCAGAGCTGTTCTGTGATGGCTTAGCTGGCTGCAATAGTTTCGTGGATGTTTGATGATGGCTGACTCTAATCCCTGGACACCTGCGAGGACGAAAGTGGGACAGGTTGAGGACCGATCGGTGGACAGGGGCTCCCTTGCCCCTTCTTGCCAGGTGGCAAGTTATATCGTAGGAAGGACTCCTGAATTGAGCTCCTGAATTGCCATCCCTGGCGATGCGTTGTCAGTCGACTTCTCATTTGCTCTCTAACATGATATTCCAGAAATCTGTCACTTGACTTGGAAACCATCACTTGATTTGACTTGGAAATCATCACTTCATATTCCTCCCCCGGCGTGGAATTTTCCGCAACCACCCCCAGGGCGAGGACGAGGAGTACTACCCCCTCTGGAAGTTTGCCGTCAAGCAGCTCCTCTCGGCTGTCTTCCTCGGCAGCCTGATCGGCTCGCTTATCTTCCTCCTCTACTGGATCTTCGCGATCCGCTTCCCCGTGGACACCTCGCATCCCGTCGGCCTCGACAAGCGCACGCTCCTCGAGTACCTGCCCGTCCTCATCGTGTGCGTTTGATGTCATGTACTTTTGATTTATTTACCGTATGATAGAGTTGAAGCTTCAATTGTTGGAAGTAATTTAAAATTAATTGATAGAGTTGGTCCATTTGCTGCTACATTTGAAATTACAACAATAACAAGAGATAAGTCATACAAAAAAGCAAAAATACTCTCAAATGCAAAAAGGATTTATAAAACAAAATTTGAAGAAGAAATCGATAGTATTGCAAATTTAAGACAAGCATTAAAATCAACATTACTAAAAAAAGATGTTACGGATATTTATGATCATATATGGACTATATAGGTTTACTATCCGTGGCTCTGTCCTGATCGCGTACGTTTTCGTGCTCTAGACATTATGTCCTTATGTATTTTATTCATACTTATTATTTATTTTGTCCCCGTCCTTGTTTTGTACGTGGTGCCCGCTGTTAAGCTACATGCTGCTAGTATGCCAAGGTATTTACTACTAGTAGGTCTAGTAGTGTTTATTTACTACTATTACTACTAATGTGTATCTTTTGACTAGATATTTCTCACCCCGTCCTCCTCACTTATGCCTCGCATTCCCAGCACTTTTCCCAGCACTTTTTCTTTTCTTAGCTCGTCTTCTCCTTTGTGTTTGTTTTTTTGTTTGTTTTGTTGGGGACCACGCGTCCGCCAGGTACACTCCCATCATGCCTTTCGTTAAAATTGTCTGTTTGTACCGCTGTCTGTGTTATGTGCTGGGTACTGTGCAAGTCACCCAAGATCGGATGTGGATGCCCCCTTTAGATGATTCTATCTCAATGCTTCGTGTCTACCTACTCTTGACTGCTGGGCATGATTGCATGCCAACAGCTACGGGCTCTGCATGCCGCTCCTGAACGTCGTGTACGACAAGATCGCCCACCGGACGAACGAGTGGGAGAACTGGCGCACGGCGGCCGGGTTCGAGAACCGCCTCATCGTCAAGTGCTTCTCCTTTATCTTGGTGAACAACTTCCTGGCCGTCTTTGTCGTCGCGTTCCAGCACGTGAGCATAAAGGAGGCCGGTGTGACCCCGCCCTCCCTCGTGCCCCAGATCCGAAGTGCCCTCTTCGCGCAGGTATGCCGTCATCTGTTTGGTGCAGTGTCTGCGGCGTAAGCCTGTCAATGTACACAGTGGTCGCTGGGAGCGCTTCTTCGAACAGGTGTGCCGTTACATGTTTGGCTATGTTCATTTTCTCTAACACTAAGCTTCTGAGCTGAGAATATAACGCCGTATATATAACAAGGGGGGAGATGAAACCTTTTTTGTGTGCTGGCACCCGTACGCAAGCCACCCAGGTAGGGGTTGGCTGGGCAAGTTGGTTGCCAGAAAAGGCGGGCTTCCATTATAGCGAAGCAGGTTGTTTCTGTTGCCTGAGAAACGGATCTATTCAGTGCAGTGATTGCGGCGTGCATCTGTCAGCAAATACAGTGGTCCCTGGGCGCACTAATTTATATTTTCTTGTTAATTTTTAATCTATGCACGGGCGGAAAAATGATGCAAATTGATCTGACGGAAGTGTTTACAGGTACACATGCCCAGATTATGACGAGCGCACTCCTAGCGCAGGTGTGCACTTGATACGCACTAGATGGAACGTGTAGGTGGGACCCCGGGGGCGCACGAGATGGAACTTGTAGATAGCTGTGCCCAGAGATGCCGCGCGCAGTTCGCGGAGGGAAGAAGTTATAAGCTTTTGTAAGAACAAGATATATGGGCGTGCTGTTTGACTAGGTCAGCAGTAGTTCTGATCAGTATTGTGCAGAAACCTTTTCCCGCTCGGCTTAAAGGCTCCGTACCAATATTTTCGATAGCTACTCGCTGGTAACCTAAGTTCATGAGCGCTGCAAATGTAAATACTAGATGGATGCAGTGGTCATACCACTACACCAATCGTAGTCAGATGCAGTAGGAACCTGTAATTAGCTGCAATTATGGGGTGGCAATGGGCGGTGGCAACAGGGGGTGGCTGTAGGATCGGCGGCAACTTGCTCATCCAATCCATTACAAGATGGCTGTTTGAAGATTGAGCCCACTCAGACAGCTTAGTGCATACAGTTCTGTTGCTGTCTGGGTTGCTGCCGCCACAGATTGCAAGGAGATGACAAATGGGATTTGGCATTGTAACTGTGGTTGGATCTGAGCACCCTGTAACTTTGGGGGAATCTGCGTCTCTCGCGCCATCTTTTCTCGGGCTGTGACCTGCAGGTCATGGTGTTCATGATCCTCCAGTCGCTGATCTCCGAGAAGGGCAAAGTCCTCGTCCGCCAGATCTACCACAGCCTGCTGGTGAGTGCTTTTTCTTTTGTTTGAAGCAGCTGGGACATTCGCTTACCTTGTAGAAGGGCAAGATCCTCCTCCGCCCGGTACACCACAGCCACTTGGTAAGGGCTGCTCCTCTGTCACATGGAAGCACAGCCCTATCTGAGGGTTGAGCCTGCGGATGAGCCTCCGTGCTGCGCCGTCCTTTGCCCGCCACGTGATTTGCCATAATCAATACACGGAGGGCTGCTCGAGGCCTCATCTCTGGTATACACAAATGTTTATCGCTGCCCATTGGGAAATAGTCGAGCTATCAAAGCCTCAAGGTCGATGCGATTGGTGCAACCTGCATGGTTCTTTGGTCTTTTTCCTTCTAAGGCTAAAACTCCCTATAATTAAACCTACTTACAATCTGTTTCAATCCTGTCTCTCGACACTACTGTTTCACTTCCACTCTGTCCTCTACCATCCGACGACTTCTTAGAACTCCCTCGGTTCCCCTGCAGCCGGCTGCCCTCTCATATAGCCCCACATTCGGTAAACACTCCTCCCCCATACACAAAACACACCTGGGCCATGTTATATTCATCCCATCAGGTTTGGCTCAAGCGCACAGAGCAAGAGCCCCTGGACGAGGAGGAGTACGCGACGTCGTCCACTCGCAAGCGCGCCAAGGACGCCAAGGCCAGCGTGCAGAACGCGTGGAGCGAGACGTTCAAGCCCGACTTTGATTTCCGGTGAGCCTTGACCCTCAACCCTCAACCTTCATTCCTCAACCCTCAAGCCTCAACCCTCAACCCTCAACCTTCAACCCTCAACCCTCAACCCTCAACCCTCAACCCTCAACCCTCAACCCTCAACCCTCAACCCTCAACCCTCAACCCTCAACCCTCAACCCTCAACCCTCAACCCTCAACCCTCAACCCTCAACCCTCAACCCTCAACCCTCAACCCTCAACCCTCAACCCTCAACCCTCAACCCTCAACCCTCAACCCTCAACCCTCAACCCTCAACCCTCAACCCTCAACCCTCAACCCTCAGCCCTCAGCCCTCAACCCTCAACCCTCAACCCTCAACCCTCAACCCTCAACCCTCAACCCTCAACCCTCAACCCTCAACCCTCAACCCTCAACCCTCAACCCTCAACCCTCAACCCTCAACCCACAACCCTCAACCCTCAACCCTCAACCCTCAACCATCAACCCTCAACCCTCAACCCTCAACCCTTCAACCCTAAGCCTTCAAGACTTAACAGCATGGAGCGAGATGTTGAAGCCCGAGTGTGACTTCTGGTGAGTGTGCTCCTTTCTTTGGGCATGTGTTGTTGTATTTTATGCTTGCGTGGTGTATAACAAACCCGCATTGTGTGCTCTCGCTTCAGCACCGCGGTTTGCTTGCTGCAGTACCAGACTTAAACTGTCGGTGAGAGGGCTGCCGCATTCCTAGGGCCCACGTCAAGAGTCTGAGGAAGTGTGTCACTTGCGTGAAGCATGGCCACCGAGTTATGCCCTCCCGCCTGCTTGCAACATGTCCCGGCTGTGACTTAAACAGCACATATTCTGTGAGTGTTTGCAGCAAGCGCAAAATGTCAACCTTCCAGTTGCTGTGCAGCGTTGACAGTTGGCAGGATCCTCAAGGGAAATGTTTTGGCCTCCCGGCCTCCAGCCTGCTGGCGCACCAACCCCCCTTCTGTCCGCTCCGTCTTCGCCACCTGTTGGTTCCCACCTGTATGTGTTGCTGCTGTTGTTGTTTTTCCCCTGCCCTGGCACCCTGCAGGTACGAGTACGGTGACCTGATGAGCGTGATCGGCTTCGTCATGCTCTTTGCGATCTTGTTCCCCCTGTCCCCGCTCATCGCGGTCGTGAACATCTACATCAAGATAAGGCAAGTAGTATTACTGCAATAGTACTAGTTGTAGCGTTGTAATAGCATGCATTTACCTATTGCAGGGGTCAGCACGGTCATCGCGGTCTTGAGCATCTACAGCAAGGTAAGGTAAGTAGTATTACTGTAATAGCACTACCACTGTACTGACATTTCTGTAATAATACTACTGCAATAGTACTACCACTGTACTGATATTTCTGTAATAATAGTACTGTGATAGCATGCATTTAACTTTCGTAGTGGTCAGAAAGCTTTTTGCCGTTCGAAACATTATCATTTATTATGAACATTATCATCAAGATATGGCAGGCTCTACTGCCGTAATAGCATGCACATGTGCACAGTAGGGGCCTAAAAGGCACGATCACCGGTGTCAACATCTCTTCTATGCATGGTAAATAGTACTAACACAACACTACCATGCACGTACACTAGTACAAGCAACACTCACGTGAAGCCTGACTGACAAGAGCAAATATGATGACACTAATACGGCACATGGGTACGACTATGGCAGAGTACATGTTGCACTACACTATGCGCGATTGTTGCCCTCTCAAAGTCTCGGAACGGGGCTTCCTCTCAGCCTGCAGTTACCCTCGCAACCTACTTTTTGTGGCATCTGGTCACATGGGGAACCTGCCGCGCTTTTTATCATGGACCTCTTGGTAACAATAGCTCTGCTGCTTTGACTACTCGCGCTCTAGTCTTTTAGCTGTGAGGCTTGGCTTTGTTCCTGTAACTCTAAGTCTCCGTTACAATAGACGGGAAAACTCCATAACTTGTGACATTAAGACTCCCTATCAAGTCTCCCTTGCTATCAAAAATCCTACATCAGAACCTGACCCAGTTCTAACTATTGACATCACTCTCTGACTCCCTGCGTGGTGGTGTTCTGAGTTCATCCTCGCCCAGGTCTCTTCCTGTGCCCCTGTGCCGCTACACCCTTCCGCTTGCTTGCCATGCGGTTGGTAACATTTTCTCGTGCACAGTCACGCGCTGTGTCTATCTGTCCCTGCGCTGCTCGTTCTTCGCCGCTTGTTCGTCCCTTGTTGCTTCATTTTTCTCGTTTCTCCCAGGGTGGACATCCACAACCTGATGTGGGGCTGTCGCCGCCCCATGCCGGAGCGCGCCAAGAGCATCGGCGCGTGGCTCATCGTGCTGCGCCTCATGGCCACCTTCTCCGTGCTAACAAACATCACGGTAGGGACAAGAACAAGAGCCCAAGTTGGGCTAGTTTGGTGGGTGGGCAATGGCATGGCAGGGGTAGTTGTGATGTGGCCACATTCGTGCTCACAAACATCACATTGAGGGGGTGGTGGAATGATGCAGTCACTGTGCGTATTGTGACCAGCACGAGTGGCCACCTGCATCGTGCTCACAAACCTCGCCGCCCGGACGATAGCAGCAGCACGACTATGTTGGTTTGCTTTACACGCCTCGGCACCAGGTGTGGCTGTCATCTGGCTGCCTTCTCTGCACTCGCCAACGTCACGGTAGAAGGAGGTGGTACTGTGCCCATTTTCTTCATGCCACCGATGTCACAGTACCGGAGTCTGCGCCTATGCTCCTTGCATCCATGCTCACCAATGTCACGGCAAAGGGGGGATTCCATCAATCACCGCTCGTGTCAATCACTCGTGTCATGAGTGCCAGCGGGCATCGTTGGCGAACGAGAACCTGGCGCACAGTACCACCCTATGACTGACCACAATCCGTATTTGCTATTCTTTTTTGTAGCAGTGTTTCTGCTGTTTGTTCCTCCAACCATACGCCCATCTCACTGTGGACAAACCCTAAACCCTAACTCTAAGCCCCAAACAAGAACCAGTTTTCCCCCGTGCTGCCAACTAATAAGTGACGTAATTAGCAAACAAGAACCAGGTTTCCCGCGTGCTGCCTACTAATAAGTGACGTAATTAGCAAACAAGAACCAGGTTTCCCCCGTGCTGCCTACTAATAAGTGACGTAATTAGCAAACAAGAACCAGGTTTCCCGCGTGCTGCCTACTAATAAGTGACGTAATTAGCAAACAAGAACCAGGTTTGCCCCGTGCTGCCTACTAGTAAGTGACGTAATTAGATGGCATACTGTTTGTCTACTGTTTGTCCAATGCCTCTTGGACAGCCTAGTGTTGGTGTTATGCCTCTTGGACGCCGCCCAGATGGGCATGGTGCGGAACTAGAACCAGGTTGCCCCGTGACATCTGCTAACAATCATTCTTATTATATGTTCTTGTTATCGCTGGCGCACGTGTCCACATCTGCTAACAATCATCCTTGTTATACGTTCTTGTTATTGCTGGCGCACGTGTCCGCATCTGCTAACAATCATCCTTGTTATACGTTCTTGTTATTGCTGGCGCACGTGTCCACATCTGCTAACAATCATCCTTGTTATACGTTCTTGTTATTGCTGGCGCACGTGTCCGCTGGACAGCGCGCTGAATGAGAACATGGGCCCACTTCGCCACCCAAATAAAAATATAAATTCTACAAATATAAGCTATCATACAATATTATAGCTAATGTTATTAATATTAAAGCTCATTTCAGTATCCTTATACTTGCAGGAGTATCTATTCCCTGCCTTGTCATCCCGACCTTGTGTACAGCTGGACAAACGTTCTGAACGAAAACCTTGCTGCGCCGTGCTCTCGCTAACGAATGCCGTCATGGTACAACGTGTTGTTTGTATTGTTTGTGTTTTTGCTGCCGTACGCACCAGCTGGACACGGTCCTGAACGAGAACCTCACCCACCGCTCGCCCCAGCGCAAGTTTGTGTACGCGGTGGTGGTGGAGCACGGCCTGTTTGCGCTGCAGTACATCATCCGCAGCGTGATGAAGCGGTCCCCCGCAAGGCTGGCCAAGGAGAGGCAGCGGCAGCAGCGGCAAATCGAGCTGCTGGTGGTGAGTACTAATGGAGGTGATGTTAGTTTTGGCGCCTATGTATATTTAGGTTGGTGGGGCAGGCATGTAATCGGACATGGCAACAACAGCCGCTACAGGGTGGTAGTGGTGTGTCTGTGTTTAGTTATTGCAGGCAAACATAAAACAATACTAGTTGTATCGTAAGCAACTTCTGTGTCTGTAGGCGGTGGGGAGGCTAAATATACTCATTGCGAATGTTGCGTTTAAAAAATTCCCAAGGCAACCAGACATCGCAATAGAAAAGAAACTAGAAAAGAAACTAGCGACCTGGACAGCAAGTAAATATGTGGTTGACATGGGAGCAAGTTGCAGCAGCACATGGGAGCAAGTTGCAGCAGCAGCAGCGACACATTGAGCTGCTGGTGGTGACTTTGTCCCGAATACGGGAGCACAGGACGATCGGAACTGGTCCCGTACAGTAATAACGGAGGCTTTTCGCCAGCACCGGCACATGCAGCTTCTGGTGCATGGTTAGTGGCCGTGCTGGTGATAGGCACTGGCAAGGCTGGAGTAGCGTGCTAGGTGACCTTTGGACTAGCACTTGGCGTGGCTGGATATGACCATGGAGTCCCTCACGCCTGTAGTCCACGGCTGGAGTACCATAACAAAGTTGAACTTGAACCAACTTGCACGCGGTCGCAGCGGCGCATGCAGCTGCGGGTGGTGAGTGGGGCAATCAGGGTAGCAAAAACTGCCAAGAACGACACGCGTAGTTGGATTGCTGAGAACGAGTCTTACCCTTGACCAAAACGTATGCGATACAGCCCACCTTGATCGACTATTGTACATAATGCAAATATGATATGATAGACATGCAAATTTGCTGTAGCTATGTGATATATCCTAACCCGTGGCCATTTCTGCTGTTCCTGACGTCGCCACCTGTTCCGCCTCGTGCCACCACCATCGCTGCCTCGTGCCACCACCTGTGCAGGAGGAGCACAAGTTGTCCCAACGCGCCGCCGACAAGGTCCTCGGCAGGCGCAACAGCCTGGACGTGATGAGCCCGACCTCTGGGGCCGTGAACAGCCCCTTTTTCAGCCCGGTGGCAGGACGGCGCGTTAGTACTGATGCAGACCCTCTCGACACCGGCGTCAACTCTATAGGCGGGGCGCGTGTGCCAGGGTTGCCATCGCTTGGGCAACCATCAACGGCGACCCCCAAGGAGCCGCTGCTGCTGTCGCCTAGACGCACGAGCGTGGAAACGGGGAGGAACAATCTGGACTTCTCGCCGTACGTTTGCTCCCCCACGGCGCCCGCGCCCATGGAGTCCCTCAGGGTGCCCGGCCGGCGCCCCGTGGTGCCTGTGTTGTCCAAGTCAACGTCAATGCTGTGGCGGCGCGGCACGCGGGAGGCGAGGGAAGATGGTCTGCGAGGAGATGACTGAAGGTAGGAAGAGATGTGAGGGGAGGTGACTGGAGGGGAGATAGCCTGAGGAAGGAAGAGATGATGTAAGGGGCGATACCATGAGGAAAGGGACCTTGAGAGGAGACTACGTAGAAGGGGGAAATTACCCTCAAACAAGATGGCCGGTGAGAAGATGATGGCAGGGGAGATGCCGCAATGAGAGAGATGACCTAGGTGGAGATTACGTGATGGGGGACTGCCCGAGGGGAGATGGCGCAACGGGAGATGAACTGGACTGATGTAAGGGGAGAATGCCTAGAAGGAAATGAGGGGAGATCGCCCGAGGGGAGGCTGCTGCTGTCAGCAGATAAATGGAAGAAAGTCTCCCCGCTTTGCGGCATGTCCCGATTACCAGGGTATCGAATCCTGTTGCTCACTTTGCATTCGCTCATTTGATGACCTGCGGAGAACAATCGAGAGATTCCGGAGAAGGGCAAACTGAAATTTCCCTTCCCTGACAAGGTCGTGCTGTACCGTCCATATGGACCACACGGGATAAGTGCCGCCGCTGGAGGATTTTTCTGACGTTCTTTGGACTTGTTAGGGCAAAGCCTAAGGGAATTTTCCTTAGCTTTGGACATGCTGCGGCGCATGAGACAGGCTGAAAGAAGTCAAGAAGAGGGTGCGTACCGTTCGTACGTGCGTCTGAACCGAGCGTGCCTTTGCCGTACCCTGTGTGTCAGCCACTTCATTTTATTCTGTCTGCCGTCAGTTAAGGGAAGTCCAAGTGTTCGGAAGGCTGCACGAAGGAGTCATCCGTACCGTTTTGGGGCTTTCACCCTTCCCTTTTCTTAAGGGAAGGGCAAGGTCATACCTAACCTAACCTCCCGGAATCTCTCGAATCCGGAGGGAAGTTGGCGTCAGGCGACTTGACCTGATGAGAGGTGACCTGACGAAAGACCTGCCTTGATGGCAGTGCCGGGATCTAGACCAACCCAGTTGTGGATTGTAGCGGGTCTACCCACAGGAGAGCCTGGTTAGTGTTGAAGACAGATTTGTTGTAGAGAACAGCAGCCTAGCTTCTTGAGTGTGAGAGTAATTTGGGCTCGAGAAGACCAGAATTTTGTACCGGCGCAGAATTTTGTACCGGCGCAAGGCAGGTATTCCTCGCATGATGGAAACCTCCGTGTATCGGGATGCGCGTGTAACAGCACGCCATCAGACTGGGCCGATAGAGCAATTTTGTTAGTGGCATACACGGCGTCCAGCACAATACAATGGATATGTGTGTCGGATTCGTGATGCATATAGAAACCTGCGTCCTCGTCCCCCTATGTAGCCTGTGCCTGGCTATATAATAGTATAGTTTATTTTTGTGATGCATCAATTGACTAGCCAAGTCCCATGCACACACATAAGTAAGTAATTAAGTAAATAAGTAAGTACTCGCGTGTCATGTGCATGGGCATGCCAGGGAGTACTACGCTAATCTCATTAGAAAACTTCAAAGTAGCACACACATATGTGAGGGCCGGATTTGCCTGCTACATTAATTAATTAAGTACGTACATACTTGCGTGTCATGCGGATAGGCATGCCACGGTTCGAGTACTATATGCTAATCTCATTTGAAAAATAGTTACACAAAAGTTTAAACAAACAGACAAATATCGTCTGCATCATGCCCCAACCATGTAGTCACCAGATGGAGTAAGTAAGTAAGTACTTGCATGTCATGCGCATGGACATGCATTGCTTAAGCAGCACACCACCTCCACCACCTCCACCATCTCGGCACAACTCAAGCAACAAGCCCTCGACCTTCGCGAGGAAACCGACATCGCCCGGCGCAGCCACAATGTCATCGTCAAGCACTTCGACCAGCCGGCAGGTGAGACCTCCACGACCCTTCTTGAGGCATTTAAGCGCGACATTCTTGCCCCCATGCTACTCACTGGTGAGCTGGACATGTCGGCTGTCCGCCTCCCCCGCGCGCGGGGGAAGGCTGGCCCGGCACCCGTGCTCCTCACCTTTAAGTACATGGCGGACAAGCTGTCGTTCCTTAAATGCCGCAAGAAGCTCTCGAGGACTCGCTTCACGCTGGACGACGACTTGACCCTGGCCCAGCAACAGCGGCGACGCGAGCTATGGCCGGCCTACCTTCAGCTCCGGCACAGCGCAGGGGGGAAGCCGGTATACTGGAGGGGGGCGGTCATCCACGTTGACCACAAGCCCTGGCAGCCCCCTCCTGCCACCTCAGACTAGGGAATCCATACCAGTAGTGTAGATTAGTCAGGCTTAGCCTAGCATGTGGCCCACGCGCATGTGCGCCCATAATGGCCCCCATGGATGTTGTCTACAGAATTTAGCCAAGCCCTGCCTATAACGGGACCCCCATGGATGTTGCACTAAGAATTTAGCCATGCTACGCAGTGCAGAGCGATGCTCTCTGTCGAGAAGCCATGCCCTAGCTCTTGTATAGCCATGATGATCTTCCCCACCTATGACAGGCTCCCCTTCGCTGGGTGCTGCCTGAAACTCTGGGTGGTGCAGGTGCCCTAGTGCACCTAGAGCAAGTGTTGTTTACATTCCCACCCTTGCAGGAAGTAGCTTAGAATGTATGATAGGCCATATGCCCCTTCTCTGGGCTATGTGCTACATATACTCCCAACGGAGTTATGTTCCAATTCAATTCAATTCAATTCAATGGACATGCATGCCACGGAGTGCTATGCTAATCTAATTGGGAAATTATTTATAATTACACGAATGTTACAAATAGCGTTTGCATCATATAACATCATTCCGTTGGGAGTATACGTAACACACGGCCCTGAGAAGCTAGGGGGCCGGCCTATGGTTTTTAATACAGCCTGGGCGACCACCTGCCGGTGGGGGGTGTAAACAGACACCTACTCTGGGCGCACTAGGTGCACCTGCATTAATTAATTAATTAATAGACACGTGACTGCGTCACGTGAGCATAAGTCCTCAGTGGGAGGGGAACATGGGATGGAATGGATGGTATAAGCTACCTAGGTCCTAGTTACAGGGGTGTGGGCACCGCGGCCCGAATCGCTATGAATGCCATACTTGGTCACACGCGGAGCCCCCACAGGCTTGGGGGTGGTCTCCCCCTGCATGCACCTCCATGTATTCCAGCAGCTTCTAAGGTGCGGGCATGGGGTGGAAGATGTTGGTGGCTAGGCAATAGCTAGGGCTTGACATCTCAGCAGGCGGAGAGCAACTCTCTGCATGGGCAAAGCATGACTGAATAATGCTAATGCATCATCTGGTGTGGATCCCATCATAGGCATATACTGCCAAATCAGAATATACATGTATGAGGCTTAAAAATTAAATTAAATTAAATTAAATTAAATTATAACATGCCTCCGTTGGGAGATCATGTAGCACAGATTCCATGATGGATGGGTGGAGTGGAGGAAGCCGCGTAATCGAACTAACCTAACTCTAAGCTATCTAGTCTAGAAAAGCCTATCTACGCTACTCATCAAAACGGCTCCTCCTCTTGGGGGGAGGCGGCTTGCCCACAGGGGCTGGCGTGTGAGCCTTGACAATCTTCTGCCACCGCTTCTTATCCTGCATGGCAGTCCAAAGAAGGGAGAGAGAGGGGATGCGGTATTCAAACTGGGCTGGGACCACTATAGGTCAGCCAGCAACATCTGAGTATAGGTCATGGCGTGTTTCCCTACCCTTTTAGGAATGTTCTTGGGGCCAGGCCAGGTCAAAATATGCCGCCCCGGTTGGCCGAGCCGCTGGGGACCGGCCAGACCAAGGGCGGTGTCGACCTGGCTGGTGCGAGCAAGATGTCGATACAAATGCTGTCCTACGCGCTGCCTAATCTCGTCCGAAATACGAGGCATACCGTGATACAAAGACTCTAATGACCGACGCTGAGAAAACCCTACATTCAGGACCTGTCGGAGCATCCTGGTTACCGTGCCGTCTAGCTTAGCTGCCAGTGTTGCCGTGAGTGTCCACGCCTCGGCGCCATACATGAGCACCGTGAGGACGAGGACTTTGAAGAGCATGCGCTTGCGGTGCTCGTCCAGGTCCTTGGAGCGCCAGTAGGTGTTGAGCGAACGAAGCCGAGCCCAGGTCAGGCCAATGCGGACGTCCACATCGTCTGCGGTGTCAGGGAGCATGCTCCCCAACAGTTTGAAGCGGTCGCGGAACGGGACCTCCGTCCCGTCGAGCAGGCGCGGCAGCGGTGGGCGACTGGAGGCCCCAATCACCATCGCTTCAGTTTTGACACTAATCTCCAACCCCACCGCCCTCGCCTCCAGGCCCAGACAGTCCAGCCAGGTCTGAATGTGCTCAGGGCGCGCGATGAGGGTGGTGTCGTCCGCATAAATCAGGTCAGCCAGGCGGTAACCCGTGCTAACCCCGCAGTGCCCACGCTCGTTAAGGATGTCCAAGCCTGGCTCGAACCCCTTAAGAGCAGCAAAGCGCGCACGTGCCTGGCGCATGACGTGGTCCACGACATTAATGAACAGGTATATATGGGGACAGGACACAAACTTGCCACACCCCGTGGTGAAGGGGAAATGGTGGGTTTGGGCAGGACCCATTCCTGCCTGGCTTGGTGGACTATGGCCAACAGCCACTTGGTGAATCCTTTTTGTGTTTTGCATTCTTGTATGACGTGGGAGATTTGTTGGGGTGAGTGCATGGCTATGTCCCACTTACCCAGCCCAAAGGCTGAGGGATGGAGGAACTGGCTGTGCACTAACTTGTCCAGATCAGGGATCTCCCCTGGTGCATAGTGAGTGTTTACTGCTTTGATGAAAGCATCCATACCAGGGACAATACTGGAGAGAGGGATTTTAAAGTGGTCCAGAGGAACTGCACCCACCCCTGTGATACTGAGCTCATTAGCTGAGATAAGCACCCCAGGATCGATAGGATATTACAAAAGGTAGTGCTTAACGGTTGGGGGATGATGCAGACGATATTTGTTTAAACTTTTGTGTAATTATTTTTCTAATGAGATTAGCATAGTACTCCGTGGCATGCCTTTGCGTATGACACGCAAGTACTTACTTACTTACAAAAGGTTCCCCCAACAAGGTGTTACCAGAGTACCCTGCCACCACCTGGAAGGGCGTCTGGATACCAAGTATAGGGAGCATCACTTGTCCCACTACATCCAGTGAGCTTTGGCCTGAGAAATCCTGCACCCGTGCCCAAGGAGAAGGTGCAATCTCAAGACCAGGTATGGCTTGTGCACTGATCACACTGACCTGTGCCTGAGTGTCTATTGCCAGGGTCCAGGGGTCCTGACTAGTGCACACAGCTGAGACTTTTGCCAGCCCTTCGGCCACAGCAGCTTGTTGCTTATGTGACCTGTGTAATGCTTGCAAGGCGACTGCCAATCGTGACCTCAGAGCGGGAGGCTTGGCAGACAAGTTGCTGCAGACGCACATGTACCAGCGCATGTGGCTAGCTTGCATGGCGCAGGAAGGGGGGCGTCGATCCCTGCCCCTGGCGTGTATGCCACATGCAGGCTTTGAAACAGGCACTTTTTACTGATCCATGTGATTCCCCTACGGGACCATGTGGATTAAGATATACACACACGCTGCCCTTGGGCCACATGGCATACACCTGCAATCAGTTGTGCACACCCTGAAGCTGACAAGCAGTCACCAGAAAAAAACTGATACTACGCAACTGTGCTGAATGCACTGTCTGCAGGTGGTGACTAGTCCATGCAGTCACTTGTAAACCCTGCCACCATGTGATGGGCCATGGGGTCCTTCATGGACTAAGACTCGTCGCGTTTCTTCGCCGCCTTGCGCTGGAAGGGCTCCGGGATCCAGCCCATTCGGCGCTCCTCTTTGTAGCGTACGTCCCAGTCCTGCATCCTCTTCTTCGCCTGCAAGCGAGGCAATGGGTCAGCGTCGTATGACCATCGTGCCGATGACAAAAGCAGCTGTCATTACACTTCGATATTGCCCCTTGCATAGGAAATGGCCCACAGCTAGTGTGAATGTAATCGGACATGCAAGTGGTCCAAAGGCCACAACACCCTTCTCCTAATAATAACCTAAATAGTCTCCTCTAACATCATTCACAAAATCGTTTTCAAAATCCTCACGCAAAGTCCTCTTTCAAAGTAAGAAAAACCTCGTTGATGTCCATGGGGAACCAGCCCCTTGTGTAAAGATCCCTCCCCTTGAACAAGCAGTTCCACAGAGCCGATCACATCAACCGAAGGTGCATACAACGAAGTTGGTTATCAGATACCGCCACCTCAACCGCTTACCATTACATACAAACACCCTGCATCAGCGAAGCCACACAGGGGCGTGCGCATGCGACCAGGGGGGGCGATTGGAAACCCTGCCTATCTATGCATCCCACGGGTGCACTAAACTAGGGCTAGTGCTTGAGATGGATATGCTGCGTGATAGCACCAGTACATGACTGATAATATAGATGATAGCACGGATACAAATTACTGCTTCTAGACCTAGTACGCCTCTCCATGGCCCATTCCCACTCTCGGTACTGCACTTTACCAGACACTCGGCACCCATAATGGGCCCCTGGGGACCCACGGGCGGTAGACATAGACTAGATATTAATATCTAGTCTACACAGTCATACACAATTGTTGCGCATAGTGATGGTATCAAGGAGACAACCTATATAGATTTATATAGATGGTATCGAGGAGACAATTGTTGCGCATAGTGATGGTATCAAGGAGACAACCTATATAGATTTATATAGATGGTATCGAGGAGACAATTGTTGCGCATAATGATGGTATCAAGGAGACAACCTAAAAAGATTTATATAGATGGTATCAAGGAGACAATTGTTGTGCATAACTATTTTATGTCACATAGATGCAGTCCAGCAGGTACATAAATCTGCACACTGCACAGGTACACGAAAGCAGATAGGACCACGGCCTGTACAATCCCCCGGTGGAACATAGTGGTGGTCGAACCCTAGGGTATAGTGACTACTATACCGTGATACTACGATATAGTGACTACTATAGGGTGAGGGGGCCACCCTCGTGGAGCCTAGTAGCACGCACCCGTGTGATATCCGGGTACTCGACTTCATCAGGGATCACAGGGACACCTGGCAGCATCTGAACGACCGACGCGCCGGGCTGCTTCTTGACCGCGGCTGCGCGAGAGAACACCGTGTTCACCGTGGATCGCCCCCCGGGGAGCAGGCGCAAGAAGTCGTGCCAAACCGGCGTGTGCTTTAGATGTGACTCCATATTGCCCTTGTCTGCCCAGGACGGCGCGTCGTACGCCCTGCATGGCGTAGCCCGAGGGGCGGTGCGGCGGGATGGAATGCCAGATGAGACGGTTGCATTTCCATCATTCAGTGGAATGTGACCCCAAACCCCGGGCGCCAAGCATTGTCTTTATCTGATGCAGCAGCAAGGAACGTTTCACAGAATGCTGGCATGGCTTGACTCCACGGCGTATTATTCGCCATGATATAAGGGTGAGAGTCAAATGCTTTTGTGATTCTCGTATTCCGTGGATGCGATGACAACTGCAGGTAGAGCAACTTTTCTATATTATTACTGTAGGGAGGATTGATACGTTCACATAACTCAAGGAAATTAAGATATTCCGCAGATGGTATACACACGGGTAATACGACGTGCCTCATGGCGGACGTTCGTGGAGCAAGGCCAGCTCGCTACCGGGCACAGTCCCTGGTAGCTACTAGCATCTGTCACAGTAACACAGCCAGCTTTCCCAACATATCACATCTAAAGTGTCACATTTGTCTTCTTCATTCTAACATAGTTCAAATACCCCTTTCATTCAAACATGGTTCGAATGCCTTCATCGTTGAAGCTGCCATCATTGCTACTGCTCTCCCCTGCCCTCTCCCTCCCTCTTGGCCCCTCTAGATGCCCCCTTCCCATCTGCCAATCACCTTCATCTGCCCCTACGGTTCCCCCCTGACCTCGTGACCGCCCCGTCTCTGCCTCCTATCCCCAACTGTTTACAAGGATTCCCCATTTAGTCTCTACCTCCTATCCCCAACTGTTTACAAGGATTCCCCATTTAGTCTCTACCTCCTATCCCCAACTGTTTACAAAAATTCCCCATTTAGTCTCTACCTCCTATCCCCAACTGTTTACAAGGATTCCCCATTTAGTCTCTACCTCCTATCCCCAACTGTTTACAAGGATTCCCCATTTACAATAGACCCCAAACGTTGGCCAGTCCCCACTTAGACTATCCGAAACGCCATGCCCGTCGCAAGGATGGATGCAAGAGAAGAAGGGCGTGCTGGCCCGCCATGCCAGGCCATGTATTGCCGCCGCGAGACGCAGCCAGCAGCTAGCCTAAAAGCTAGCCTCTGTGCAGCCATCGCCACATGAGGCCGATGCCCAGACTTGATGTAGCCATAGACATGCCAGAGGGCCCCTGTTTCCATACTAGTCGTCGCCTCTTCTGTGACCCACATCCACTTGATGCCTGTCCCCCATATGGGGGGGGTCTATTGTAGGTGGTCCTTCCAATATAGCTGCCATGGTCCTATGGCAGCCATGGTCCTCAGCCGTGGCAGGCGACTCACATCCATTTGATGCCAAGTTGCTTCTTCCCATGCTGGTCGACCCGCACGCCCAGGATCCTCTCGATCGGCCACGGGTGGTTCTCGGCAACGTCCATAAGCATCTCAAAGGGGGACTTCTGCTCGACGGCACAACGCGCCGTGCCCATGCCGATGTCAAAGTATCGATGAGGTCCCCACGACGGCACCAACCGCCATGCCGGTGCAGAGATGTGGACAAAAAAACACCACAAGACAAGGGCAAGAAGACCAGGACAAGCAGACAAGGATAATAAGCCAAGGGTGACCGTGTTCAGGATTGAGGGGCTAGGGTTTCGGGGTCGGGGCTCGGGGAGCAAGGCAAGATGCGGGCCCAGGGACGCCCCTAGACCATCCACGATGATTGAATCCCCTGATTACTTGACTAGCGGAGCCAGCAATGACGTGACCTTTTCCACTAGGGGCTGAACTAGGCACTTTGTGGAGTAGTGAGTTAACTGGTTTGCTAGTTAGCTTATAAGGTCATGTGACCTTCTCCACTAGGGGCTGAACTAGGCACTTTGTGGAGTAGTTAGTTAACTGGTTTGCTAGTTAGCTTATAAGGTCATGTGACCTTCTCCACTAGGGGCTGAACTAGGCACTTTGTGGAGCAGTGAGTTAACTGGTTTGCTAGTTAGCTTATAAGGTCATGTGACCTTCTCCACTAGGGGCTGAACTGGGCAGTTTGTGGAGTAGTTAGTTAACTGGTTTGCTAGTTAGCTTATAAGGTCATGTGACCTTCTCCACTTGGGGCTGAACTGGGCACTTTATGGAGTAGTTAGTTAACTGGTTTGCTAGTTAGCTTACAAGGTCATGTGACCTTCTCCACTAGGGGCTGAACTGGGCACTTTGTGGAGTAGTGAGCTAACTGGTTTGCTAGTTAGCTTATAAGGTCATGTGACCTTCTCCACTAGGGGCTGAACTGGGCACTTTGTGGAGTAGTGAGCTAACTGGTTTGCTAGTTAGCTTATAAGGTCATGTGACCTTCTCCACTAGGGGCTGAACTGGGCAGTTTGTGGAGTAGTGAGCTAACTGGTTTGCTAGTTAGCTTATAAGGTCATGTGACCTTCTCCACTAGGGGCTGAACCGGGCACTTTGTGGAGTAGTGAGTTACCTGGTTTGCTAGTTAGCTTATAAGGTCATGTCTACTGGGAGGTAATGGTATCATAACAGGCGCATCTAAGCCAAGTGGGATGGTAAGGGCCAGTTGGATGATACAACACGATTTCTCGACGCGTGGGGCGGTTGCCTTGCCGAGCCCTAGAGCGGACCAAAGCAGCCATCCATCGTGGAAGGAAGCTTCCGAGGGTGTCCTGCGCACTTGGGGTCAGCTAGGCGTCTAGGGTCATTAACAGGGATATCACCAACACCGCAAGACAGAATTAAAAGGAGTGAAGAAGTCGAATGAGTGAGGTGACCCCAGGATGACGTCACCTTGATGGGGCGAAAGTCACAAAACCAGACAAATTACTGATGCAATGTGGTACCGATTATTACATCCTGACGTCCTGCGGATGATGATGATGATGATGATGATGATGATGATGATGATGATGATGATGATGATGATGATGATGATGATGATGATGATGATGATGATGATGATGATGATGATGATGATGATGATGATGATGATGATGATGATGATGATGATGATGATGATGACGTGCTGCAAAACAAAATTTGAACGTATCCTGCCATGTGCAACATGATTGCAAGATGATTCGTGCTACGATTTTAACGATGCCAGGTGGGTGTTCGTGTCCGGTGGAAGGTTGGGCTGGTTGGCAATGGGTGGGTTGCGGCGGGAGGAAGGGATGATACCGATTCGTTGTCTTTATTCGGATACAGTGGGTTGGGGCGCTCGGATGGCAGGGAAAGGGAGCGGCCATAAGGATGAGTAAGGATGAGTAGGGATCTAAGGACAAGTGAGGATGGGTAGAGATACAAGGATGAGTGAGGATGGGTAGAGATACAAGGATGAGTGAGGATGGGTAGAGATACAAGGATGAGTGAGGATGGGTAGAGATACAAGGATGAGTGAGGATGGGTAGAGGTACAAGGATGAGTGAGGATGGGTAGAGATACAAGGATGAGGGAGGATGGGTAGAGATACAAGGATGAGTGAGGATGGGTAGAGATACAAGGATGAGTGAGGATGGGTAGAGATACAAGGATGAGTGAGGATGGGTAGAGATACAAGGATGAGGGAGGATGGGTAGAGATACAAGGATGAGTGAGGATGGGTAGAGATACAAGGATGAGTGAGGATGGGTAGAGATACAAGGATGAGGGAGGATGGGTAGAGATACAAGGATGAGTGAGGATGGGTAGAGATACAAGGATGAGTGAGGATGGGTAGAGGTACAAGGATGAGTGAGGATGGGTAGAGATACAAGGATGAGTGAGGATGGGTAGAGATACAAGGATGAGTGAGGATGGGTAGAGATACAAGGATGAGGGAGGATCGGGGAGAGAGAAAGCCATGCCGACAGACCGGGCGAGATGCATCCACACACAAGGAAGGCAGCCAGACAGGGCTCACGTGGAGGAACTTGTGGGACTTGGTCTGGTGCTGCGTGTTGTACCACATGAGCACCTCCTCGTACGTCATGTCGTCCAGTGTGAAGTCCACGGGGTGGGTGGCCTTCAGCTCCCGCTCGGTCTGATGACCGTGGTGCGTGCATGGAGCCCAGTGCAGGACAGGAATCATTAGAGCGGGGACGGTACGCTCGCATGGGAGAGACGGGCCTAGGGGCAAAGGAGCGTTTTGGGGGCAAGGGCCGCGGCCGGGGCAAAGGCGATGGCGCAAGGGAGTGACAAGAAAGGACACGGGGCGCTGACACATCGTGCACAGAGCACAGACCGCCATGGAGCATCATCCGCTCAATCAAAGGTGAGGATTGAGGCAAGGGTAGAGGCGAGGATGAAGGCGGGGATACTGAACCGTGCACCACAGAGGACGAAAGGCAGAAAATGTGAGGGCAACATAGCGAAATTGCAGGAAGGGCAAGAGCAACAGAGCAAAGGCGCAAGAGGGGACGACGGCACGGTCACTGCAGGATGGCAGCATAACGGCACCAAGGGCAACGAGAGAGATGAACAACGCAGGGGCACACGGGCGCGGGGGCATAATTATGGGCATGAGGGCAACCGGCAAGAGGGCCACGGCAGATGAAGGCAGAAAGGTCGCTCCCATGCAGCAAGTGGTACGGATGGCGATGGGAGCTTGACGGGAGCCAGCATCATGAATAAGAGCAGGAGGATTTACGTGTGACGGGAGCCAGCATGTGGGAGACAAGGTACGAGAGCAAGCTGCAGCTGCAGTAGGCACACCGCAGATGCCAAAGAGGAGGCGGCAGCAGCAGCAGCCGCTGCTGCTGCCGCTGCCGCTGCCGCTGCCACTGCTACCGCCGCAGCGGCAGCAGCACCAGCGGGAGCAGCAGCAGCAGCAGCAGGGGCAGCAGCAGCAGCAGGAGCAGCAGCAGGAGCAGGAGCAGGAGCAGGAGCAGGAGCAGCAGCAGCAGCAGGAGCAGGAGCAGCAGCAGGAGCAGCAGCAGGAGCAGCAGGAGCAGACGGAGGGGCAGGGATCCGACCAGAGCGAGCGACACAGCAGCTCTCAAGCACACCCGAGTACAAACCCACCCCACGGTTTCCAACACCAACGCGTCCCATCACGCGAGCAGAACAAACTTACTGGCGGTTGGTAGCGCTTTGCTGGCGGGAGCGTCGACGCATCAAACCTCGCCACAAACTCGGCAAAGTTCTCCAAGTCCCGCGAGAAGCAGAGCCTCCTCTCCACCGCCCAGTTGAGCGCATCCTGCTCACTCAGCCTCGTCTCCGTGACAGCACTGCTCCTCCCAGCAGCATTAGCACGCGTCGTCCTCGCTCCCCTGGCCAGGGACATGTCCTCCCCCTTCCCAACGCGGTGCGCGGGTCTTGGGGCACGAGGCCGTAGCCGGTCCCGGATTCTATCCTTGGCGCCGTCATCATTATCCTTATTGTCTTCATTACCAACTTGTGCTCCCTGTACGTCGCGAGGGTCAAGGCTCTGCCCCTCCCCCTCAGGAGCTCCCCCCCGGCTGCCTGTCCCTGGAACTCTCAAACCCTGACCCTGACTGCTATCGTCCCCGCTCCCATCAAACTGGGGCACATCCAGTCCGTCGGCAGCTGGGCTAGCCGCGGGGTTAGCAGCGGGCTTTACGCTGGCAGCTGGGACCATATGCGCTTGCGTACTCTCAGCCCTTCTCGCTGCCCGGTCAGTGGCCCTCTCGTGTGCGACCTCGCATCGGCCCCCCCCACAGGCATCCTCCATATCGTGGTCGCACGGTTCAGGTCCGCACGCCGGCATGCTATCGCTGTCGCTGTCACACAGGTCGATAATGTCCACCGGGCCGCGCTGGCCCACACAGCCCACCGTTCCAGCAGGTTCCAGGATTTTAGTGTGAGATGCTGGGGGACCACGGGCAGGCAGGTCCACAGGTCGGCTCGATGCCCGCGGGACCGCCGATGGATGCGCTGCCAAGCGTTTGCTGCTCCCGACCTCTCTCCCCTCCCCGCCCTCCCCATCATCCCTTCCACTGCCCCCCACCTCTTTGCCCAGTCGGCATGGCCCCTGATGTGCATGCGGCAGTTCCGGGACCAGGAGGACGTCGTCATCCGCTGGCTCGACGTCTCCTTGGCCCACACGGGGGACACTGATGCCCCCAGGGAGCATCCCTGGTGCCACCCCGCTGCCATTAGTGCGGCCATTATCATCGCCACCTCCCTTGTTATCCTTGCAGTCATGCTTGTCGCCAGCATTATCACGTTCCGCCATTAGGGTGTCACATTCTCGAGTGCCCGCTTCCTGGACGCAGATTCCTTGCACGTCGCTCCCATCGCCGTCTTCCCGACCGCTGCTCGCCGCGATCAGCCCCGCGGCAATGGCAGCCCCGCTGATGTCATGCGTGGCACGAGCATCTTCGACGTCATTCATGTACCCGCCGCCAGCTGGCAAGGCGACAGTAGCGCCACCAGTGCAGACCCCCGCCGCGGCATCCCCACCATCAGCATCCCCCCCGACAGTATCAGAGTCATCAAGTCCACTTCCGCCAAAGATGCTGCCTGCAGCGGTGGCCTCTTGGCGTAAATCAGTTCCCACGGAGGCATCTCCACGGCCATTCCTTCCGCCCGTGATCTGCAGGATGGCTCCCGGTGACCGACACCTGTCCACTTGCCGCATCCGGCTCTGACCCCTGCCATCCTCCCCCTCCCCCTCCCCCTCCACCCCCTCCTCCACCCCCCCCTCCACCCCCTTCATGGCGTCCGTGGCCCCGGTCTCGGGAAGATCCTGCTCCAGGCCCGGCGGCGGTGGTGGCATCATGGTGCCGACATCACGCCAACCTGTGTCTATGACATCATGGTGGCCTGCGTCGGTGACGTCATCAACCATGTGGGCGATGCCGTCAGCCCCCAGAGTGCTCGGTCCTGCAGGGCCATCCACTGTTGGGCACGCGGATACTTCCTGCTGTACGCTGCCTGTGGGAACATTCCGCGGCGAGTCGCCCACCCTGACCTCCCTCCTGGGATGACAACCCCCACCCGCGCCGAGCGCCACGCCCTCATCCACGGACATGCCCCTATCTACAGCCATATTGCCGGCCACAGCCATGCCACCTTCCACGGCCGTGCTGTCATGCTGAGGCACCACAATTGCAGCATCACCCGCCACGGCAGCATCAGCGACCTGAGCAGTGCCCACACCACCATGCGCCGCCACATGGCCAGTGAGAGCCACACCGGCCACCCTACCAATATACCCAGCCGGGCGCTGCTCGTCGTCCTCATTCCCATCACCATTCCTCCGGGCGGGTCGCTGCTCCCCCTCCTCTCCCTTCTTGTCCTCACCATCATCATCCTCCTCCTCCTCCTCATCATCATCATCATCCGAGCCGGAAGACACGACAAGTGGCAAGTCCATGCGGTCGCCCGGCGCCGGGACCGCGCGGGGCCGCCTGCCAGCATTCCTGCGCAGCGCTCGCGCTGACCGCGTGACCCGCTCCGGCCCCCAGAACCGCGTCTCGGGCATGCTCCAGGGGTTACCGATAGCCTGGGGTAGTACAGGATCGAGCGGCACGCCGGGGCCTGTGGTCGGTCGGGGGGCACGGCTCGCCTGCCTAGTTGTTGACGGGGATTTCGCAGGTCCTGTGACGGGTGGCGGCGGCGGGACTAGTGAGTGACCTTGCCGCGAGACAAGGCCGTTGGTCGGCCTGTGCGTGGGGAATACCGCAGCATCCGCCGCCTCGCCGGACGCTGCTCCTGCCACGGGTGGGGGGCGCGTGCCGCGTCGCCCCCTGGCAGGCACGGGGCCTGGGCGAGCCTGGTGCGCCGGTGGTGGTTGGGCCAGGCCATTTGTCGAGAGAGATGCGCTTTCACGTGCAGCATGGCTCATCGGCACATCATGGTCGGCTGCTGGCTGCGACGACGACAATAACGCCGTGCCTTGACGTGTGGCCGTGCCTTGGCGCGTGGCCATGCTTTGGTGCGTGCCGTTGCCGACGGGCCTTGCTCCCACGGCAGTCGTGCGGTCGGAAAGCAAGGTTGTGCCGTAGGGAGCTTGGCTCGGCGTGCCCAGCTGCTGCGCAGGAGTCATTGCCGCCATGGGCGCAGGGGACCGTAACCCTGACACGGTCGCTCCTGTCGTCGCGGCCCTTGTTCTGCCACCCGCGTCGCTTCCATCGATGCGGATGGCTTGCTGATGGGGAGCGCTGAATGAGGGGCCTTTGGATGGGCAGGATCCTGATCGTGCGCCTCCTACGAATGGGCCGCCTCCTACCAACGGGCCGCCTCCTAACCTGCCGTGTCCGAATGGGGAAAGTCCTGCTCGGACGCTTCCTGGTGGGGGGGGTCCGGGTGGAGCAGCTGCGGATGGACAAGGTCCCTGGCCGGCCATGTCCAGGTGGTGTCGCGCAACCGCGACCAGCAGAGACCGCACGAGCGCCTTGGTAAGCTGCGGGCTGACGCTGTTAGCCACCTGCTTGGACTGGGAGGCGACGCTGCCCAGAAAGGTGAAGTTGTCGGGGAAGCCCTGGATGCGCGCGCGGTGGCGGATGGACAGGACCCTGCAGGGTGGTTGTTTTTGGCGCGCAATCAAACCACAACACAAGGGTGGGTTTTAGTGCATAGTTTTTTCTCTTTTTGTTTTTTTTTACAAGGGCGGGGCGGGAACAACGGGATTAGCCAATCAGAATGATAATCCATCTTGGCAAATTATTAGGATTCCTGCACAGGATCGTATAAATGACAAACAAAATGAAAATAAAAAAATTAAAGTACGTGAAAATGAAAAATAAGTAAATAAATCCGTGAAAGGAAAGACTTGTACAAGATGACCCGTGAGCGTACCCAGGAGGATCTGCAATCCTTTGGAGTTCTTTTTTGACGTGTGGATCCGGATCTGAACGTGGGGCGTTGTGGGCTCGACAATATCTGAAGCTGGGACAAATTTTAAAACTGGACAAGTTCACCTGAATGTCCCGGCCACCCAGAGGATCTTTGGGATATCCATGCGGAGAGGTGTCCGCGGCATCACTCCCCCACAAGGAACCAACCTCACTCCTTGCACATTGCACTCATAGCGGTTACCAAACTATTATTTAAGGGAAAACCTGACAGCCTCGGTGTTATATTTCCATCATCTCATGGCGGGAGAAAGCACTCCATTACTACATTGTAAGCGCACTCTTAAAAGAAATATAATACGAAAGAGGAAAAGCTGCCAGCCTCACTGCCACAATCCCACCCTACGCTGACGTCAGCGGCCACTCACTCGGGCGCCCACGGAACCAAGTTCCGGTGCCAATTCGGCTCGTCGACCGAGTGCACCGTCGGGTTCGGAAAGCCCAACTCGATTCGCCCGAAGCCGTTGTCATCCTTGCCCAACTCCTTGGACAAGCACATAAATGGGATGAGCGGCAGCCGGTGCGGGAGCAGCGCCCATCCGTTCTTGAGCCTCGGCATTCGCTCGCCGGCGCGCATGCGCTTGTCCTCTTCTTCACCCTGGGGGGATGCTGGGTCGTGCACGCGCATGTACGCGGGCA
Source organism: Mesostigma viride (assembly GCA_009746045.1). Lineage (NCBI taxonomy): Eukaryota > Viridiplantae > Streptophyta > Mesostigmatophyceae > Mesostigmatales > Mesostigmataceae > Mesostigma > Mesostigma viride. The sequence continues at coordinate 6,924,934 of RPFO01000079.1, read as the reverse complement.
CACGGCACGCGTACTCGATCCTCCCCCCCCTTTTGTGACGCCCATCCCCCCTTTTGTCCGCCCGCCCCCCCTCTTTGTCACGTGCCCCCCCGATCTGATGGCGTTCCCAGTCGCGGGGGGAGAAGACCAGCATCTTGGGCATCAGCATGCAAGACGTCAGGCCACCCATCTGGCGCCAGTTGGCGTTGGGGACGCCGAACGGGATGGTGCGGATGCGGAGTATGTCGACCTGGTTGAGCTCGCTGATGACGTGGTTGCGGGTGGTAGCATCGCATGATTCACATCCCTGTTGGGGCACGCGAGGTGTGTGGGTGGGCATGGGGGGAGAAAGGCCAATCCATGTGTCGCAGCCTGACCTGATTCGGTTGGGGTAAGCATTCCTTAGGATCCCTTACGTAGGATCCATAGTAATATATAGTAGTATTAATATATATATAATAATATGATAATTACGAAGGATCCCTTACGTAGGATCCATAGTAATATATAGTAGTGTTAATATATATAATAATATGATAATTACGTAGGATCCCTTACGTAGGATCCCAGATAAGTTTAGGTGATGCCAACTTGGGACATCTGGCGCACGCGTCAGAGCCACAATTGAGATCAGGATCGCGTCGTATTCAAAAGGCTGAGCGCAAACTGTTAGCGCCCGGCGCTGGGTGTAGAAATAGGCGTCGCTTTCAGGGGGGATTGCCTAGTGGGGGCGGTGGAAGGGAAGGAGGGGGTAACTGTGGGGCCATGCATCTTGGTGATCCCATCTCTGCCATTGTGGGGTGGGCATGTTGCATGGGCCAAATATAATATAATAGCAGTAGAATGCTACACAGTAGGCGGGGTGCTTTACGCTATAACTAATATGATAGCAGTAGAAGGCTACACAGCATGCGGTGTGCGTTACGCTATAACTAATATAATAGCAGTAGAAGGCTACACAGTAGGCGGGGTGCGTTTCGCTATAACTAATATGATAGCAGTAGAAGGCTACACAGTATGCGGGGTGCGTTACGCTATAACTAATATGATAGCAGTAGAAGACTACACAGTATGCGGGATGCGTTACGCTATAACTTCTTACATTATGACTAATTATTGTAAACCATTGGCAACCAAGTACCACCCATGCTCCCTATCCAGGCAGGCCGGTGGGCAAGTAAGAAATTGGACATGACTGACCCAGGCTAAGTTGATATACCAGTTGCCTGTCGTGGCCCTTGCACAAAGGACCCCATGGTTGGTTACAATCCAGGGAAGGAAGACGTCTCATGAATGCCTGGGACCAAAAGCTGGTCTCCTATTCCTCCCCAACGGCTGCCCCCTTCTTCCATCCGTTCGAATTCTAGCCAATTCTAGGCAGTCCGGACTACAGAGCTCCACGCACAGGCACCACCAGACACCCTACCCCCACTACAGAGAACATGAAGGTCTTCTGACACAAACGATTCCCTATCTACAATATCTGTTAGCACTGCTACACTACCTAATTCATCCCTATCTAAAAGAGGCCAATATCGCCACTGCCCTGGCCAAAATCGCGCGCCCCACCCTTCTCGAAAGCATCTCTCTGCCAATCACACATCCCGTGTGCATGCTGCATGCACACGTGTATGGGGACCCACAGCGCCCTCACCAAGTCCTGTGCCCACACAGCGTGCTACGCAAACCCGTCCCAGGATAGTCCCTGGCTCGCCTCATGCCACACCACCCATACAACCAAAGAGACGATAATCGCCACCCGAAATCATCGCTAGAGTAACTGCCACGGATGCCACTGCCCGCATCACCCACCTGCTGCAAACCCTGTCATCCATGCGGCTAAACCCTCTGAGCCATGCGGCAACCCCCACTTGACGTCGCTACTATGTTGTACGAAGCGGCACCCACCTGCCGCAGGTACTGAATGTACACGGTGGGGGGTGGCCCCGTGTAGTAGCACTTCTTCTCCTCCGCCTTCTTCAATCTGCGGCGGTAACTCTCTGCGTGGCGGGGAAGGTCGCATGAGATCGCGTCACCCAAGACCAAACCACGTAAGGGAGGCTCTGGCGGTTGAGCCGGCCCCTCAAACTGACTGCACCAATCGCTGGCCGCGGCATGGGAGCCAGAGTGGACTGGGCCCCCAAGCTTGCCGCCTCCAGCCACAGCACCACAGCCGCCAGCATTACCACAGGATCCAGCGGGACTGCTGGCGTCCCCCCAGGAGCTAATGCTACTGTCCGCGACCGCAATAAAGTCCTCGGGCCCTCCTCCGCACGCTCGCTCCAATGCGCTGCCTGCCGCTGCCACCTGTCCTGTGGCTCGCACCCTGGTCGCTACCACTGCGGCGGCTGCGGCGGCGGTGGCTGCTGCAGCGGCGGCTGCTGTAGCGGTCGCCATCATTACGTCCGCTCCGCTGGCTCTCTCTCCTGCTCCTTGGCTTCCTCCCCCTCCCGCTGCTACGGCGGCTCCGGCGGCCTCGATCGCCACAACGGCGGCATCGATGGCCCTAGTGGCCAACGCCGCCACAGACGGCGTGTCAACTGCCGTTGCTTTCCGAGCCCGAGGGAGTGGTGTCAGATTCTGAACGTACTTCGATCCAGCAGACGGCACTGCAGCAGCCTCCTTCAGAACTTGACTGGCCGCCGGCAGCATCTCATCCTTCATCCTTCCCTCCCTGGTCGCCTTTCCCTTTCCAGAAGCCGTTGCCACTGGTGCCATCGCTTCGACAGTGGGCTCCGCGATCTCTTTCCAATCAAAACGAGCCAGCGAGGCGCGGTCCACAGGGACCGGGTTGGCCAGGTGGCTTCTGGTGAACGCGATGTTTACTTTGGTCTTGTGCTCCTCGTGGGGGGCGCAGATTGGGCGGGGCATGCCTGGGACTGGGATGGGGTCGCGGGCCGCCATCAGGATAAGGCGCTCGCGCGTTTGGGGGCAGCCCATGGACCCTGTCTGCAGGCGTTTCTCGATCTGGGGGTACCGGATGTATTGATCATGGGTCGGTCGGTCGGTCGGTCGGTCGGTCGGTCGGTCGGTTGGTCGGTCGGTCGGTCGGTCGGTCGGTCGGTCGGTCGGTCGGTCGGTCGGTCGGTCGGTCGGTCGGTCGGTCGGTCGGTCGGTCGGTCGGTCGGTCGGTCGGTCGGTCGGTCGGTCGGTCGGTCGGTCGGTCGGTCGGTCGGTCGGTCGGTCGGTCGGTCGGTCGGTCGGTCGGTCGGTCGGTCGTCGGTCGGTCGGTCGGTCGGTCGGTCGGTCGGTCGGTCGGTCGGTCGGTCGGTCGGTCGGTCGGTCGGTCGGTCGGTCGGTCGGTCGGTCGGTCGGTCGGTTGGTTGGTCGGTCGGTCGGTTGGTCGGTCGGTCGGCCGGTCGGTCGGTCGGTTGGTTAGTTGGTTGGGGGGGGTGCACGGAATGCGGGGTGGGTTGGTACGAGGGGATTGGGAAGCGGGGGGGGGGGGGGGGGGGGGGGGGGCAGGGGGCAGAGGGGAGCAAACACGCGTTGAGGAAGGGAAGCGGGCTGCAACTTTCATACGACCCACCATGCCTGCGATGCATGGAGACATGGGGACACGAATGAAGACATGTCCGTCGCATACAAGTGCTTGTGTGCACCATGGTCATCAAACCATGACTTGGTTATTGATACCATGACTTGGTTATTGATACCATGACTGGGTTATTGATACCATGACTGGGTTAAGTTAGTCTCCATGCTTTGCAGCAGACTAAGTCTCAAAGGCATTGTGAATACAACGTATGAATAAGCCTTGTAAACCTACCTTGGTATGTGCATATAAATACCACGTGGGCTATTCAGATAGGATGGCTAGTCGAGTCACGTATGTTTCCCTAGATAGGTACGTCAGTACTTTGGGTACTGGGGTACGTGACAGATGTCAGTACCCAGTATACGTAGTGTCCTGCCATTGGACGGTACTAGAGTATCCTAGATAGGGAACATACTGTATAGTGGAGTGATGTGTGATCACACGATGCGGTGACTAGACTGCTACCTGTCATCGTGCGGCCTCGGGCCAACGGTCTGCACCCAACGGTCACTGGCGGCGCAGCCGGTGAGAGGAACGTGTTGATAAAGGGTAAACCTATTTTCTAATGAGGAAGCAATTCATTGCCAACAACACACTCGTGCTCGCAAGCAACCAATATTACCGCTTTCGTGCTCTCAGGTCCTAACTGGTTATTGATACCATGACTAGGTTATTGATACCATGACTACGTATGTGTAACTGTAATACATCATTATTTATTGTGGTCATCAACATGTAGTACTATGGTCATCATTAATATAAGATATCCTAGTGGCCATCAACATGTAGTACTATGGTCATCATTAATATAAGATATCCTAGTGGTCATCAACATGTAGTACTATGGTCATCCTTAATACAAGATATCCTAGATACCCTGCGCATGAGCGGGGCCAGCATTACGCCACACCCAAGCAACAACCATTCTCCCTTCATCTTCACACACACACACACACACACACTCAGCAACGACGGCGGTGTAAGCGAGGGTTTACTGGCATCCGTAAATGGCACCGTTCCCACGGGGACAAGCGGAGCCAGGGAGCACAGTAGAGGAGTACTACTACACCATCAGCTTTCTACTACATCAACAGCGAGACACTTTTGCTAGCTAGACATCAGTGTGTCTGTGCACAGCTGGCGCTTAACACTCACATTCAACCGATAGCCGCGCTCGACGAAAGACTGGGTGATCCATTCCAAGACTTTGCCGTCGCCCTTGCCAACGTCGGGCACCTGCAGGGGGGGGATGCCAGGTGCCATTGTCCATGGAGACACGGGCGGTTGTGTGGTGGCCGCGTCAGAGTTGCCTGAAACAGGCATGCTGTGTGGAACCAGAGTTCAGGGGTACCATATTTGGGGCCTACCCGCTTCATGAGAGCCTGCGGCTTGCCTTCAGGCATGAGAGAAGCAGCCGGGAGTCTCTGCTCACATCTCGTTGAGAGACACACACAGGGATGTAAAGCACGAAAAGTGCTCTGCGAGTCCCCCACGGTCCGCTTGCTGCCATCAATTAAAAGGAGCCTCGGGGTAACACTTGGCCTTCTGAGGCCGAGGACATTTTGTGGGTAAGTTTGTGGGTAAGGGTTGATGTCTTCAGGGTAAGGGATGACCATCTCAAACAGGGAGCATTGTCGTGCCGGCCCAACACCTCCACAACCACACACCACCTCACATTTTCACAATCCCCAAAGCCCCCTCGCATCGTCAATTACCACGAATAACCCATGCTTTCCACAACTGCAAGGCCCCCCAGCATCCTCTATGACCACAAAGGCTGCCCGCCTACCTCCTCAATAGCCTCCTCGAGAGCCACACAGCCCCCTAAGCTCGTTCACAAAAGGTCTTCTGCAAACCCGGCCCACCTCCTCCAAGGCTAGAAACCATGCCTTATCTTCCACATGCCACAGAAACCATAATCTACATAGAAAGAGTAGGATACATAGTAACCATATACTACATAGAAAGCATATACTACATAGAAAGCATATACTACATAGAAAGCATATACTACACAGAAACCAGACACTACATAGAAAGCGCAGGATCGTAGAAAACATACGCCATGTCCCACATGCCACAGAAACCAGACACTACATACAACGCGCAGGATCGTAGAAAACATACCCGATGTCCCACATGCCACAGAAAACACCTCACCTCCTCTAGGAACTATAACCAGTTAACCATACCCTGTATTCCAGAATAACATGATACCAGCCCACCTACTTCATGACCACAGCAACTCCCCCCAGTTTGAAAGACATCACCTACGTTCAGATCATGTGTTTGCCACAAACCACAATTCGGTGCCACAAACCACCAAGCCAGCCCACCTCCTCCATGACCACAAAGGCCGGCTCGAAGACCCAGACGGCCTCGAGGAAGCGCATCAGCAGGCGGTTCTCCCTGTGCTCCAGCAGGGTTCCCAGGGGGTCCCTGTCGCCCTCCTTGGCGATCGGCCGGTATGCGTTGTAGCCGCTCCAGCCCTGCACACGTGGCGGCGGCCACAGGTAGGGCACAAGGGGGAGCGCGCAAGACATGACAGGACAGACTTAGCTCGTGTATCATGCCAGGCTCCACGAGGGCGATACGTTCAAGGGGGTTAAGTTCCCTAGCCCTGGTACCATTACGGATACAAGGCGCATTTGAGAAACACATTACTATATCGAGTAGGAATGAGAAACTTGTTGCGATTAAAGAAGGGTTCATGACCAACATCAGGTTGACATGCCCATGGCTGATGGGTCAACCACTAGGACGTAAATGGGCACGCTAGCGGCTAGCCATAGTACTTAATATTACTAGTACCGGTACCAAAGCAGCAGGCACGAGTACCAAGAACGACACCCTCCTACTCAGCCTTTAGAGAAATTTCATCACCTTTGGAAACAGGTCCGCGTCTTCTCATTCTTCCTCTTCTCATAGTCTTACTCATGTGAGCCACAACAGGAATATCCTAGGGCATGTACCTGACATGGAGGCCCGCCAATGATGACGTGCACCTGGCCAGGGAGAGGAAAGGCCTTCTGACACGATGTGCTGGATATGTGCTGGAACTCTTCCGACGCGATGTACTTGCCGGCGGCTGCCATGCGCGCGGGGCTGGGGCAATCCTTCAGCCAGCGGCGCTGCTTGCAGCCGCGCTTGCTTACCTGGCAATGCGATGAGGCCGACACCGAGAACCATGACAAAGAAGCAACCAAGGGAAGCAACAGAAAGAACATCAACGATCATGTTGACATGGACTAGATCGCAAGGTTCGAGCCCGCCCTGGTGATTATAACACCTTGCCGAAGCAAATTGTCACAAGTACATGCCATACCGAATGCTCCCAGTTGCACGAGGTGTGCTAGGGTCATGATGTCCTGAGGCAAATGCTGGCAGTTTGTTAGAATACCTCACCATTCAGACAGCCCGTCGTTTAGAGCAACTGCACAACAACAACTGTCGCTGTTGTTCAGGCACCGGGGGTATGCCGGGGCTGGTGCAAGCATTATCATTAATTAATTAAGAACATACCTCTAAGCATTATCATGCGACGGCTTTACAATCACACCATACTACTGAAGCAAAGGGTAGTAATATAATAATTACAATATTCTAGAAAATGCATGTATGAGAACGCCTCCCACCACCACCGCCGCCACTCGGTCGCTCCACCCACCGGGAATAAGGCCACCCAAGAGCATGGTGAAAACCAGCATGTAGACTGCGTCACAGTTGACTGGCGAACCTGCCCTAGCCAACTCTAGGAGATGATGCGTTCCTAATGAACATCCCTATCAGACAGCCACTCAGTGGCAGGACCCACTGGGGACTCCGCCAAAAAGTAGAGCAAAACAAAGCCAAGCCTAAAGTAGGGAAACACCATATGCCCCCATCCGTGCAGCCAATCGGCCGTGCCACCCACCAGGAACTCCACCCATGGAAGCGGGACCTCCCCCCGGTACTGCAGCAACGTTACATCGTCCATTTCCTGCATCGACTGAGAGGTCTTCGGGGTCTTGCCCCCCGCCTTGGTCTTCTTCTTCGGATGCACCCTCTCCTTCCCCTTTTCCTGCTGCGCCCCGTCCCCTTTCGCCTGCGGCATCCCACCCCCTTTCCCTTCGCGACGCAGCATCCGACCTCTCCCCACCGCAACGCCCCCTTCCTCCTCCTCCTCTTCCTCCTTCTCCCCCTCTTCCTCCTCCTCCTCCGCCCACTCCTCCGCCTCCTCCTCCTCTTCCCCCGCTTTCCTCGCCCTTCCCCCTGCTCGCTTCCCCTTCCCCTTGGTCTCCGTCGCCCCACCCACCCTCTCACGCCGAGGGGCCAGCGCTGCAGGGAACCAAATCCGGAAGCCATGGACCACCTCCTCCTCGTCCTCCTCTTTGCCAACCACTAGCAGATTCCGCCCGCTACCCTTCTCCCCCGGCTGTGCGGACGCTACCCCCTTCCCCCTTGCCATGCGCGCCTCCGCTGTCCCTAGGCCACAGGCACCTCGCAGCCCACAACCGCTCCCGTTCCTGGCCAGGCTTGCTGCTGATGGCCCGGCGGAGGGGACCCCCCCCCTCCGTCCGACCCGTTGCCCCCTTCCTCGGATCGGCCCTGGTGCCCCCTCATCCGGTCCAGTCGCAGTCGTTCGGCCATTCTCCTCCTCTCGGGTCGGTGGCATCGGTTCGGAGGCCGTCGTTTCACCGTTCCCCTTTCCTTTCGTCTGGAGCGGCGGTGGCGGTTCCTGGGGTGCCCGCCGCTGGGAGTCGTCCGAATAAGTGTCCCGCAGAAGCGTCAGCCGGCGCACGGTGGCCATATATCGGTGAATGCCCATATTGTACACGTCGGTGCCGGGGTGGTTGAGCTTGTAGGTGGCGGCCGCGTCGCGGTTGATCTCTATCGCCGCAACGGTCTCGATACTAAACTCGTTGGGGATGCAAGTAGCAGCCGTAGCAGCAGCGGGAGGATAGGAAGATGGAGACAGGGAAGGAGAAGAGGGAGAAGGGGTGGTAGGGCCCTCCTCGGGTAGACCTCTCAGCCGGGCCCTCCCTTGCATGTGCATCCCACCGGCACCCGCGTACACCTGCGCCCCATGGTGCCGACGCAGCAGGTAGCACAGAGGCGCTGACAATGCTGGTTATAATTGGAGCCTGTTACGTGCTTCTCGTTAGCCCTTGGGCTTTAGAGAAGCAACTGTTAGTAACGAAAACAGGCCTGACTTCCCTTGCCGTTCGGCGCCGAGGTTCCAGACTGATATTTATGACTGATTGCAACCACCCCTGGTTGTGGGCCCTGGCTTGTGCAGGGCAACCACTGGATCCCAAACTTTAAGAGGGTGGAGAGAGCCTTACCTTCAGTCTCAAGAGGGGGCAACCATCCCTACCCACGCTCAATAATGTAGCCGCAGTTGCACAGATACTCAACAATGTAGCCACGCTTACAAACATACTCAACAACAAAGCCACACCCACACCTGCACGTACTCAACAAACATAGACACGCCTGCACATATCCAACACCACTGCCACACCTGCACTCAACTCCAAGTGCACATCTCCCCGCACCCACCTCAACGACCTTGAGATTTGCAGGGATGCCCACGTCGCTCCTCGCCCCGCCCCGTGCCACAGCCTTACTCTTCTCCCATAGCCGCGCGTCTTTGCCCGTCAAGCTCGCCCCCTCCGTGTCATACACATCGCCAAGCTCGGTCTGGAGGAAGTCATACCGGCCCTCCTCAGCCCCACCAACCCCTCCCACGCCCCCCCCCTCCTCACCAGGAGGCACCGCACCGCTTGACCGATGGCCGGCCGCCCGCCTTTTCTTCCGCCCGCCGTCACCCCCCCTCGCCGGCTTCTTGCCCTTTGAATTTCCCTCCCTGCGCCCCGCCCTGGTCCCAGGGGGGGCGGCCACCGACCACTTCCTTTTGCGCCCTTTGGCCGCCCACTCCTTCTCAAACTTTCCAAAGAGCTCCTCGCAGCCCGGGATGAGGCAGTCTTTGGGCTCCCACGTCGGGATGAGCCAACCCTTCCACTTGATGAGCCACTTGAGGACTCCTCTTTTCTTGCCCCGGCCGACCCCTTCCATGTGCAGCTTGCGCCATAGGATCTTCTCCACCACCCACTCGTCCCCCTTCCTCCAGCCACGCCGCTGCTTGGCCTGCTCCGCCTCATATTTCTTCTCGAACGCGGCCACCAATTTCGCCGTGCCCGGCAGGAGATTGCCCCGCATTTCCCACGTGAACTCACGGCAGCCCGCCCACTGGACAAGAAACTGGTCCTGGTCAGAATCGTAGTCCCAGATTGCGCTTAATTTATGCTCCGTGTCATCCCTTTCTTCCCCGCCATCAAGATTCTCATTCACCTCTTCTTTCCTCACCCCCTGCAATGACAGTGGCTCCATTTCAGCCCCAAAATCCCTGATACCAATTTCGTCCTCGCCTGCGGCATGCTTGCTTCCCTCGCTTTCTTCCTCCGTTGGATCACTGTCTGCATTCTCGTCCTCTTCTTCCTCTTCCTCTGTTTCTTGTTCTTCTGCTCCCAACAATCCCTCTTCCACTCCCTTTTCCTCTTTCTCTCTCTCTTCCTCTTCCTCTTCCTCTTTCTCTCCCTCTCCCTCTGCCTCTCCCTCTCCCTCTCCCTCTTCCTCTTCCTCTTCCTCTTCCTCTTCCTCTTCCTCTTCCTCTTCCTCTTCCTCTTCCTCTTCCTCTTCCTCTTCCTCTTCCTCTTCCTCTTCCTCTTCCTCTTCCTCTTCCTCTTCCTCTTCCTCTTCCTCTTCCTCTTCCTCTTCCTCTTCCTCTTCCTCTTCCTCTTCCTCTTCCTCTTCCTCTTCCTCTTGCTCTTCCTCTTCCTCTTCCCCTTTCCCTTCCCCTTCTTCTTCCTCAGCCTCAGCCTCAGCCTCCTCAGAGCCCTCATACTCCTCCTCGTCACCATCGTCATCATCGTCATCCTCAACACCCCCCTCTTGCTCCTCGGAGCCCTTCCCCTCTGCCGCCTCTTCCTCAGCCCCGAACCTGCTCACCTCCCCACCCCATCCCCTGGCCTCACTCATGCCTTCTCCAGAAGCGCCGGTGGGTCTGCCCCCACACCACTCCTCCCCACCCAACCCCTCCATCCTGGTACCATTCGCCGCCTCCCCCTCCAACCCCCCCTCATCCATCCCCATCAAACTCTCCCACGGCTCCGCACCTGTCAGATCAGCGCCCACCCACCCAGGGTCTCCCCTCCAAAGATAGTCAGGCCGGCCTACCCCGGGCCCCGTGTCAGCCGTCGATGCCGCCATGGCCGGTCAGCACAACCAACACCACCTGGTCTATGTTCGGGCAATGTCGTTCATGTCTGGTGACAGTTCCTCATGTTTGGTTTCGTGAACATTAATCACGTTTGCTTGGATGAACATAATTTACGAGTTGGTTATTGTTATCTATGACCGGTGATTACTGGCATTTCCTCCGGCTTCTGGCAGCACTGGCGCGCCATCCAAGCGCATGCAGGGCGGTGACGTCTGCTGGAGCCAAGGATTTGAGGGTACATATGTAAAGGCAATGCGTGAAGACCACCAAAAGTGAGTAAGGGAGGGAGGGAGGGAGGGAGGGAGGAGGGAGGGAGGGAGGGAGGGGGAGGGAGGGAGGGAGGGAGGGAGGGAGGGAGGGAGGGAGGGAGGGAGGGAGGGAGGGAGGGAGGGAGGGGGAGGGAGGGAGGGAGGGAGGGGGAGGGAGGGAGGGAGGGAGGGAGGAGGGAGGGAGGGAGGGAGGGAGGGAGGGAGGGAGGGAGGGAGGGAGGAGGAGGGAGGGAGGGAGGAGGAGGGAGGGAGGAGGGAGGGAGGGAGGGAGGGAGGGAGGGAGGGAGGGAGGGAGGGAGGGAGGGAGGGAGGAGGGAGGGAGGGAGGGAGGGAGGGAGGAGGGAGGGGGAGGGAGGGAGGGAGGGAGGAGGAGGGAGAGGGAGGGAGGGAGGGAGGGAGGAGGGAGGGAGGGAGGGAGGGAGGGAGGGAGGGAGGGAGGGAGGGAGGGAGGAGGGAGGGAGGAGAGGGGGGAGGGAGGGAGAGGGAGGGAGGAGGGAGGGAGGGAGGGAGGGAGGGAGGAGGGAGGGAGGAGGGAGGAGGAGAGGAGGGGGAGGGAGGGAGGGAGGAGGGAGGAGGGAGGGAGGGAGGGAGGGAGGGAGGGAGGGAGGAGGGAGGGAGGGAGGGAGGGAGGGAGGGAGGGAGGGAGGAGGGAGGGAGGGAGGGAGGGAGGAGGAGGGAGGGAGGGAGGGAGGAGGAGGGAGGGAGGAGGGAGGGAGGGAGGAGGGAGGGAGGGAGGAGGGAGGGAGGGAGGGAGGGAGGGAGGGGAGGAGGGAGGGAGGGAGGAGGGGGAGGGAGGGAGGAGGGAGGGAGGGAGGGAGGGAGGGAAGGGAGGGAGGAGGGAGGGAGGGAGGAGGGAGGGAGGGAGGGAGGGAGGGAGGGAGGAGGGAGGGAGGGAGGGAGGGAGGGAGGGAGGGAGGGGGGAGGAGGGAGGAGGGAGGGAGGGAGGAGGGAGGGAGGGAGGGAGGGAGGGAGGGAGGGAGGGAGGGAGGAGGGAGGAGGGAGGAAGGGAGGAGGGAGGGGAGGGAGAGGAGGAGGGAGGGAGGGAGGGAGGGAGGAGGGAGGGAGGGAGGGAGGGAGGGAGGGAGGGAGGGAGGGAGGAGGGAGGGAGGGAGGGAGGGAGGGAGGGAGGAGGGAGGGAGGGAGGGAGGGAGGGAGGAGGAGGGAGGGAGGAGGGAGGGAGGGAGGGAGGAGGGAGGGAGGAGGGAGGGAGGGAGGGAGGGAGGGAGGAGGGAGGGGGAGGGAGGGAGGGAGGGAGGGAGGGAGGGGGGAGGGAGGAGGGAGGGAGGAGGGAGGGAGGGAGGGAGGGAGGGAGGGAGGGAGGGAGGGAGGAGGGAGGGAGGGAGGGAGGAGGGAGGGAGGGAGGGAGGAGGAGGGAGGGAGGGAGGGGGGAGGAGGAGGGAGGAGGAGGGAGGGAGGGAGGAGGGAGGGGAGGGAGGGAGGGAGGGAGGGAGGGAGGGAAGGAGGGAGGAGGGAGGAGGGAGGGAGGGAGGGAGGGAGGGAGGGAGGGAAGGGAGGGGGGAGGGAGGGAGGGAGGGAGGGAGGAGGGAGGGAGGAGGGGGGGAGGGAGGGAGGGAGGGAGGGAGGGAGGGAGGGAGGGAGGGAGGGAGGGAGGGAGGGAGGGAGGGAGGGAGGAGGGAGGGAGGGAGGGAGGGAGGGAGGGAGGGAGGGAGGGAGGAGGGAGGAGGGAGGGAGGGAGGGAGGAGGGAGGGAGGGAGGGAGGGAGGAGGAGGGAGGGAGGAGGGAGGGAGGGAGGGAGGGAGGAGGGAGGAGGGAGGGAGGGAGGGAGGGAGGGAGGGAGGGAGGGAGGGAGGGAGGAGGGAGGGAGGGAGGGAGGGAGGGAGGGAGGGAGGGAGGGACCTATAGAACCCTCTCAAGCAAAGGGAGCATGCTTTACAACAGCAAGAACCAGCTGGGTTAGGCATGCGACAGCAGGATGAAGGGAAAGCACGCGAATCCACCAGGGGAAGGGTGTTTATACAAAAGCATCCCGTAATGTGATCTTCATTTTTTGCGTAGACAGGCATTGCCGCGATGGCATGATAAGGGGTGAGAAGCAGTCACATCTCCGAGGCAGGCCAAAAGGACAAGATCGCATAGTCTTCGTGCATGTGCGGGTAATTGCGGTCGTGGCCAGCATTGCCCGCCTATCCGTTGAGAAGTATTGCGATATTGCGATCGTGATGTATTGAGAGGTTAATTGCAACATGCTCATGACTAGAATTGGGGCGCCAGCTGACTTACCAGCCGACATTCCCCACACGCAGACAGTAAGCACAGATACGTACCCCGGCCCATCTTGAAATCCAGCGAGAAAGCACCGCCACGGGTGCTGTCCTCTTAACGCCACGCAGAAGGCGTACGCCGCGCAGAAAGCATAGCCTTAATGCATCGCTACACTGGTTACTCGCGCCAGAAATGCCGCAAGAATGTGGCAAGGGCGTCCAGAAGCGTATGCCCGCCAATGGGTTGTCTAAAGGTACCAGCGCATCATCCCTCGCAGGTCTAGCGAAATCAAGCTCGAAGATAAACTTTCGGAAACGCTACATTCTCTGGGTGAGGTTGGAGGACGATTTGACCGTCCTGTCTCCTCAATTATCAAGCCGAATTGTTTACAACCATGCTGACTATGCTGACCTCGATAATTGAGCGCAAGACGAGCAGGATCCTAGCATTGGGGTATCCACTAGTTTCTTCCTGCGTAGTGCGTTCTTACCTGACATTATTGACCCGCAGCTCGCACGACTGCACGCATTGTTATCATCGCCTTTTATTTCCCGCCAAGGCCGCCAACTGTACACCGCGGAAAATTGGCTTACACGAAGTTAATGCTGCCTGACCATCTCAGTTCCCAACTTCGGATCTCCCGCCGGCGCCTCCCCAGTCCCCAGTCCCGGGCGCTTTGCTGGACTATTTCAGTAATTAGTTGTTGTTGTTGTTGTCAGTTGTTGTTCCCTCGCGTCGCGTCTATGTGGTTTGTCGGCTACATCTGTGCGGATTTCGGCTACATCTGTGCGGATTTCGGCTACATCTGTGCGGATTTCGGCTACATCTGTGCGGTTCTCGGGTGTACCTGTCCGTCCGTCCGTCAGATTCACCCATCTGACGGTCGTAAATCGGTGGGAGAGTAAATGGGTGGGAGAGATGAGCATTCTTGTTGTTGTGTCCCTGCTGGACACACTTACAAGACGTCTCCATCTATCTACAGTCATTCACGCCTTAAGTTGGGTTGGCTTAAGTTGGGTCGAATTGAATTCCGGCGTTCTGAGTTCAAAGTAGTTCAGAATACTATGTTTTAGTATCTTTAGTTCAAATTAGTAGAATTTAGTAGAGTCATTCACGCCTTAAGTTGGGTTCACGCCTTAAGTTGGGTTGACCCCTCAAAAACCACGAACCCAACTTAAGGCGTGAATGACTGTACTGTTAGTAGTGGACTTCCTCATTACAAGTGCATGGCGCTACTTTTTTATGGCTGCTGTAGTGCTGGCTCGAATAGGTATGTAACGAATTCATCGACAGCTATTGTCATCGAATAGGTAGATCGGCTTCACTAGTTGACTACTGTTGTACTGATAGGGTACCAGACGACTGACGAGCAGTCACATCCCTAATGGCTATCGGCCTAATTCCGCCACAGCGGCATCGTGTGTGTCCGCGCTGCCGGAGGGATGATCGCATAACTCCCGGCCTACGATGTGCACAGGTCCGTTGCGGATAAAGTGCTGATCCCGCCGATTCCCGTCAGCACGAAAGCCTGTCGCGTGCACTGGTAAGTCGGACCACACTACCCCGCCATTGTGGCAGAATTGTCAGGTTGCACTCTGTGGGGGCATTGAAAAAGGGTGTCGTACCTGCATTGTCTACAAGCTACCCTTAAAAGCTTTCACTTACTTGCGCGTCCAATTTGGCACGTACGTTCCAGCCATGGCAGCCACATTGACGTCATCCTTCTGCGGCACTTCTCTGCGCCTGCCGACTAGCCAGCTGAACGACAGCAAGCGGGTGCCTTTCAAAGGGGTCGTGAGGGCGTCGTCGGAAGATCCACTGGCATCGACGCGGAGGGGCTTAGCCACCTCTGCAATTGCTCTCGTGGCGGCAAACTTCCTGGGAACCCCTGCGATTGCGGAGGATATGGCTTGCGAGATGAAGGCCGGCCCCGAAGGCCTCGTAAGTTAATTAACGGAATATGCCCTTCTCTTTCGCATTTCGCACGTTTTCTACCATTTTTATTGCATCGCACACGCATTTGAAGTTCTTAAGGAAATATCGTCCACCGGTGTATGCAATCTCCGTGTCGGGTTATAACAATGATGTTATTATACGTCTGCCGTTTTCGTCGCTCTTCGCTATACCGCTGCTCGACACGGGCTATCCTCATCACGGTGCAGAGCTACTGCGACCTGCGGGTCGGAACGGGCAGGATTGCTCGCCCTGGAGGCCTTGTCAAGGTGAGCGTCCCCGATGCGTTCCACCATCGAATATCTAATGTCTGGCATGGGTGGCAAAGTTGCGGACATGGGCCGGTGGAAGATGATTATGGCTAAGCAATGGCTAGGGCATGATGGCGTCTTGCAGCAGAGAGTGGGTCTCTGCATGGGCAAATGAGCATGGCTGACTCATAGCGGATGCAGTAAGGCTGCCCCATGGTCCACAGCCCACAGATAGGCTTGGAACACATTTAGAGGCGCCGGTTTGGGAGAATATAAAGGCCTCATCTCCCGGAGCCTGAGGGTTTTTAGGGGCATTCCCAGGGATAACCCACAACCCCCCTAGGGCGGGTAAAGTCAAATTAACATGACTCCGTTGGGAGATCGTGTAGCGCATATTCCCGGCTTGCTGATGGGTGGGGGTGAGCGAAGCCGCGAAACCTAACTAAGCTAATTCTAAGGTTACTCTACAAAATCCTAGCTACTGGACGTCAGCAAATTAGGCGCCCCTTCCTCCTGAGGGGGGGGGGGTTGCCCACAGGGGCTGGCGTGTGGGCCTGGCTGGACATTGGTCTGCCACCTCTTGTTGTCCTGCATAGCAGTCCAAGCAAGAGAGAGCGAGGAAATGCGGTGTTCAAACTGGGCTGGGACCACTAAGTCGGCCAGCAACTGATCTGTATAGTTCATGGCAGGTCTAGCAACCCGTCTGGGTTTGTCCTTGGGGCCAGGCCAGGTCAGGATATGCCGCCCTGGCTGGCCAAGCCGCTGGGGGGTGGCCAGACCGAGGGCGGTGTCTACCTGACTGGTGCGACTGAGCAAGATGTCCGACAGATGCTATCCTACGCTGCGTCGCTGCCTAATCTCATTCGTAATCCGGGACATACCACACGCTCCCCTGCCAGGTCCACTACATTGGCCGCGTGAAGAGCACGGGCGAGGTGTACTACAGCACGTACAGCTTCAACCGGCCGGTGGTCTTCAGCCTCAACAAGGTGCAGGTACGGATGCCAGCAGTTGACATCCTAGAAGCATAGCTACGACTCTTATGGGGTGTGGTTGCGAGCGTAGTTGCAGTCAAAGGGTTCTCACACCAGCCACAAATACCATGATGTCCTTTGGACATTACCTCATCCGTGAGGTACCCTAAAGCCGCCGAAGTGTCAGTGCATCGGTGGGCACCAGACACCGTGATTTCTAAGATGCCGCAAGACGCAGTGACTCGCTGTTTAGCATTGCTGCCCCGTGTTGGTCACGGATCGTGGTCGGTTGTGCTGGCAGAGAATATGCTCATGGGGAATGTTGAGGCTGTGGCAAGCCATCATGACTGTAAGGGGTGATGGCTGCACACCGGTGCTGCTAAGCTGATGGAACGCAGCGGCGGAGGCTTTCCTGCCATATCAAATTTGGGATTTCTTCCCTTTGCCATTCTTTGAATGCATGCGTACGTCCCAGAACACTCTAATAGAGCCTGGTTAGTCACAGCCAGGTAATGCACAGCCTTGCTTGTATCACCGCTTGAAGCGCACGATGACTTGGGAAGCCTATAAAGGGTTTACAGGATTGATTGGTTTCGTGGACCTGCATAAGCTAGTCCCATGCCTGCAACACACCTTCGCTATGATTATGCTGTTCTAGTCCCGACAGCATGCAGCACACTTCAAGAGCTGCGCTACGGTATGTGACTGCTTGCTGCCTTGTCGCGTGTGCGCAGCAAATCCGGGGTTTTGACTACGCGCTGGCGGGCGGTGAGGGCATGGCTCCCATGCAAGCCGGTAGGTTGCGCAGCACCTTCAGCACGAGAGAAGGTCTGGCAATTGTGCCACTAGCAGCATGTATAATACATTCATACATGCTCAGGGGCTCCTAGGTGTTGGTACCTACATGGGCTGAGTACTGCCGTGCATCTCGTTCATGCCACGAACGCACTAGTTTAACGCATATATTCAATGTTTTCTTAGCCGTGTATGTCAGAATTAGGCAACCATGTTCTTGTCCATCAGCCATGATCCCCTCATCGGACACCCTGTGTCAACGTCCGTATCTATTCGTAACTGGCGCCTAATCAGATACGCTGTCATTCCTGCACGCCCGTGCCTGTTTACTCTCTTGTAGAGCGTGCCTTGTTCTGTATCTGCAGCAAAGAGACCTAGATCCAAGTTTTGGTGTCTGCCATCCCTCTTGCCATGTGCTTACATCTTGACACACCTATTTCTAGATGGCTCATTCCATGTCGGACACCAACTTTTATGCCATGTCTGTTTGATTAGGTAATCTGTTGGATTCGGTAACCACCTTAGCGGAGAGTAAGCCCTGTTGTGAAATAGCCCTATCATCAAAGTGGCCTCGAGTGAGCTACTCTATTTCCATCATAATCATTTTGCAGGCAGTCTTTGAGGTCATGAGGTCTTGGTTGAATGTGTGGCCATGGAGCGAAGGCACTCTCCAGTTTTCGAACCCATGTGGTTCACGTATGTTGGCACCATCTACCCACCCAACAAATCTACCCTTGCCACACAGGTGGCAAGCGAAAGATCTATGTGCCATCCGACTTGGGATACGGCCCCGATGGCGCCCGGTGCCGGCCCAACGAGCAGGCCATTCAGGAGAAGACAGGTGGAGGTGGGTGGGATGTGCAGACGATTATGGGGGAAGTGGCTAGGTTCTCTACGCGCTCTTCCTGCACCCACCCACCACCAACCTCTTCTTTCACGCAAATGGACGCATGCACAGGAAAGGAAGTGTGTGTGTGTGGGGGGGTCATGCTGAAGCTGAGGGTTGAATTGATACTAGACTTTTCTCGTGTTGTTGTTGTCTTGGATGACTTAGGCTTTGGGTTGGGGGGGGTTGTGGACCGCTGTGGGATGGTTGGGATATGTGTTTGTCTCCTTCATATATACTACTATCTTAATATTTATCTTTACTACTTTCTGAATTTAAAAAAGCAGGTGACTGAGTCACGTGGGTACCAATCAGGGAACCTTCAACCCCTAGACACAATGAGAAGGAGGGAGGGCGCCCTAGCTTCTCTCACTGCCTCTTGAGTGGGCAGGCCACAGAGGGTTCTCTCTACATCATGGTGCAGGCCGATCTGTGGGTGCAATACCTCAAGAAGAAGGCTGACAGGTGCAAAGCGGATGCTGCGGCGCCACCCCGTAGACGTTTTTTGGGAGAATCGTTTTTCCCTTACTGAAGATCTAAAACACAAATCAAGTTGTGGGCTTGGGAATTTTGCGTGGTAAGGGGCACATTGTTGTGCGCACATGACATCCGGCATGTGGTGGCCTGGTTGACATGTAGCTTAAACGCAAATTTTGTGCATGTGAGCATTCAAATTTGTGTATGTGAACTAGATATCCCCCATCTTCTTGTTGCTGCTCGTAGCCATTTTACGAATTTTTTTTCTGCTCGTGTTTGGCGAACTGCAGGGAACTGTGGTGTACCTCCGAATGCTGAGCTGGAAATCGAGCTGGAGTATCTTCCATTCTGAGGGGACGCCTACCCGTTATCTGCCGTGTCGTATCCAATCGAGACAAACTGCGCAGACCTGACAGTGTTTCTGTCAAACCTGTGCCTTACGTGTCTAGCATTCAGACCGAACTGATTGACAACAGAGGTGTGCTAGGAATGTTCAGGGTATGTCGTGTGCGTCGATCTGGAGCTATAGGCGCGTGTGCTCGAAGCGGTCAGCTAGGAAGTTCTCCAACTTAAACCAACCAGCCATAATTTTTACATGCAAGGTGCTACACTAATTTCCAAGCCCATTAATGTCCGTCATCGACAAAGTCGTGGGCAGGATAACAGCAGGCTCGAGCTAGCTTACTCTTAATTAATTAGTCTCGTGTCCCCATTGGGGGACCACGAAGCACTGAATTCCCCACTTTAAGATATATCGGACGTCTCCCCGCGGAAGACGTCAATATCATGCAAGGAGACAACTGGCCAGCGCAGGCCGGCCAGAAATCGGGATCGAGAATCCGGACCATGCATGGCAGCTAGTCGAAATATGTACATGTATGTCCACGAGTGGACACGTGTGTATACGTAGTACTCCTACACACAGATCTCGAGTGATTTATCTAGTACCAAATCCGAAAGGCTTGCATCACTCCCTGGAAAGGAGAACTTTTGCGGATGACTGTAGGTGTAAGTTGGCGATGCCATGGTAACCGGAGACGTCCGTCCTATAGTCAGCGAAAGTTGGTGCGAGAGGTCCCCAGTTCGATTCCGGTCGGATTCATTTGCAGATCGCGTTTTTCCGCGGCCCGGCACTGGACGCAAATGGTTTTCACCTTTGCGGAGTGCCTGATCAGAATGTATGTCCACAGCTAGCTAGTCTTAAATATGGGCCTCATGTGAGGCCTCGAGCTAATCTTGCACGCAAACTATGCCTATACCATGCTTTTCAGTATATTTCCCGCTGGGACCCACAGTCGAGCTAGCTACCATGGTCTGCATTCTCCAGATTTCTGGACTGCGCGCTGGTTGTCTTGAGATACATAGAGTGTGCAAACTACTCATGGCTACTAAATCAATTTGAAACGTAACCAGCACATGCCAGAAAGCTGGATCTGGAATACATGCTACATGATCTCCCAACGGAGTCATGTAATACTTCAATTTAATTTAATTTTAATGCAATTTGATTTTATTGCATGAACTATTATACAGAAGTGTCAAACAATGCATGGTTGTCTCCTTGATGTCAAACAATGCATGTCTAAAACTTGTAGATGTGCTGTGATTCGTAGTTGAGCTCCTTCAAGAAGCCTCCCACCTGGCGATGTCAATAAGCCAACCCAGGACAAAGCGGCCATCAGTCAAACAGTACATACTTGTCAGCTGAAGAAAAAAACACGAGTGCCTGCCATGGCCTGGCTTGGAACTTGCATGCCCAGGGCGCGCGCGCGCATTCACACACACACACACACACACACACACACACACACACACACACACACACACACACACACACACACACACACACACACACACACACACACACACACACACATTACGCCTCCCACAGGCACGATCCCAGATACCTCTGGACAGCGGTAACATCTGACACCTTCCCCTTCACCCTTTCATTCCACTCCCCATACCCACCTCATGGCGGGGCGGGTACCTTTCTGTCAACAAAACCCCTAAAACCTTAAACACTAAGCCCTAAACCGTAAACCCTTAACCCTAAACCCTAATCCCTAAACCCTAACCCCTAACCCCTAACCCCTAACCCCTAACCCCTAACCCCTAACCCCTAACCCCTAACCCCTAACCCCTAACCCCTAACCCCTAACCCCTAACCCCTAACCCCTAACCCCTAACCCCTAACCCCTAACCCCTAACCCCTAACCCCTAACCCCTAACCCCTAACCCCTAACCCCTAACCCCTAACCCCTAACCCCTAACCCCTAACCCCTAACCCCTAACCCCTAACCCCTAACCCCTAACCCCTAACCCCTAACCCCTAACCCCTAACCCCTACCCCTCCCCCGGGCTCCCCCGGGATAGAGCATTCAAGGTAGTTGTCTAGATGGGGGCAATCTACAATGATGGAATAGCTTAGGCACTACAGCACTTGGAATGATATGAGCTCAGCGTTTTCGTACCTTAATTAGCTCTGGCTCCTTGTCCCTGCGCCTTAGCTGAAGTCCTAAGCCCACCTTACCTTTTCATCGCAGGCTATACGTCAGCCTACCTATGGTATTGCATTGGTTGTATCGCATCCACAGTGATGCACCCTGGCACCATGATGTGGAGTGAGCGCCCTGTGGCCTGCCCACTTGTGGCAGTGAGAGAAGCTAGGGCACCCTTCCTCCTCGTAGTGTACAGGGGTTGAAAGTTCCTGTACTCTGTACTGGCACGCATGTGATTGACTGGCAATCACGTCTTATCAATACATTAAATAATACCCACCCCATGTTAGAGCAGCCATGCACCTGCCCCACTTCCTGCCTTCCACCTCCCCCCCCCCACCCCCCCTTTTTCCCTGTCCCTGCCGCCCCCCTCCAACGTGTACGCTCGCTCGCGCCCCCATTTTGCATGCTCTTCCCTTCTGGGTCCCCTGCCCTCAAACGTGCGTCCACGCGCGTTTGCAGGCCCCCGCCCCCGCCCCCGCCCACCACAAGCATGCTTGATTACCTATGCCATGCACATCGTTTCAGATGTTTTGGATACATTTGAGGTGCAAACTCTTCTAGTGCATCACATGGCACATCATCTCGCAGCCAGCAGCTTCACATGGCGCACGAGTGTTGCCGTGGGCGACCAGAAACGTTTCGGTACACACAGCGCATGTGGTCCCATGCGCAGTGGGTGACCAAATGACATCCTGACTGGGGTCTAATGTTGCACCACTGATGTAGTATGGTCTGATGCTTTGCCACTGATGTACTTTGGTCTAATGTTGTACTACTGATCATGTACTATGGTCGGATGCTTTGCCACTGATGTACTTTGGTCTAATGTAGTACCACTGATGTGGTATAGAATGGGAAGCACTGGCAACACTACCAGTGGCCGTGGGGCGGTATAGAGAGAGCAGAAGCAGTTTGTATGCTATGTGTTAAGAGTATGGAGGACGCAAACGTCAATCAGGGATGCATGTCCGGCATGCTTTTCCCACTCAACACCTTCCTGTCAACCATGAATCGCTTTTTTCGATCCTGGGAATCCAACACACCCAGTCCTGACATTCCAATCACGGTTTATATGTCTAAATGAAGGGAGGCCTCCTTGGCATCAGATCCACCATTCCAACAACGGTGTGAAAAAGTTAGGTATGATAAAGGAGGGAACGGGACGAAAACTTGTGTCCACGTACCGGCCCTTGGGAGTAGGTCTTCTTGTCCTTGCCACCGCAGATGGCGTCGAGCATCGGGTCAGGTCCGCAGACCTGGTCAGAAAAGACGGTGGCCACGATGACGGCAAGTGCAGGGATCATGAGATTAAAAAAGATTGCACGGTGTCAAACGCAAGCCTAGCTGAGCACCAACGAGGGGTTTTAGGGCGACAGGTTATCTGAGGGGGAATATTGGTATGCTTCCTTGTGTCACAAGGATGGCCATCCCATGAGGAAATAATAGATCCATGACTGCCTTAACTCACCCCTGGTGACTTGGGGACGCTAACCAGGGTTGATGCATTTTGAGCTGCTTCACTGCATATCAACACGCTGGGCATCTTCCAGCCACTCCCGTTGAAGGATCCAGTCGAAGCATGCTTGCATGGCATTGGCTACATGGCTGAACAACCAACAAAAAACAAGCGAATGCTGGCTAATCTGTTGCACCTGAGGTAACATGGGAATTACCTGTACCGAAATGGCCATTGCTGACAGAGCGGAAATTTTCATGTGTCTTTTTACACCAGCCCATGTCACGGGGTGAAGAGCTGATGTAAATGGAGATGGAGCCCCTCGCTGTCTGGCATCCTGCCTACTTACAGTTAGCTCTAAATAGAGCTATTTCGCCGGCAATAACCACTCGCCGGTACACTCAAGTTAATTCCGAAATTATCTTGAGTGTACCGGCGAGTGGTTATCGCCGGCTATTTAGTGCCGGACCTATTGCCGCAGGTGGCAAAAAGTTTCCGGCGCTATTTAGAGCTAACTCTTTCCAAGACGATGCCATCATCAGACGTGGTGTGGTCAGTCCAGGGTTGAGGGTTTAAGGCTTACAAGTTCGGGGTTCGCAGTAACCCTACTCACCAGGACCATGGCACCATCAGCTGGGAATGCGCTACGTTAGGGATTGGGGTTAAGGACCTAGGGGTTGGGGCACCCTGCTCACCAGGACCATGGCGTCGTCAGATGGTGGCGGCATCAGCTGTGAGATCATGTCCTTGGACACGCGGCCCGTGTAGCCCTTCCAGCCCGCAGGGGGTTTCTCCAGCGTGTAGAGGACCTGGGCGGTGGCAGCTCCATGAACATTTACGGGACAAACGATATCAGTTTATCGAGGACGTGGTAACAACGTGTGGTGACATGGGTGGGGCCAACACAGTGTAAATAGAACGGTCAAGGGGAAGAACTGGCCCAATATAGAAGATTGTCTCAGCATGTAGTGGACCTGAGGGTTGTGGATGAAGCCTGGGTGTGCCCCTACAAACCCTCAGGCTCCGGGAGAGGCCTTTATATTCTCCCAATCCGGCAGCTCTCCATGAGTTCCAAGCTGTGTGTGGCCTCTGGGGCAGGCGTACTGCATCCGCTACGCTTTTGCTACTTCCTGTTGTATTGCACCCACCGTTGAGCCCGCACCATGATGCTGAGAGAGCCCTCTGTGGCCTGCCCGCATGAGGCAGTGAGAAGCTAGGGCGTCCTCCCTCCTCGTTGTGTAAAGGAATTGAAGGTTCCTTTTTTGGTACCTACGTGACGCAGTCTACGTGCTTTTAATTCATTCATTAATCAGCATGTATTGGACCTGGGAGGAGAGGGCGCGACAAGCACCCAGAAAGCGAGATGAGGACTTAAACAATACGAGATCACGTCAGTGTGTGGTGGACCTGGTTGAGGGCAAGTACGCCAACCAGTATGTGCTCTCCCAATCCAGTGTGTAGTTGACATGGGCATAGGCGAGAACATATTTAAAGTATGGATAGGGGAGCTGGAAAGATGAAGAATGACACCGAGAATGGTACAGTGAACGGTACAGTGAATGGTACAGTGAACAGTACAGTGAATGGCATGGTGCATGGTACGGTGACATGTGCCAATCTGCCCTCATTCTCATCTCTCGCAAACTCATGGTGCGGTGGATTCAGGAGTAGAGTGCGCACCATGAAAATGCATCAACCTCTACTCGTAGAGAAATCGACATGATGCTTTGAAAAGGAGGGGAAAATGTTTCTTCACGGCGGCATATGCTATAAATATTGTATGTGAACACAAAAGCCACGAGATTGGTGAGGCAACTGGGCTCATAGGATTGTGCCATCGTTTGAACAGGTTGATATGGGACCGTTTGCATTCCGTGTCTTAGTCGAACCGCAAAGAGCAAACTATAAATGCCAGTGTCCATAGGAAGACAGCATGGGGGGAACCACTGCTGCTTGTTTCGTGTACCGTGAGGTTCGGGTGCTTCTTGGCCATGGCTTCCAGCTGTGAGCGCAGGATGATGTCATCCTCCGTGACGTTCGCAAACAGAAGCGTGAGCTGGAAAAGCAAGTTACAGCGTGATGGCAACCGCATGTGACATTGGGAGAAAGAAGCGTGAGCTGGGCATGAGGATGACATGGTGAAACAACTGTTTCAGGGTTTAGGATTACAGAGTTTTATTTCATCTCATCTTAGAGTTTTATTTCACACATTATAGCAACCACGGATAGACAGCATCAAGAAGGATGTGGTTATATATGACGCATGTGATTATCGGTGACATGTGAGCGACAGCCGATGGCAGCATCGGAAGCACCTCATAACACCCATCTCGTTTCAAGGCTCCCTGTCCAAGTAGGAACCATTTTGCGGACACTTCTTGGCTGACAACGGAAGTATGGCTGGCAAGAGTCGAATGGAACGATGAACATAATTCGAACAACAGCCCAACATGGGAACCGCGGCAGGGAATGCCTCCTGGGTGTTCATGGCAGGGATGCAAAGAATAAAAGGAAGCAGACAGGGGAACAGTGCATCGTAAAAGTTTAAATAAATAATTAAAACAAAGAATACATTTAAATAACAATGAAACAAAACTGATCGCGTTGACTAGCCTTGGTCTTATCCGCTGGGTTGTTGACGACCTCGTGGATGACCTGCAGCATCGGGGTGATGCCTGTGCCGCCGGCGATCTGCGCCGGTTCCAGTTAATGGATGCAGATAGAACCGAATAGAATCGAATAGAATCGAATAGAACCGAATAGAGGACAGGGAGCATGGCCGCCCAGGGCGCACGAGGGGCAGACGTAAGAGAGGCGCTGCATATGGATCGGTGTGGGACACGGATGCAGACAAAAGGCAGCATACAGATGACAGGACCTGTGGCCAAGCACGACACGAGAAAGGCACCGCCCACACATATAACGTACTACCATGTGTATGTGTATTCATCGAGAATGATAATGCACACATATAACATACTACGATGTGTGTATATATTCATCGAGAATGATATTCATATATATATATGTGTGTGTGTATGTATATGATGCACGTGTTGCCACGTGAAATTCAACCAAGTTCCGTAAATGCACATGCTGCACAATGGGAGTTCCACGCGCAAATCCGCAGAAAGCGGGTAGGCACGTAACCACAGCCACAAGAGGAGGGAAGACCTTGCCTATGCTGAGCACGTGGGGCATGTAAGGCATCGTGTCTTAATATTAGAATTTAGTTACCAGTATCGGAGCCTACCCACGGCTATGTGGACTATCAATCGGCATGCCGCAACGTGTTTCTTCTTATTTTCCCAGCATTATTACGTTCATCTGGGCTGTACCACTCGTAGCGTATCATGCTCTGACCATACACCCAAGCCTCACTTTGCCAATGTGGCAACTCATGTCGCCCCCCCCATCAATGCAGTGAACACAGTGCACTCATAGGGGGCCGATAGCAAATACCATTTTAATGTTTGTCGTCATTTCGCAATTTCAGTCCCTTGGCTAGTACTAGTATGTCTTTATCAACACAAACTCTACTAACGTATCTGCGCTTATCCAAGCATATAACCCAAACTCGCCCCTCGCCCATGGGCTGCTTCCTATTGCACGCTTTACTGGGCTATCTTCACTAGCACCATCTGAGCTTATTCAAGCATACAAACCAAAGGCGCCCCATGCCGACGCGCTTCTTCCTGTTGGCCTCTTTACTGATCTATCGTTACCAGCACCATCTGAGCTTATTCAAGCATGTAAACCAAAGGCTCACCATTCCAATGTGCTTCTTCATGTTGGCCTCGTACTTGAGCTTGGGCACCGGCCCCTTGACCTCGAGCACGTCCCCCTCCTTCATCTCGCCCAGGTGCTTGGACATCTTGCCCTCTGGGTACACCTTGATGACCAGGTCAAAGTAGCCCTTTGTGTCCGGGGTGGAGGTGGGCGTGTACCTGTGGCCAGCCAACACGAACAACGTACGCTAGTTAGAGGGTGGCACAAGGGGCTTATGGAAGCGTGGGTGGCATATCTGTGGCCAACCGATATGAATAACAGACGATAGTTAAGAGGGCGGCGCAAGGGGCTAGTGGAGGTGGGCTTGTAGCTGTGGAGCAACCGTGACGAGCAGCTGTCAGAGACCAACGCTCAGTAGAGGACAGCAATCGGCACCAGTGGACGTGTGGGCGGCGTGCGTGTGGAGACAGTGACCAGCAGAAGTGAACATCCATTTGCAGAGGGTGACGATTGTGACTACAGGCCGTGCAACATTATCGCAAGCAATAAGGGGCTGTCCTGCGAAGCCGTAGTGGGAGGGTGTACAGACATTGGCGGCACGATTTTATGGACCTGTGCGATTGTATGGCTAGAGGGCAGCTGATGACCCTCCAGACCAACGGACGACAGAGGCTAGCGGGCGTGGGCGCGTGCCTGCGAAACTTGTGGTCAGCGGGTACGAATGGCCAGCGCCAATAAGGGGGCAGCCATCGAGCAAGCGGTAAAGTAAAGTATATACTGCTACCCGCACCACAGGGGTCCTGAACGACAACGGGGTGAGAGTAGCCATGTTGAGCATGAGCGCGTTTTTACAAAGGGCCAGAAGAAGACCTGGACAAAGCACACCTGGACAAGAAAGCCCAGACAAGGAAGCTCAAAGGACACCAACGGAACGACACCTGGCGACACGAGGCTATCTGTTGGCAGAAGCCAGAAAGGCACCATGGACATGCCGGTTCTTTGGGATTCGTATCTACGTATACACTACAGGCAACGAGGACAACGAGGAATTCACCCACCCACGTGTCACAAAGCCATAAACACAACAAGACTACTTGGTCTTGAAGCCCCTCTTCTTGGCAGCATGGCAGGTGCCTGTTCCGATAGCAAATAA
The DNA here is from genome assembly GCA_009746045.1 of Mesostigma viride. Lineage (NCBI taxonomy): Eukaryota > Viridiplantae > Streptophyta > Mesostigmatophyceae > Mesostigmatales > Mesostigmataceae > Mesostigma > Mesostigma viride. The sequence goes on along the minus strand of RPFO01000079.1, from coordinate 6,897,486 downwards.
AAACAATGACAAACTTTGATGGCATAAACTATATTGTGATGTGTCCGGTGCCGGCAGAAATGAGGTGGTGGGAAGCACGGGTGACATGTGACGGCAGGCAGCACTCACTGGCGGATGACGTAGTTCAAGGTACCAGTCTAACACGTTATATGAGTGACGGCAGGCAGCACTCACGGGCGGATGACGTAGTTTGGCGAACCGTCCTCCTTGGTGCCGTTCTGGTACCTGTCACGCGTTTAACAGCAATACAATCATAAAAACATAATAAAAACTGTCGGTTGCCAAGTGAGACGGTTCTGGTACCTGTCACAACAACAACGAGATGTAATGTGCGATCAGTCAGTCTCAAGTGAAAACATTCCGGCAACTGTCACACATGAGACATGGACAATCAGCAACATGCCTTCACAGGTAGGACTGCGAATTTTGCTTGCCTTGTTAAGCAACAAGGACTGAGCCTTAGAAATTCATGTGAACTCGAGCACTTTCCTTAGCGGCCAATAATGGACAAACATAGCCCCCAGCGTCGTCTATGGGTGGGTGTGGTGAGATGGGATGTGGTTGGGATTGGGGTTTCGGGTTGGGGTTTCGGGTTGGGGTTGGGGTTGGGGCTGGGGTTGGGGCTGGGGTTGGGGTTGGGGTTGGGGTTGGGGTCGTGCTTCTGGTTGGAGTTGGGAGCTCCTAACAGCCGCTTGGTGGCACAACACCTGACGGGCGGCATCAAGATGGATTATTCTAGCTAGTAAGATGCCCTCTACGTGAACAAGTAAGCTGTGTAAACAAGAAAGCTGCTGGTGGTAGCCTCACGCTGCAACAAATAGCGATAAATATAGCTATAAATACGTCAGAGATCAAAACTCTTGGGTTAACCACACACTATGCACTTCGTGCTTTTAATTACTGCGGGATGAGCAAGCAGTTAGTCTCCATGCTTTGCTGCAGACTAAGTCCCAAAGGCAATGTGAATACAACATATGAATAAGCCTTGTAAACGAACGTCGGTGTTTGAATATAAATACAAATACCACGTGGGCTATCTAGATAAGACTGATCATAGCTAGTCGAGTCTCATATGTTTCCCTCGATAGGTACGGTGGTACTTTGGGTACTGACATGGTACGTGACTGATGTCAGTACCCAGTATACGTAGAGTCCCATTAGTGGACGGTACCATATGTAGAGTATCCTAGATAGGGAACGTACATCTCGAGTGGAATGATACGTGATCACACGATGTGACGAGGCTGCTACCAGTCATCGTGTGGCCTCGGGCCGGCGGACTGCACCCAGAGGTCACTGGCGACCAGCCAGTGTAGTGAACGTGTTGACAAGAGTAAACCTTTTGTCTAATTATCAAGGGACCCACATCCCCTTGCGTGCGACGAGCAAAGCGTCCACTGCAAAGTGATCCTGAGAGCATTCAGCATTCGTGCACACTACACAGCATTCATAATAAAATCCATTACTCAAGCCACACGTGAGGTACAAGCGGACATGAAGCAGAGGAACATTCACGCACACAACCGAAACGCGCATGAACAAGAAAGCTCACCGGGTGACCACGCAAGACGCCACCGTCATGCCACTTGTCAGGTCCTTGCCACCCGCGTCGAACCTGGCAAAGTTGGTGATGTCATGTGGAATGGGACGGGAAGATCAGGTGAGCAACCGCACATGCTACACAAATACGTGCCACGTTCAAACCTGGCAGCATCGGGCATGTCACGCTTGAGGAGAGGGGGATACTGTGGAGAAGTGTCAGAAGTATCAATAAAACTGCTTCTACACTATGTTATAATGTAGTCCAAGTATTAAAACTTTGGACTTTGGAGTCGATACTGATTGAATTGTAACTGTAGTAAACGGAAAAAGACCTCTGTCAGGGAATACATAGTCCTCGTGCCAGCTAGTTGCCCGGCTAGGTATACACTAGTCCAGCCTGCCACTTGGACAATGTTGCAGCGAGTGGCCACACCCCACCAGACCACGCTGAAGGCACGCAGGGGTCACGCACTGGCACGCAGCGGCCACACAGTGGTCACACATTGGCGATGTTGCCACTACTGCTCCCGGGAGGAGCTCGACAATGCATATGAGCCATGGCCGCTTGACCTTGGAGCTCTCTTTCATTTTCCTAGTTGACAACCTGAACGTATTCTTTCTGATCAACTAAGTTAAGTGGCTGTATTCTTGCACCTTACAGTAGGATTCATGGAGAATATTTATCCTGCTCTCTGACAATAAGAGCACGTGAGATAGAATTGCAATACATGCACAATGGTATGCATGCACAATAGTGTGCATGCCACCACCAAACCAGGCCGTGTCGTGGGAGCCAAATGGGTGGAAACGCCGCATGGGTGGAAATGGAGGCTACCCCCACAACTAGGGGGGGCCTCCCCCCACAGCTTAGGAACAATATTCTCTTTTGAAACTTTGTACAAATATGATAGACCACGCCCGACATCAGTACACTATCTCAACACTAAGCCACCTTGTAATGCACGTAATATGTGCCATTATTTGATACATCACGTCCACAGGTATCAGAGGTGCTCCAGAGAAGGATGGCACGGACAAATATAATAAACAAATATAATAAACAAATAAATTAAACAAATATGGCGCGGACAAATATAGAACGCGAACGATTGGAAGGTGTTGGGTGCGACAGTGAGTCGATGAGGTGGCAAGCGGATAAGCAAAAGTAATGGATGCGAAGCTCAGGCGACTAAGGGGGTGAGTCTGGTCAATCAAGGAAGGAAAAGCGAGCCCGTTGACCTTGCATTGGCCTTACTTCAAAACAAAACAAAGAGGTTATTCTAGGTAAGGCATGACACCAGAGCCCATCTCTATCAAGGAGACAACCAGCGCAGGCATCTCTACATATACAAAACCCACCGTATGGCTCCTCAATAGAGCCTCTCTCACTCCTCCTTCCCCGCTTCCCCCCCAGACCCATTTGGTAATGTTTGCTCCTAATCCATGCAGGGTTGTGGGTAAAAGGGCGGGTGGGCGGGCGGGCGGGCGGGCGGGCGGGCGGGCGGGCGGGCGGGCGGGCGGGCGGGCGGGCAGGCGGGTGGGCGGGCGGGCGGGCGGGCAGGTGGGCAGGCAGCTTGGAAGGCATGCTGGCCCGCCCTAACTGAGATGCAAATCGATCATACAGGCACCCAGATGTTAAAACGAAAAGCCGGTCGTGAAATGCCCGACTGCTGGTTGGGAACTCATGTGGATTAAACCGGAATAGATAGCTGAAAAACAAGGGTCGCTGACAGTTTACAGGGCAGACGGTTGAAAGGCACAAGACTTGTAAGACCTGGGCAGCTTTTCCCGAGGGTTGCAGGTCATACAGGGTTCCCAACTTGCAACACCCATACTATATACAAAGAAGCCTCCAGGCCCCAAGGCCTTTGAAACGTCCGTGATAGAGATAGAAATGGCAGAAACAGAGGTGGCGGAAATGAAGATGGCAGAAATAAGTATGGCAGAGATAGATGGCACAGATAGAGGTGGCACAAAGACGTTGATGAAAGCAGAAGAGGCGAATGCCATGGGCGTTCTCTCACCTCATCAGCCTGGTGTTATGGGTTAGATGGTACACCTTCTCAAGCTTGAACTGCTTCCACTCCGAAGGGTTGAATGCTGCGCAGGAAGAGCAAGCATGAGAGCATGCCAGTTGCCATGCATGAGGTAAATTATGCATTTACCTGTTTATTATGCCGCATCGCTGGAAAATGGCAGTCAACTGTTACAGCCCACGACAACAAAGAATGTCGTGACTTAAAATTGGCATGGCAAAAGTGTTATCGAATCAGGATCACATCAACAAAAGAATTGCACCTGACGATGTCTAAACTGCAAGTGCCAGCTAAGTAGCTTGTTCTGCAAATCTGCAAGGCACCATACCAGTTGCAGGCTTAGGAGCATCCTCCTGCTTTGCCTCCGTCGTCATTGAGGCAGACGACGCCAATGCCACTGCTCCAGCCCCTGCTATCCACAAGTGGGACCTGGACAGCATGGCACTTGCTGCCAGGCCCTGGAAAATCCGAAACGGCGCAACTCGTGCAGCCATCGGTACTGCGCAGAACAAGAAAAATAGGCCCGGATTTGGGCTGCAAAGCTTGCTAGCACGTGTAAAAATGGTTCTCACGGGCCAAGCGTCTGACCGCTAATCGGAGCTCGATGCTAGCCCCGGCTATGGCAGTGCGAAACGACGTCTTTTTTACAGTGTCTCACAGTGGCCATGGCTTCCGGGTCCCCACTCCCCAATGACAGCGTGGCAAGCCACCAGGAAATTTTGCTAAAGATTTTGGTAAAGAGAAATAAACCTAAACGTTTGTGCAGGTGGCAGGCACGATGCCTAAAAAATATTTGAAAATTTGCGTTCCCACCTCCACCACGGAAACTAGAGAATAGTCCTAGTAGAGAGTAGAAACTTGTAGCATGCGAGCTGGTGGCTAACAAGGGGTCCGAACTCGCCAACTCGGTGCTAGGTGTCAGCGGCCAGCATAGTCCCATCCCAACACTGCACCGGTGCACCTTGACCAGGCAACAGGGCAAGCAGGCAGCCAGTCAACCATGTGTTCTTATTAGCGCACACGTGAGCATGGTCTTGTAATAAACCTCCTTGCCTTGGCACTGCACTTCGGAATCGATCGTCGCACCAACGTTTTGGGGTTCTAGGGAGTGGCTTTCGCACAAATGAGTGATTGTAGTTCGCAGAAGTAATACAGTCGCTGTATTGCGAGGAGGAAGAAAGGGTGCAGGACGTGGTCAGCTCAAGCACAGTGCTGGACAGGCTTTGCAAATGACATCGAACTGCGCGATGTCGGCTCTATGTTATGCCTTGCATGCTACAGCTTCAGGCAGTCGGTTGTGAGCTGATATAACGCGGGGTTAAAGGCGGCGTCCTGTAGCAGTGCCCCTCTGCAGGAGGCATAGCCGTTTCTGCGACCGTGCTTAGCCATGAACGGCGCCAAGGCCGCCAGAAGTGTTTTTGGTAAGCTCTTGCTGCTAGCTGCTTTTGCCTGGTCAGATACAGCGGTGAAACTAAGGAAAAAAAGTTTTATATTTGCGTCTGTACTAGAAATTCCGCGCTGCACGTTGCAAATAGGATTTTGGTCAGGGTTGTTTGTGTAGTATACACAACGCCGGCACCCGCTTCTATGTTTCACATGAACGAAGAAATCTCTTCCTAGCATGGAGCATAATAAGCGCACATGCGATCAGTGGCAATAATGCTGGCTGTTAATAACTTTACTACAATATCGAGGAAGGAAAACGTTCTTGACCGCAGGAGAACTAAGGGGAAGGTGGTTCATTCCCCATCCCGCTTCCTCTTTCCATAACTCGCTCTTAATCGTGTGCGTGCAAACTTCTTCCTTTTCCACCCTGCACTCTGCCTGACCTGCGTTCTATTTTTGAAGTCGGCAACATCCCCTACGATGCCACCGAGGAGCAGCTCATTGAGGTGTTCCAGGAGGTGGGGCCAGTTGTAAATTTCAGGTACGCCGTAGCTACCGAGTTGTATATGCCCGCTCATCGACCCCGCATCCTCCCCCCCCCCCCCTCCCCCCCCCTCTCTCTCTCTCCCCTCCCCCTCCCCCCCCCCCCCCCTCCCTCCCACCCTTTTCTTCTCCCTCTCTCCCCTCCCTCCTCTCTCTCTCTCTCTCTCTCTCTCTCTCTCTCTCTCTCTCTCTCTCTCTCTCTCTCTCTCTCTCTCTCTCTCTCTCTCTCTCTCTCTCTCTCTCTCTCTCTCTCTCTCCGTCTTTCTGTGTGCGTATGTATGCATCCGTGCGCGCATGTACTAGACCATGTAGATTAATTGTCTGGTTTGCTGAAATCCTACTTAGATGTTTGGCTTACCAAAACCCCAATCCTTAATGACTCTCCCATCCCATCCTGCCAATGGCTATCCAGTCCACCCCCATCCTCGGCCTTGTGAGTTGCACGGCTCCGCCCAAAGCCCTTCGCCTGGCAGGGACACCCACCCCACCCGCATTTGCACTACGACCGCGACGGCATGCGTAACCGAGCGATTGTGATGACCCACCAAGCCCTTGCAGGCTCATCGTGCTCCTCAGGGTGCCCTGCCAGGTGGCAAGAAAAACAACGTTGAAGTACTGCAGGAAATATTTATACTTATGCAATTGAGTTTCCTAGCCCAATGTGGCTTCCTGGGAAGCTAGTAACTGTGTCCTACACCGGGCTGTAGGGCGCGGAGTGCTTGTGTGCGTGTGTGCGTGTGTGCGTGTGTGCGTGTGTGCGTGTGTGCGCGTGTGCGTGTGTGCGTGTGTGCGTGTGTGCGTGTGTGCGTGTGTGCGTGCGTGCGTGCGTGCGTGCGTGCGTGCGTGCGTGCGTGCGTGCGTGCGTGCGTGCGTGCGTGCGTGCGTGCGTGCGTGCGTGCGTGCGTGCGTGCGTGCGTGCGTGCGTGCGTGCGTGCGTGCGTGCGTGCGTGCGTGCGTGCGTGCATGTGCGTGTGTGCACGTTTGCGCGTTTGCGCGTGTGCGCGTGTGCGCGTGTGCGCGTGTGCGCGTGTGCGCGTGTGCGCGTGTGCGCGTGTGCGCGTGTGCGCGTGTGCGCGTGTGCGCGTGTGCGCGTGTGCGCGTGTGCGCGTGTGCGTGTGTGTGTTCTGTATGTTCATTGCCGGTGTAGAAATCTGTATAGGTAAAAAATAGAAAATTAACACACACGCTTGCGACATAATCATTACGCTAGCATCCCTCTCCCCTTGCTATGGGTGCCGATACCCCTATAGAGGTCTATGTATCTTACTTGCGACATAATCATTACGCTAGCATCCCACTCCCCTCGCTATGGGTGCCGATACCCCTATAGAGGTCTATATATCTTAGTCCCTCCTGTACATATTACTAACGTTACCAGTAGTGCAGGATGGTGCTTGACCGCGAGACCGGCAAGCCGCGCGGGTACAGTAGCCAAGCGTGCTATCCGTACTAACGGCTTCCGACGGAGTGGTTCAAATGCACCGTCCCGTGGGCCCCGCAGGATGGTGCTTGACCGCGAGACCGGCAAGCCGCGCGGGTATGGTTTCTGTGAGTTCCGCGACGAGGAGACGGCGCAGAGTGCGCGCCGCAACCTGAACGGGGTGGATGTCAACGGGCGGCCGCTGCGCGTGGACTTTGCAGAGGCCAACCACCCCGATGGGGGGATGGCGGGGGGCGGTCCAGCAAGGATGCCCATGGTAGGGCAGGCTCTCCCACTGGTTGTGGGGAGGGCGGGAGAGGGAAAGGCAGCAGCGGGTGGTGGGCAGGCTCTCCTACTGGTGGTGGGGAGTGAGGGAGAGAGAGAGGCAGCGGGTGGTGGCGAGACTTGTGGCCATTGTGTGTGTAGAGAGTGAATAAAAAAAGACGGCTGATGGTAGGCAGGCCAATGAACACGCTGTGTGAACGGGCGCCTGCCTAGGGGCGAGAAAGAGGGTGCCCCCTGTGGGTACCGGGTGCCCCCTGTTTTGGTTACGCGACGGCCAGTATCTTCGTAACAAGTCTGCAGAGGTTGAGTGTTTGCTTTGGGTTCTTGTTCGTCAGACTCGGTTGATGGTTGCCTGCAGTGGAGAGAAACGGCAGGGCAGAACGCCGTAAATTACACGCACCGGCATACATCTACACACACAACACGCAGGCATGCGTGCACACACACACACACACACACACACACAAGAGAGAGAGAGAGAGAGAGAGAGAGAGAGAGAGAGAGAGAGAGAGAGAGAGAGAGAGAGAGAGAGAGAGAGAGAGAGAGAGAGAAAGTATGCAACTAAAAGCATTCGTGACTCATGTGTGCTTGGCCTCCCCTGCATGCAACCTGGCGCGATATCGTGGCCCACAGGACCAGCAGATGGGTGGGGGCATGGGGCCGGCCCCAGGGACCGGCCCAGGGCCCGGGTCTGGACCCGGTCCTCACCAGATGCCGATGAAGCAAGGGCAGGAGGGGGGCCCCCCGATGGGACCTGGTCCAAGGGGAGGGGTCGGCAGAGGGGCGGCCACGGGGGGGGGCGGAGTTGGTGGGGGTGGGGGTGACCCCATGCAGAATGCGCTGGCGGGGATGTCCCGGCAGCAGCTTTTCGCGACGCTTAACCAGATGAAGGTATGCGTGCTTGACAAACGATTGTGACAGGTGAAGGTGGGCTTGTTTGTTGACACATTGGCTGCTGAGCCCGATGAAGGTTTTGTTGGAAACAGGACCTTGAACCCTTGCGCGAGTTGAAGGTAGGTGTATTGAAACCGATGAAGTTCGGCTTTGTTGACAAGAGGACGGTTGAAGCAGGTGAAGGCCTGTGTGTTTGTTGGCACCAGCACGCTTCGCTACTGAGCCAGACAAGGGCGGATTTGTTGATACCAGGCAGTTATGTGGAACACGGAGCCATGACAGGAGGTGTGCCCCACACACTATGCAACCAGATGGAGGTGGGTTTCTTGGTTGACACACTGACCTTAGAGCCAGGTGACGGTGTGCGTGTTTGTTGGCACCAGCATGTGGAACACGGAGCCATGAAAGGTGTGCCCCGCACGCTATGGAACCAGGTGGTGTCCTGGATGAACGTGGCCGACATGGTTTCTGCTTACTGGGGATCGTGTGGGTTGGCGAATAGCATTGAGCCACACGATGGGCAATGCCTGCGTGGCAAGACCCTCGTGCCCTCCTAGTGTGACACACTCAATAGGTTGGGTCGCTGTAAATGATCACCGGTCACCTCCTGCCCAATGATTGCTAGGGATTTGTGATAGGTCACATGAAACGAATCTCATCTTGGACATCAGGAGTCGTGGGATATGGTTGCTACTAAAATGCACATACTACTAGTGGGTGTAAGATATGTAAAAACATGGGATATGATATATATCTATGGATCGGGTGTCCCATGCTGGCTGTAGTTGTTTTGTCGTGGTATCTCTTGTTAGCGTTGGCTTTGTTTATTTTTACGTGGGTGCCTTTACTCTGATGAAAGTATTTATATTTTTTAATATATATATATGTATGGAGTTGTGGGATATGATCCCTGCGAACGTACCCAAACTACTCTAGTGGCGAAAGACATGTAACAATGGACAATTTTGGTAGGCATGCACCATCACTCGCTGTGATGTATGCTGGCATCCGCCATAGGTGCACCACCCCACTTTAACACTTCTCACTTTGCCCCCTGGCCTCCATGTGTGCTTATCGTTTCGCCGTATTGCTTGTCCGTATCGCTTTATTCCCACCTGCAGGGTCTCATCAAGCAGAACCCGGCCAAGGCGCGCCAGATCCTCACGCAGCAGCCGCAGCTCACCAAGGCGCTGTTCATGGTGAGCCAGCTACGCGCCGTTTTTATTAGTACGGTGGATTCTAGAGTGCAAGAGCAAATTTGCTTCCTCCCCCCCCCCCCCCCCCCCTGCCCGGTGCTCCCTGTTCATGGTGAGCTAACTGCATACCATGAACTCAACATCAATTGCAAACACACAACCACGCTTGCGCCATAACTACCCCCCTCGTCCTTCTCCGCCCTCTCTCTCCCTTCTCCCCTTCCTCCCTCCCCACTCGCTAATGACCCGCCCGTTTTCCGCCCCAATGTCCTGGGCTTCCTCCTCGACACCAGGGAGGAACGGAAAGTGGATGAGGAGTGCCGGCGGGTGCCCAAAATAAGCCAGAACGCCCATTCCTTGGCAAGCCGTGTTGGTGGATCGGCTTTTTCTTTCTGTGCTTGGCCAGTTTTGCGTGTTTGAGCGGCACACCTCCAAAGTCCTGAAATTTATACTACTGTAGTATATATTTGTCCACGCCAGGTGCTGCCCGATCGTGGTTACGACCTGTCTTGTTGCGATGGGGACTCCCTGTCAGCCATAATGGTGATGAGTGGCCGTGCAGCTAGTTTGTGAAGGTGTGCAGAGTTGAGCTGCTATCCTTTCGCTCGTTGCTGCCATGGTAGGAAGGGTACGGGTGTGACATCCCCTCGTGGCCCCGGGGTAATTTCTTTATGTTAGGATTTCTTTTTCTCTCATTTCTTTTTCTTTCTTTCTTTTGATGTGCCTCCCGTGCGGCTTGCTTGCATGATGATTGCTTTGATATTGATGCTTCCAAGTCGCCAGCTCATCTCCTGACCTGGGCTTTCTGTGCTTGCTTGCGCCCGTGCTTGCGACCGCGTGTGCGTGCGTGTGCGATCCGGTGGGCCTCCTTGTCGACAGGCGCAAGTAAATCTGGGCATGGTGCAGGCGCCTCCCGTGGGCCAGCAGATACAGGTACAGGGGTGGTGTGCCTGACACAGCTATGGGTGTAGGCTGCTGCTGGTGATGCAGCGCGCCCACAGAGGTACTTGTCCCAATGGGATAGCTTGCGTTTGGTAGCCACAGATATCGTACTAGTAAGTTCATTTGTCCTTCCATCCACCCGCCCACCCATCCTGTTGTACATGCAGCGAATTAACCTTCTCTCTGGTTGGCTTGCACATCGGTTCATGAATGCATCGGTCCATTTGTACCCCTAATGGATGTATCCAGAGGGTTTGCCTGGCAAACTAATGGCACAGTGGGTGGAGTGCAAGGAAACTCGGAAGCAAAAACTCCAGGTTCTTATTTTTTTAATTGCCCGCCTCTTCTCTACCTGGGTGGCTTATGTAGACTTCAATAAATAGGGCACGTTTCCCTTGAGTCCGTTACCTGTTTCATGATTATACTGCAGTGTGCCTCGTGCTAACATTTCCTGGTGTCAACGGTGATCCAACTGGCCTCTGTCCCCCAACTGGCCTTTCGTCTCCCCGACATGCCGACATGCTGGCGTTTCCCCATGCAGCCTCCGCAACCGAGCGGCGCGCCCCCGTTTGCTGGCGGGCAAGGGCCGGGGCCAGGGCCGTCACCAGGTGTTGGCGCAGGGGCACACGGAGGCCACCCTGGCGCGCACATGTCGCACCTATACCCGGTAAATTATCTGGGGTGGCATCTACTGTCGTACCAGTAATAATATATTCTGAGGTCACACTCTTTCCTGCTTCTTGTTTCATAGGAGCCCTTTTTTTTTTTTTGGCGGGGGGGGGGGGGGGTATCTGCAGATAAACTAAATCATGTTTTAAACCCATGGGAGTATATTTGTTTTCCTTTTTCTTACACTGCTTGTGGCCATCTAGCCCATGCTCCTTGACTGCATGTGGGTACGCGGCTGCCAGCCATGAGAATATACTCGCCATCAGGCCCGCCTCTCACCGAGTCCATTGTCACACCACAGGGTGCTTGGGCACTCTTCGAGGTTGTGCAGCCTATTGTCCTGTTTGTATGTCCCCTATCCAACCTACTATGGTGTGAAATGAAATCATGTGTGTCTTTTCATCACCCCGTGCCATCGCTATGATGTGCCACTCTGTGTTATACCATGCGACCTTCTAATTTTGTTCCAATCATCTCCCGCTGCCTATCGTCTTCATTCGTCCACCCCCCTGTACCTCCAATCCTCACGCTTGTGTTGCTGTCTCACCCCCCACAACCCAACAGGGGCAGGCGATGGCGCCAGCCCCCCAAATGATGAGCGACTACGCGCCCGTGCCGCAGGACATGCGCATGGCGGGGGGGGACCCCATGCAGGGGCAGCCGCCGCAGCCGCAGGGGCCAATGGGTGGGATGGCGGGCCGGCAGGGCTCTGCGGGCATGGGCGCGCCGATGGGTGCGGGTGGGATGGGGATGATGGCGGGGGGGGCGCCGGGGGCATGGCACGGCGGGGGGATGGGGGCCCCTGGGGGTTCCATGGCCGGCGGAGGGGGGCGGGGCCGGGGATGGGGCCGGGGCCTAGCCCGGGCATGCCGGCAGGCATGGCGGGGGGAATGGGCCCTGGCCCTGGCCAGAACACCCTTCAAGGCCAAATGCCGATGGGAGGAATGGGCATGTCCATGGGCGGCATGGGTGCGGGGATGATGGGGGCGAGCGGGGGCGTGAGCGCCGGGATGGGCGCGGGTGGGGGGCCTGGAATGGGCGGGGCGATGGGGGCGGGCATGAGCGGCGGCATGGGCGGGGGCATGGGCGGGGGCATGGGCGGGGGCATGGGCGGGGGCATGGGCGGGGGGATGGGCGGGGGCATGGGCGGGGGGATGGGGGGGGGCGCGGCCATGGGGCCTCGGGTTGCCGCAGGGGGGATGGGGGCCATGGGGGGCATGGCGGCCCCCGTAGGAGCAGGGCCTGCGATGCCCCCTGCGATGCAGCATCCTGTGCAGGGCCAGATGGGTCAATTCGGCGCGCAGATGGGCGCAGCAGCGGTGGCACCGATGGGTGCGGGACCATCGGCGGGTCCACCATCGGCGCAGCCTGCGTCGGTAGGTTTTGGTTTGATGTGATGGCATATGCGTGCGTGTGTGTGTGTCCCTATGGGTGTCATAGTCAAACGCGCGCGGGAGAGTAGGAGCAACGCGCGTGTGTCTTGCAACCGTAAACGATGTGCACCGCTCGTGCAACTGTAGAAGATATGTGGTTGTGCCTTCTCGTGCACCCCCTTGTGCCGCAACTGTCTCTCTCCCTCGGTGTGACCCTTCTCGTGAACCGCTCTGAACAGATCGGGAAGTCGGCAGCATAGCGTCTGCTTGGGAGGCCCTCGGCAGGCAACAGCATCCTAGCATTCGCTATCAAGGAGACAACCACCATTCGCTATGCCCACCATGGCTCCAGTGGGTGTGCCAGCTTGGATCCTTGGAAATGCGCCAACCGCGTAGCTTGAAGCTGCGTGTGCTTGTGTGCCAATAGACCCAGGGACGAGGATTTGTTTCCATTACCCAAGAGAGATACGTGATATGCAATATGGCTTGGCGCCCTGCGGTGTGCCTCCGGGTCCGCTGCCGTCATATCCTATGGATTTCGCTCTCTATTTTGGCCGCAGCTTGGCTGTGCCTGCTCGGACTCGATACCCGGGATTCAATACGCATAGATTGCCGGAGCCTTCATTGCATAGCCGTTCTCAACCAGGGACAGAGGCTTGACATTGTGAGAGTTCTGCCTCTGCTTCGCCTGCCTTCCCCGATGGCTCTGCTTGTGTTTACCGTGAGGTCTGTGTCGTCCCTGAGTCTTGCTGGCGCCCTTGTCTACTCCTAGGCTAGCCTTGACGCACTGTTGCTGGGTGAAATGAGGGGGGACGGTCCTGAGGACAAGGGGTTATCCATCTGTATTCTTACGTGGTACGCGGTCGTCAACACCATGCCAACATACTCATACATTTGCATATCACGGTTCAGGCCACAACTGTGCGGTGCTTACATAAAGCTCCCTACTTGTATGCCACTGCCTTACACCCCCCCCTGCCCTAACTTCTCCATGCCAGGGCCTGGACCTGCACCAGGGTCTTATCCAGAAGCTCATGAACCTGACGCCCCAGCAGATTGATAACCTGCCGCCACTCCAGCGGCAGCAGGTGCTGCAGCTCAAGGAGCAGTTGCAGAAGAAGGGGTTGCTGTAATGAGTGTCTAGTGATGGACAATCAAGTTGCAGAAGCACGGTTGCTGTAATATAAAGGAGACAACCAGCGCTGGGTTGCTGTAATATGTCTAATGAGGACATGAATCCAGTTGCTAATGCAGGGGTTGCTATTTTCTTTAAAAAATTGAATTTAATTATAACATGCCTCCGTTGGGAGATCATGTAGCACATATTCATTGATGGGTGGTTGGAGGTGGAGGAAGCTGCGTAATCGAACTACCCTAACTCTACTAAGCTATCTAGTCTATAAATATAAAATCCTAACTACACTACTCAGCAAAACGCCCCTTCCTCTTGGGGGTGGGTGGCTTGCCCACAGGGGCCGGCGTGTGAGCCTGATCAATCTTCTGCCACCGCTTCTTGTTCTGCATGGCAGTCGAAAGAAGGGAGAGGGTTGCTATAATTCATGTCTAATGATTAAATTCAATATAAAAATTAAATTATATAACACGCCTCCGTGGGGAGATCATGTAGCACATATTCCTTGATGGGGGGTGGAGCCGTGGAGGAAGCCGCGTAATCGAACTAACCTAACTCTAAGCTATCCAAAGTGCCCCCCGTCAAGCTTCTTATGCGGCTCATCCTGAACCGCCTGCGCACGGCCCTGGACGGTCACTCCTCAGCGAGATTCAGCACGGCTTCCGCTCAGGTCGCAACACAGTACAGGCGCTCTTCGCTACTCGCCGACTTGTGGAGGAACTGCAACGCCTTCAGCCGGCCTGGTGAGTCCCCTTTGCACCTTGTGCTGGTGGACTTCATCAAAGCCTTCGATTCGTTTTTCTGGCCTGCGCTATGGGACATCCTCGAGCTGTTCCGGAGGCCCCCGCCCCCTTATTGCTATCATCCGCAAACTGTATGAGGGGTCCACCACTTCGGTGCGCACTTCTTACGGGACCACGCCACCATGCCCTTTACAAAGGGTGTGTGGCAGGGCTGCGTGCTGTCGCCCTACCAGTTCATTATTGTGGTCGAATACGTAATGATTCAGGCGCGCAAGCGATTTGCCCGCATCGTAGTGGGTAGGGAACCAGCCAGGGGTGCAGGTTGCCAACCACTTCTGGCATGGCGGAGCGGAAACGGAGATTCAGCTGGCGGACATCATCTACGCAGACGCCACCACCCTCTTCGAGGACACTGGGCACGTGCAGACATGGCTAGCTTGACTGCCTGGCTATCGAGGCCCGTGCAGTGGGGCTTGAGGTCAGCAAGAAGACAGAGGCCCTGGCGATTGGGCTCATCCACCCACCGCCACCCCTCTATCTCCTTGACGGCTCTCGAGTCCTGTCCGTACGATCGGGACCGCGTCAAGCTGCTGGGCAGCTCCGGCTTAACCCAGCTGCGAGGCTGATGTGGACCACCGCATCTCCCTCGCCTGGCACGCTTTACGCCATCACCGGGCCCTGTGGCGCAAGCCCCTTGGCAAGATCGAGAAACAGGACCTGTTTAAGGTCCTCGTCCGTCCTGTTCTCACGCATGGGGCTGAGACGTGGACCCTCACCGCCGACCTGGGCCCGCAAGCTAGACGGCGCGGTCACCGACATTCTGCGATCCATTTTCAGAGTAGGATATGCTCAATTTGTCCGCAATGAGGACCTTTCTAGCTAGGTGCAGCAATGGCACCTGCATGTCATGCACCACCACGATCTATCAGAGCCCGGTTAAAGGCCCGTCATGGGGTGGAAGATCATCATCATGGCTATACAAAGGCTAGGGCATGGCAAGTCTCATCAGAGAGTGACTCTCTGTATAGGCAATGATGGCTGAGCTAAATTCTTTATGCAACATCCATGGGGGTCCCATTAATATAGGCATATTAATATAGGAACATCACTCCGTTGGGAGTAAATGTAGCACATATCCCTGAGAAGGGGCATATGGCTTTTAATACATTCTGGGCTACTTCATGCAACTTGGGTGGGAATGCATGTAAGCTACCAGGCTTTCTCTAGGTGCATGCACCAGGGCACCTGCACCCTCATGATCTATCACGCTATGCCCAGCTAAGGGGGAGCATGTCATGTGGGGGATCGAAGATCATCATGGCTATACAAGAGCTAGCTAGGGCATGGCGTCTCAGCAGAGAGTGACTCCCTGCATGGGCACTGCATATAATAAAATATAAAATAAAGCTCACACCATCTGGAGGGTGGCTCATCATAGGCACACACTGTCAATGTACATGACTAACTGAAATGCTAGGCCTCAGCTGGTATAGATAGTGCCTGTAGTAGGCGGGCATGTACATGGCCACGGTCTATCTATTCTACACTACTACTGCTGTATTCCCGGCCTAAGCTGGGGCGGCTGGAGTCGTGTGGGCCGCGGAGGTTGCCTGCCAGGGCTTGTGGCCGACGTAGATGGCCGCCCCCTTCCAGTACACCGGCTGCCCCGCCTTGGTCTGCCGGAGCTGGAGGTAGGTCAGCCATAGCTCCCGTCGCCGTTGTTGCTGCGCCAGGATCAGGTCGTCGTCAGGCAATATAGGGGCATGGCTTGGCTAAATTCTCATGAAGGCGTCACCCATGCATGCACTGAAGGCGTCACCCAACCCATGCATGCACTGCAATAAATGCTGTAATAGATCTAGATAAAGACATGGACAACGCAGTAGCATGCAAAATCATGCAGGGCCGGATCTGTACTATAATATAGTCGACACATGCAAATAAACCTGCAAGGTAAGTTGATAAGCTACTAGTAACGTCCATACGGCGCGTACGGTCCCGGACGTTCCAAATTGATTTCGGCTAGCTAGGCCCGTGAGCTGGTTGTCTCATCACCATCATACATTGTCATGCCGCGAAATCATGCCAATTAAATTAGGTCCTATGTTCGATTCCTTGCTGGTAGCTTCTAGGCTTTCTTATACTTTCTGTGTTCCGCGGAATCTCAGATTTGGGCAGCTAGCCGGTTTTCACGTTTGTTGCTTTCTGACGACAATGTAAGATCGGTTGATATTAGTTAGTTTCGGCTACGTCCTCTAGGTTTTTACGTCATACTACAGCCAGATTCTAGCCGTGTAGTACTCCTACACACAGATCTCGAATGATTTATCTAGTACCAAATCCGAAAGGCTTGCATCACTCCCCGGAAAGGAGAACTTTTGCGGATGACTGTAGGTGTCAGTTGGCGATCTGCCTAAGGATCAGGAGACGTCCGTCCTATAGTCAGCAAAAGTTGGTGCGAGAGGTCCCCAGTTCGATTCCGGCCTGGATTCATTTGCAGATCGCGTTTTCCGCGGACCGGCACTGAACGCAAATGGTTTAATTCACCTTTGCGGCGTGCCAAATCAGAAGATTCCAGCCGTGGTCAACCTGCCTACTTAATTCGGCGATCCTAGAATATCACGTATAGGTCCGTGTGTAGTACTCCTGCGCACTTATAGGTCTATAGTGGTGAGTCATCTTCTATGGATTCAGCAATATTGGACGTATCAATTAAATCGATTGGCACCCCTCTCCGGTAAAGAGGGTTTTTCGCAGTTGGGCTCTTTCGAAACGTTAAGTGACATGCCTTCGGATCAGGAGACTCACTGACAGCCGCGAAATCATGCCAAAGGTCCTATGTTTGATTCCTTGCTGGTAGCTTCTAGGCTTTCTTACTTTCTGTGTTCCACGGAATCTCAGATCGATTTGGGCAGCTAGTGTTTTCACGTTTGTTGCTTTCTGACGACAGTACATTGTCTGCAATCGTCGTAACATAACTTTAAGTACTTCTTTTCTGCATGCAAGCAAGTCTTGTTGTAATTAACACCGCAGTTGGGTACCAGCCCCGAATTTGGTGATGGAAGCTAGCTAGATCTATATAAAGTTATCTGAATGAGACAACCTGCATGTGTACGCAGCCTGCCAGAAATCTGGAGAATCCGGACCATGGCTGGTAGCTCAAGCCTGCCGTTTATATCTTACCCGCGTTTTCGATACGTCGTTTAGGATGATGGATATACGAATGGAGATGGAAATGTGTAGCCTTGTTCATTTAAATGCTAACGCTAAGAGCAACTAGATATTACAAAAATTAAATTAAATTATAGCATGACTCCGTTAGGAGCTCATGTAGCACGTATTCCCTTGCTTAAGTCGACGACATCACACTCATCGAGAAGCCGGAGTCTGCCCAACTTTGGCTGGACTGCCTGGCGCTCGAGGCTCGGGCGGTTGGTCTAGAACTCAGCCCCAAAATGGAGGCCCTGGCCCTCGGCATGGCAGGGCCCCCACCCACACTCCGCCTCTTAGACGACACCGAGGTCAACTACCCTCCTTCAGGCCGCTTCAAGCTGCTCGGCAGTTGGCTTCCCGACTGCGAGGACGACATGACGACATGTACGGATCGGCATGGCGTGAGCGCACCTCCATGACCACCGCCGCGGGTGGAGCAACCCCGCCCTACCCCGGATCGTCATTGAAGCGTGACCTCTTCAAGGTCGTCATTCTGACGATCCTGACCTACGGCGCCGAGACCTTGACACTGACGCAGGAGCTGGAGCAACGACTCAACGGCGCCGTCGTGAACCAAGATGCTGCGCAAGGTTCTTAACATCCCCTTTGGTTTGCACATTAGTAATGAGGATTTGTACGCTGATTTGCCCTATGTTTCCCACATTATTAGGCACAGGCGCCTAGCTGGGCCTAGCCGGGCACCTGGCCCGCACAGATCAGGTAGATACATCAGATAGACTAGCTGGCACCAAACCCGCCCAGCCTGGGCGATATGTCCTCACGTACCTGGTGTGCCCCCGGCCGCGCGCGACAGGGCCGCCACCCGTGGACTTTTCGTGATAGACTCGGCATGGACATGTGCTACACTAGACGTGACGGGCTCACACCCGGGCAGCCTCCTGGTTTGTCTGTAATATGGAGGCAGATGGTGCGCAAGGATAGATGGCAAGTAGTGATGAAGGAGACCCCCTCCAAGCCTGTGGGGGCTCCGCGTGTGACCAAGTATGGCCTTCATTGCGATTAACTCGGGCCGCGGTGCCCACACCCCTGTAACTAGGACCTAGATAGCTTACACCATTCATTCCATCCCATGTTCCCCTCCCACTGAGGACTTATGCTCACGTGACGCAGTCACGTGTCTATTAATTAATTAATTCATTCATTAATTAAGTCGGCAGCATGGATGGCAGGCCAACCTGGCCCCATCCGGGTGACCTTCCCGAGTGTGGCCAGCATTTTTTAAAAAATTAATTCATTAATTAATTCCCTTGCTGGATGGATGGAGGTGGGCGAAGCCGCGAAACCGAGCTAAGCTAACTCTAAGCTAATCTATAGAAAAACCTAACTACTCTACTCAGCAAAGCGGCCCTTCCTTCTGGTGGGAGGGGGCTTGCCCACAGGGGCCAGCGTGTGAGCCTGCATGGACAATCGTCTTCCACCTCTTCTTGTTCTGCATAGCAGTCCATGCAAGCAAGAGAGCTCGGGAGTGAATGCGATGTTCAAAAGTAGCTGGGACCACTAGGTCGGCCAGCAGCTGCTGTACGTGGGTAGGTCATGGCATGTTTACCCATCTTTCTAGGAATGTCCTAATCGGGGCGCCAGGCCAGGTCTGAGGATATGCCGCCCTGGTTGGCCAAGCCGCTGGGGGCCGGCCAGACCGAGGTCGGTGTCGACCTGACTGGTGCGAGCAAGATGTCCTACGAATGGTATCCTACGCTGCCTAATCTCAAGGAGACAACCAGCGCAGGCCAGAAATCGGGAGAATCCGGACCATGGTAATTAATTAATTAATTAATTAAACTCGTGCTCCCGTTGGGGAGTCACGGAGCACCGAAGTGCTTTTAATCCCTGTGTGTGCACTACAGGAGAAAGGGCAGAGACCCCCAGTCTCCTTCATGCCAAAGGCATGCCACAGCTGCAATCGGGCGCGGCTAGCTAAAAGGACAGGCTAACGATCCGGCAAACTGTGGGTGCAATAAGGCCCATGTGAGCATATCATAGCAAGGAGCGTGGGCAAGTAATCTGAACATAGCCAGGGCGTAGCATGGCTGTACTAGGACTAGGCTATGGCTGGTTGTGTACCGTGCGTTGGCGGCACGTGACTAGGTGTGTTGGCACAGCTAGGCGACATCTAGGCAATTGGCTGCCTTAGCGGCAGTGACGCCAATGGTTACAAGCTAGGGCTATTGCTATTCTAGCCCGCTGGGGGCGTCCACATCTTGTGGTTGATCATCAGGTCCCCGCCCCTCCAGTACACCTTGGGCTTCTGGGGGTCCTGCTTATGGCGGAGGTATTCCGGCCACAGGTCGCGTCGCTGCTGTTGCTGAGCGGGGGTGAGGTCGTCATCCAGCGTCCAGGTGAGGTCGTGCAACCGCTTGCGACGAGAGAGGAACCGCTGCTTATCCTCAGGGGAGGGGAAGGTGAGTAGGACTGGTGGGGGAGCCGCCTTGTCCCGTGAGTGGGGAAGGCGGTGGCACCCACGCAGTTCTACCTCACCTACCAGGCCCATGAGGGTAAGAAGCTGGTTCTTGAGCTCGTCAGCAAGAGAGGTTGACGTCTCACCTGGCTTCTGGGGGAAGCGACGTAGCACCACTCGGCACTCGCGGCGAGCGCGGTCGGTGACCTCTCGTTGCTGGGCCTGGCGGTGGTCCTCCAGCTCCTGGAGCTTTGTGGCGATGGCGTCAGTGGTGGAGGCGGTCGCTGACCGCAGCAGGTCCGCGTAGGAGAGCGGCGGGAGGTCGCCAGCATCCTGCCGGGGTGGCTGGGATGCAATGGTGGCCGTCTGCTCCGCTATCTTGGGGACCTGTGTGGCCAGGGCCTCGGTGTGGGCGGTGATGGCCTCAAGCTTCTTCAGGAGCACGCCACACTTGCCCTCCACCTGGTTAAGGCGAGAGACAAGTGCAGCATGCTTTTCCGAAGCCTGCGCCGCGGTGTGTAGCGCCGTGAACTGGGGTTGTAGCTTGTGGACGACCTTGGTTTCCACGTTGGAGACCCGGGCTTCCACCGTGTTGAGCGTGGTGTTCAGCGATGTCAGCTTCTCGGCCAGCGGCCAGGTCACGTGCTCCTCCAGCACTGCGCGGATGTCATCCTTGCAGAGGGAGGGAGCCGATGGGGCAGCCGGCTGTGCGAGGCTGGCGTTGATCGCTCTGGTGATGTCGCCGACGCAGCGCTGGTAGTGGCTGGTCAAGATAAACAGGCGTTGGCTTGGTTCGTCAAAGGTGTAGAGCCAGGACGTGTCGCGGTAGTCGATAGCCGCCCCCCCCTTCAGGGTCACGAAGAGCTTCCGTTCCTGTACGAGGAACTCGAGAACCTCGACGCATTCCTGCGGTGACAGTCTCTGCCACTCGACGAGGGAGAACATTCCGTCGCCGGGCAAGTATTGGCTCCATTTGTGGCGATCGTGGCATGGTTTCTTGGGTTCAGGCGAGGCGCTTGGCGAGGGTTTGGCGGGTAAGCCTGTCGGCTGAACAATGGCGAGGGCGAGAGGGTTGGGCTGGGCGCTGGGAAGCTGTGCCAGCTCCTTTTCCAGCCCTCGTTTTGCTTTGGTAGTCGTCATAGCTGGTCACGTGCGTAACTTTGTCTATACTGCGTGGCAGCCGTAACCGTTTATACTGGCAAGTGCGTCTTAGAAAGGCGCATCGAATGCAAGTGGTCTGACCGAATTTGGGGCTCAGACGCAAAAGATCTGAGCTCCGCCGTCAGCCATACCGCCGTCAGCCATTTTCGTCACCGTATAACGTCACCGGACCATGGTAGCTGCCGGTAATCTCGTCCGCAATGCGAGGCATACCCAGGTGATACAAATTAAGTACTCTAAAGACCTATGTGCATGTGGAAAACCCTACGTTCAGGGCCTGTCGGAGCATCCTGGTAACCGTGCCGTTCAGCCGTGTGGCCAGGGTGTCCGTGAGTGTCCATGCCTCGGCGCCATAGGTGAGCACCGGGGGGACCAGAACCTTGAAGAGCATGCGCTTGCGGTGCTCGCCCAGGTCCTTCGATTGCCAGTAGGTGTTGAGCGAACGGAGCCGAGCCCATGCAGGTCAGGCCGATGCGGGTGTCCACATCGTCGGCGGTGTCGGGGAGCATGCTCCCCAGCAGTGTGAAGCGATCACGGAACGGGACCTCCGCCCCGTCGAGCAGCCGCGGCAGCGGCGGGCGACTGGAAGCCCCAATCACCATCGCCTCGGTTTTGACACTAATCTCCAACCCCACCGCCCGCGCCTCCAAGCCCAGACAGTCCAGCCAGGTCTGAATGTGCTCGGGGTGCCCGATGAGGGTGGCATCATCCGCGTAGATCAGGTCGGACAGGCGGTAGCCAGGGCCACCGCCGCCATATTCGCGATCGTTACCGATGTCCAAGCCGGGCTCGAACCCCTTAAGAGCAGTAAAGCGTGCACGTGCCTGGCGCATGACGTGATCCGCGACAATTATGAACAGGTATGGGGACAGGACACAACCTTGCCACACCCCGTGGTGAAGGGGGGATGGTGGGGTGGTGGATTCCACAGTCTCCACTACTGCCTGTGAGCCCTCGTACTGCCGGCGAATGACAGCAATAAACGCTGGGGGCACGCGATCCAGAGCTAGGATGGCCCTAGATATAGAGACCTGGACTAGATATAGCGACGAAGATATAGATGGGTCACACCGTTGTTGTTTCAATTGCCCCCGTGAATGGGGTTTATTTTAAACAAGAAACGAGTCACTTTCACCATTACGGACAATACATAACAATTACAATACTAGACGTTTACAATAATTAATACATGTTGTTCTATAAGCTTACACAGGTAGTCACAGTTGGCAACGACAGGTAAAGATGACAAAGCCGCCCTTTCTAACCTGGACAGGGCGTCCTGTAACAAAACGTAAACATAACAACAACAATAGCAAGCACAGTCACCTTGCACGAGCAGGCATGAGCCTACCATAAAAATATAAACAGCACACCTGTCCCTAAACGAGACAAGGGCTGGGTATCAGATCCTGTGTTGGTGGCGTAACCAAAGCAGCTGTGACTGCTATGTGGGGCTCATGTGCGCGTGCAACCAAATACAGCAACAACGATGCGGTCGAAACCGACATGCAACTGGCATGGTGCCGGCAGGGGTGAGTGCAGATCAGGAAAAGAAAAACTGGCCCCCTCTTGCACACCTTTGCACCCGCCGTCTGCCCCCTCCATCGCCATTCCATCAACGTAGTACTCAGCCTGTCTATCCATCTGCATCTCCATCCCTAGCAATGCTTATCCGCATAGATGCTCCTCCTTCGCATCCACCTGTTTGCTCCTCATTCGTGGCACTCCTCGCCATGACATCTCTGGCTCAACTTCACTAGGGAGTGACATACATACCAATCCTGACATATTAGGCAGCATGGCCTGACTTGAAAAAGAGCCCTGTTCAACCGATGTCACTGCCGCGGCTTGGGGAGGGGGGAACAAGGAATGGGACATTGCTACACCGCATGACCCAGGATCCCCAGGGAGTCAACAGGGTGGTCCGAGGCAGCCAGAGACTGCTTGGCCGATTGAGACAAAACGGTATGAAAGCGGGTTGAACCCGGTCCCTGGGGTGAGGATCCCCAGGGGCGAGGCGCCTGCTGGCGTGGCGCCATCCAACAACCACCGGTGCCTGCCAGGGTTGAACCGTGGGCTGGACCGGCCACAGCGCTTGTGCGGGCTGGACATCTACAAACAAAAAGTGGTCGCCGTTGCGAAGGTATATGTGGAGAGCTCGGATGGCCACCGCCTACCGCAAGCTCCCGCACGCGGTCGATTGCACGCCCCCCCTCTGCTATATGGCAGACGAATAAGAAGAGAGACGCCCTCTAATGTCCTAGGTTTCCAAAAACAGACACCGCCAAGGGCCGCCACTGACAGCCGTCACATGAGGTCACTGTAAAGCGACAATGAGGGGTCACTATACCTCATGCACGCCACGTGGCGCCTCCCTCCTGTGGCCATGCTACGCCTCTCTTCCCTCTCTTCCATTGTGGGAGGCATGTGCGAGTAGCTAGCCAACAGAGAAGTCATGCTAGTCTCTGGCACAGGCCCCCATGCAGCCACCCATGCATCCATGCATCCATGCATCCATGCGTGGGGAGTGCAACAGGTACTTCTGCCCCCTTACTCCCCCTCCCCCCGCTTCCCCCCCAAGACAATGTAATAGCACTTGTCGAATCACAAGACCATATCAAGACCGGGGTCGAGAGTGGTCAGCTTGTCCTTTCCCCCTGGACCACACGCCGATGCATGCGCGTGTGTGGCGTCCGCACGTCCTCGCGGCTGCCTTTTCTGTTCCGATCCCCAAGACCCTGCTCTTGGAACGAGTGTCAAGAGCGGGGTCCGCTTGTTCCCACCCCCCATCCCCCCACCTGCCGAGGGAACCGTGCAATTATTAAAGCTGGCATATTCCGAGCGCTCCATGCCTGCAGAGTGCGCATACGATGCTTGTGGAGCACGGGACTGCCAGAGCGTGGCCCCGCGTTCCAAAGGCTTGCGACGCGCTGCCTTGCAGAGTTTGCCGCGAAAGCTCGTACTGGATTGCGCGCTCGATGCTCCGTAGCAAGCGCCCCTTTGGTTTGTGTCTGGCGCAGCTCTAGCGCTGCTGGTGCACGCAACAATTGAAGCTGGTAGAGATCTGTCTCCAGCCGGTAGAGCATGCCCTGCAAGCTGGTAGGGGGTGTCATTGAACCCATCCTGCGAGCAGGTAGAGCGGGGAGTCCCTCGACGCTTGCAGATCGCGCCCTTGAAAGCTTGTCGGGTAGACCATCCCCTCACCGCTTGTAGTGCGCAGTCCAAATCTCTTAACGGTGCAGTCGAAGAGGAGTGTGCGGAACTAAAGCTTGTACAGCGCGGTCAGCTTGTCCCGCACTTGGGGTGGCAGCGAGCCAAAGTACTGCCGCCAGCCATCCGCACCCATCATCTGCACAAGGGGCAGGAGAAAGGGATCAAAAGAGGGTGTGGAGTTAGGACCAAACATAAGGGCAAGACAGCCCTCTGCGCCCATGACCCGCACATGGGGCAGCACAGAGGCATTACAAGAGGGTATGGAGTTAAGGCCCTATTCAAGGGAAGGGCAGTCATCCGTGCCCATTATCTGCACAAGGGCGTCATCAGGGGGGAAAAGAAGTTACAAGAGAGTGTGCAGTTCATGGGGTGGGACCCACAGGTTTATGGGGAAACGCGGGTAGGAGGGGAAGAACGTGGATAGGAACATGAGGGCCCACCTGCTGGAAGCCGTGCAAGACCTGGTGGAACCCCTGCCGCAGCTGCTCGTTGTGGATGGTGTGCCAGCTGGCAATGGCCTCGCACAGCAGCGGGAACACGTTGCTGGCGCCGCTCGGGTTCATGGACACCTGGCGGCACGAGGAGAGCCGTCACACGATGCGACGCGGATGCACAAGTCATGCAGCGTAAATAAGACATGGCCGATGAGAAGGCTGCAGCGACAAACGCTGCAAATGAGACAAACATCGGGGCAGTGAAATGTATGAAAACCAAGGGAAAAAAACCGAGGCGAGGGCAATGTAGACTACCTTAAGGGACAATATCATCATTCCACACACCTTTTTCACAGATTCCCTGTCCAGGGCAAAGACAGAAATCATCCCCATTCTAGTCCCTGAGATGGTCCACATGAATAGCCCCTGCGAGATACCAATAGGGCTGTCCACGACCAAGACCAAATTCTAGCAGTAGCCGCAAATGACAACTGGGATCAGCATGCACACGAACAGCTGGGATCAGCATGCACACAGAAGGTTGATAGCAGCACATAGGAGCAGCTTTTCGTATAACCGCTTGCACCAGATGATCGCAGCTCATAGGAGCAGCTTTTCTTATAACCGCTTGCACCAGATGATCGCAGCTCATAGGAGCAGCTTATCTTATAACCGCTTGCACCAGTTGATAGCAGCACATCACAGCGCCTACTAGCAGGTCATAAACGCACTCGCCACAGCCACGGGAATGCCGTACTGGAATGCCAATGCAGGAATGCCGTGCCACCATGACCAGCCCCGTGAACGAGAACGAGAGAGCAGCCGGCGAACAGCGGCTGTGCAGCGGCAGCCAGCAGCAGCTACCAGTGGCCATACAACAGCTCCACGACAGGGTTGAAAACGGCTGCACGACAAGGCTATAAAACAGGTCCACCACAACGCTATAAAACAGCTCCATAAGATAAGCACGCTATAGAACAGGTCCACAACAACGCTATAAAGCAGGTCAACAAGGACGCTATAAAACAGGTAAGCAAGCTCGCTATAAAACAGGTCAGCAAGGACGTGACATGCATACCATGGTGACCAGGCCCATGAAGGCGTGCTCCTTCTCTACGTCGTCGCGGATGCTGGTGGCAAGGGAGGTAGAAGGCACAGGCACAGGCACAGGCAACCAGTGGGGGCATACACACAAGCATGGGCAACAGGGATCGGAGGCACAGGAACAGCCAAGGAAATTAGTGTGGGCTGAGGCCAACACTTGATGACGAAAGAGCACCCACTTGGTGTGACCACATGCCTCCAGTCATGGCATGAACATGCGAAAAGGCAGGGCCAACGCAGCAGGAACGAAATGGGGAAAGGGATGCACGCTGACAAAGCCACTGACGCCGTGAACACGAGTCCACGGGAGCCACCATAACAACCACAACAAACGAAGAAACAGCATTCATCGGCCGTGACGGCAATACCCTTGTATCATTCCTCCATCCCCCCTAATGCCTCCATTCCCCCATTCATGCCCACGTGGCGTAGTCTACGTGTGGATTTCCACCCACGCTTCCTTCACCGCCTCACCCCACCCAAGCCATGCTGGCAGAGCAACAAACGCAACTTCTGATCGTAACATAACAGCATAATCATCGGGGCTAAACGAGGCTCCCACGCACCGTACACAACCCCTCCCCCTTATCTATGCACCCGTAAGAGCGCACAAAAAGCAACACAGTTTGTGTCAACCCCATGGCCCCTACCCCTTATCTATGCACCCGTAAGAGCGCACAAACAGCAACACATTTTGTGTCAACCCCATGGCCCCTACCCCTTATATATGCACCCGTAAGAGCGCACAAACAGCAACACATTTTGTGTCAACCCCATGGCCCCTACCCCTTATCTATGCACCCGTAAGAGCGCACAAACAGCAACACATTTTGTGTCAACCCCATGGCCCCTACCCCTTATCTATGCACCCGTAAGAGCGCACAAACAGCAACACATTTTGTGTCAACCCCATGGCCCCTACCCCTTATCTATGCACCCGTAAGAGCGCACAAACAGCAACACATTTTGTGTCAACCCCATGGCCCCTACCCCTTATCTATGCACCCGTAAGAGCGCACAAAAAGCAACACAGTTTGTGTCAACCCCATGGCCCCTACCCCTTATCTATGCACCCGTAAGAGCGCACAAACAGCAACACATTTTGTGTCAACCCCATGGCCCCTACCCCTTATCTATGCACCCGTAAGAGCGCACAAACAGCAACACATTTTGTGTCAAGACAGTATCCCCTCACCTGCGCAGCGCGGTGCACCACGGCTGCATGAAGTGGTCCATGTGTGGCGCCACTTGGCTGGGAAGAACCCAGCCCAGGCGGCCCAGGGTGATCGCGCTGTTGACCAGCAGGCTCTTGTTGAGGCCCTGGCAGGGGTCGAAGGCGCGCGTGTCCAGGTGCAAGCATTTTGCAAGCAGAGGGGTTGGTGGGGTTCAGGAAAGAAGAAGCAAAAGGAACGCGACAGGAACGAGCATGCGGCCAAACAACTGCCACTACAACAAAACGACGACAACAAACGGCAGCCAAGGTCGATAAAAGACCAATCGACAGCCTAGATCAAGGGACCAAAAAAAGACAGGTTGTACGGGTGTGAACAACACGGTGGCACCCACCTGCGCAGCTAGCAGAGTACAAGGTGCCGAAGCAAAAAACAAACGAGATCAGGAAAGAGAATACCCACCACACTGTGATGGTACTAACGCATGCAAAGGCTACTCCAGTAAGCCCGGACAACGGCCAACCAACGGGCAGACGCCAACCGAAGGCCAGGGCCAACCAAAATGCACCCACCTGTGCGGACAGCACGGGCACGAGCGAGCCGACCACAGGCAGCACAAACGGGGCCACCTCGTCCTTGGCCTGCTCATGGGGGGTGGGTGGGTGGGGAACAATAAGGACATGACGACCAACAGGCATGATGCAGAAGCAGGCGCGTAAGAGGGCGAACGATCACAGGGAGGCGAGGGTCACAACCATGTGTTCCTTCCTCTGCTCGCCTGGAAACGAGCAGCATTCCTTGCAACAAGCGGCATGGCGTGTGCGATACAAAGCAAGCAAGCAAGTGATGCAAGCAAGGCGCGTTCAATTTTGCACCAGACAGCCCTTCACAACTCCCCTGGTTAATCTCAGCAGGCAATACGTGGCGAGAACCGATGTAAGTAGGTCGGTAATGATCCCATCCGCAACGACCAACTCTCATGGACTCGCGTTGACAGCGGCATTCATCCGCTTTAATGGGTGACGAGTGGCGATAAACCACAGGGACACAAGTAAACCAATCTCCACTGCATGGAGCAACGCTTCACAAGCTAATCCATTTATTCTAGCATTCTCACCGGCCATGATAAAACCATCCATACATATAACATGACATAAACTATTTCTGGCAGCCGCAGCAACCATGATAAAAACATAACAGTATCATTCAAAACACATATTATCTGATTCTGGCATTAACAGATGTGATCACGCTAGACTAATCCTTGCATCCACACCTTGATGACAATCTCCCCGATCGCCCAGCACGCGTTGTTGCAGACCGACACACTGTCGTTCTGGACGGCCTCGAGGCTCTGTACTCGCAGGTCACAGGTGAGAATGTGCAGCATACAGGGAGGGAGGGCACAGGTAAGAATGTGCAGCATACAGGGAGGGAAGGCAGGAGATGTGAGCACAAGGTAGCAAGTTGTCATGGCTCTGCACCCACAGGTGGTGTGAAATCGAAGAGGAGAAGTGGCTGGAGATGTAAGCACAAGGCAGGTGGGTGAGCGTGTGCGTGGGATCTTCCTTTGACTGCTTTTGGGCTCCGCAGCGCACAGGGTTGTCCAACCAAATATATCTCCGATGGGGAGACATGGCCGGAGATACTACTATACGCACAAGGCAGCAAGACCCCTAGCGTGGCTCTGTGTGGCACAGTTCATATCGGCATCGATAGCGGCAACATAGTTACAACACAGTGACAATAAAGTTCCAGCTTAGTGACAATATGGTTCCAACATAGTGACAATATAGTTGTATAGAACAGACAGGCATATCATCCGTACACAACTCCGCGTGCACGTGGGCGGCCGTCATGTATACTAAAGTTGGGTGTTGGTTGAATAAACAGGTGGTGGGAGTGGTAAAGATATGGATGGACACGTGATCGCCCTCCAAAGTCTGTGACACCGAATCAACAGTGCATGCACGGTAACGATCCTCAGATCCTCAGGTCCTCAGGAAGGAGTCACCACCACGGCACCACAGGCCACAAATGCTGCTCTTGCTCACCATCCTGCGCTCACTACGCGAATACCATTATTGCATGGCCGGCCGTTAATGCGTCTGCATTTGCAAGCGTGGCAGAGGCACGCGGGGCGGGATAGGTGGCGGGCGCGGGCACTTACAATGTTCTTGATCGCCATCCCCAGGAAGTCCGTCAGCTTGGGCTTTAGATGCTGTATTGACGTCTGGGGGGGCGGCGCCGTCACCATTCACAGGAGCAAAGTGCCGGCAGCAAGCGGCAAAGATCCCTCGCGGGCAAAAGTGTCATGTGAGCGCAGGCAGACACATTGAAGGCCAGTACATACCGCGGGAGGGTACAGCATGACGCTTGCATGCAAGAAACAAGCATGCATGCCACGACAGCGTAGGGTGCACAGCGTAGGGTGCACAGCGTAGGGTGCACAGCGTAGACCTGGACGCAGCGTAGTCCTTTCATCCAAGCAGCTTTTTTGCGTCCGTTGCACGCCCCTAGCTTGGCCAGGCTACGCTATGGACGTCATAATAAACCAACCACGCTGTAGCAAAGCACCTGCTGAGCTGCACCTTTCTTGGCCAGGAGTCTTACAAGGGCGTTCAGGCCCAGGGATGAAGTACCTTGACCAGGTTCTCCAGCAGCGCAAAGGACCTAAATAGCCACACCATTCCCTCGGCCAGGCCTTCCTTGCCGAGGCCAACTAACGCAGGTTTCAGTGCTTAGAAAACCCCTTATCTTGGCCAGGTTCCCATAACTCTGCCAAACACCATAGCCTCTAGTTTCCTCGCTGCATACAAGCACATGTAACCATGCCTTTACCTTGGCCAGGTCCCCCAGCAGCGCAAACGCGCTTTGCCGCACGTCCGACGACTCCCCGTCCATGCAGCACTGCAGCAGCAGGTCGCACAGGCTGCTGCGGCCGACCTGTGGATGGCATTTCCAGCACATGGGAGCGAGCCACGGGGAATAGAGTAAGCCCATCCCCACAGCCGCATCACGCAAGGATGACTGAAAGGGGGGATATGCAAGAGGAGAAAGAGGGCATGCGGTACAAAACATAAAACATCTCCAGTCCCTGCCATGCGCATCACCAGGCCCGCGATGTCTTCCCATGATAGCTCACGTGATCTGCATAGACTGGAGTTTCTTATCATTGTCATTAATGTAAATATTATTATTAATGGTATTATTGTGGCTAGCTCCTGTCGCGCTGTACAACAGTCGTGATTATATCTGGACTCACCACCCACCAGCTCGGCAATCTCCTCCCGCGGTTACCTCCTTTGGTGGTGCGGCTACAAACCGAACAATACATAAAAAATGTTTTACGTCCCCTGCCAAGCCCACGCACCAGCTCCGTGATGTCCTCCATTGGCTAGCTCCTGTCACGCTGCAAGAGATTATAGAAGAATTTATGTCTGCAGTCACCACCCACCAACTCCGCGATGTCCTCCCCAATGCCCTCCGCCAAGCCTGAGATGAGGTCGAGGCAGCAGATGACAAACTCCTTGTCGTACTCCACGTGGTGGCCACCAGTCAGCGCCGCCGCGCTGGCCGGGTCGTGCTGCGGGCGGAAGAATGAGGGCAGAGAGCACGGCAGGGCAGAGGGGAGAGAAGGACGACATGAGTGTGGGTCACGTCACCGTTGCTGGGTCATGCTGCGGACAAAGACCAAGGCGCCGTCAGTTTGTACAGGGACAAAGAGCAGGAACGAGACCAGTGACATGTACGCGTATGGATCATGACTTGCCCACAATGGCAATCCCCCAACTACTTGCGCCCGTGTCCTCACCTTGAGCCGCTGCTGCAGCTCCACGATGCGCACGCTGCGGGTGAAAACGGGCTCGGTGTATTCGCCAAAGCCGGGGCCCAGCGCCTGCGGATGCCAGATATACATGGCAAGGCAGACGAGAGGATGCCAGAAGAAAGGAGAAGACGCAAGAGAGGATACCAGGAATAAACAAGCACGGAGTCAGCACCAGTAAGAGGATTCCAGGCAGGAATGGGCTGGTCGGCATCAAAAGCAAGCATTAACATATGTCGGCACAATGGACCTCACGTGGGCACAAGGGGGAGAGCGTTACATTATGTACGAGACCTCACAAGACAGCCATTGCATACTAGCACATTGCTTACAGCACACTGACGCGAGCCCATCTGCTGGCGCGATGGAGGTGAGGCACTTGGGTGCCCATATGGCATGGGACGAAACATTACAGGACAGGCATTTTGTACTAGTACTGTAGTATACATTTTTAGTACACAAAGGCAAGGTGACTACTTGCCTGCGCGATGGAGGTGAGGCATTCCAGCAGCGGGAACAGGTCGCGGTCCGTGTCGCCCAAGCTGTTCCACTTAGCGATCAGGGGGGGCATCAGCACGGCAATGTGTTGCGGCTGGCAGGATGGAAAAGCGCGTTTGTGTGTGTGTGTGTGTGTGTGTGTGTGTGTGTGTGTGAGAGAGAGAGAGAGAGAGAGAGAGAGAGAGAGAGAGAGAGAGAGAGAGAGAGAGAGAGAGAGAGAGAAAGAGAGAAAGAGAGAGAGTATGAGGCGGTAGTGGTGGTGGTCATGATGGTGGTGTGGTGGTGGTGGAATGGGGGAGGGAGGGATGCATACACAATTTGGTTGGGGTGGGTGGGTGGATGGGAGGGTGACAACAGCAGAATCAGGCAGCAGAGCCGTCAGTCGAAGACAGTACCACAGCATGCGATGAAGCATGCTGAGGTCAGGCAGGGCACATGTGACAAGAATTCGGGTTGCACCTAGGTCTTTGATACTGCACATTAGTATGTCCTCATCCTGAATAACCAAATCACTTGCCAAAATACCCCAAGGGCCATGTCCAAAGGATCCAAACACCAAATTTCCCAAACACAGCCCACATCTGCTTCCCCCAAGGCCGAGACCCCCCCGAGCCTTCAGCATTCTCTCCCAGCTGGGGCCTGACCAGCCACCAACTGCGATGGGTGGCCTTGCGAGACGAAACTGTCGCAAGAAGCAGTGCGGGGCACAAGTATGCCCCTGCCAATGCCACATCCGCACACATGCACAGCAGCACCACCGCGAGTCACCGTGATCCAATCCTGCACAAGATTTTCACTGATTAAAAAGGCATGCCATCTTTCTGCCCCCATTCGCCACAACTCGGTCCCCTCACCCGCCTGGTTTGTCCCCCTCTCCCAATCGCATGCCATCGTGTGCCTCCCCTTTTCCCTTGCCGACCCGTTTCACCCACCTGGTTGAGCTCGTCGGCCACCGCGTCCGCCAGTGTGCCGATTGCGTCGTAGAGGATGAGCAGGTTCTTGCGCTGGCACCCGCAACGGCACAGGTGCACAGGCATGGAGGCGAGCGGATCAGCAAGTTCCCCAGGTGTAAGTAAGGGGGTACAGGCAGAGGCGAGGAAAGCACACGGGTCGCACCCACACAGGCACAGAAGAAGCACCAAGGTGGGTGCGGCAGCTGCATGGGCAGAGATAACAGGCGTAACTAGTAGGAAGACGAGGGGGGAGATGCGCAAGGAAAACTGAAGGGAAGGGGGGAAATGCGCGAGAAAGTATCCACACCGCTTTGGACAGCGGAAACGGGGAGAAAATATGGGTTTCGTCCTGCCACCCGGGTAGTGCCCATATGCTTGCCCGCGAGAAGATGTAAAACCTAGGGAAACATTTTTATTGGTTGCATGTTCAACGGTCCAGTGCCTGGCCAGACATCCTGTGCGAAACAGCTATCACATGGCTCATGTTGGAGGCAGGTCCACGTGCGAGGCGGCATACGAGGCGGCAAACATGGCAACATAACGCACACATGCGTTCTGCAGGGGGCAAGCGCCTTACCTGGTACTTATGGAAGGCGTACATCAGGTGCGCAGGACGGGCGAACATAACCAGGCAGCTATTAAGCAAGCGCCTTACCTGGTACTTATGGAAGGCAAACATCAGATGCTGCAGGATGGGCTCCAGGCGGGGCCCCAGCTCCTCCGCCACTTCCTGCACGGACAGCCATTACCCAGACAAGCACAGCCCAGCACCGAGGCACAAGCCATAGGCACAAACAACCCTCGGGCACCATCAGGAAGAAAGGGAAAGTAACAGCAAGGAAGCAGGGGCTGGCCAGCATACTCGAATGCAGCTCCGTTGCCGTGGTTGCACATCACCTACGAGGTCGTCAGAAAGCAACAAACGTGAAAACGCTAGCTGCCCAAATCTGAGATTCCACGGAACACAGAAAGTAAGAAAACCTAGAAGCTACCAGCAAGGAATCGAACATAGGACCTTTGGCATGATTTCGCGGCTGTCAGTGAGTCTCCTGATCCAAAGGCATCTCACTTAACGTTTCGAAACAGCCCAACTGCGAAAAACCTCTTTACCAGAGAGGGTGCCAATATGTCCGATATTGCTGAATCTATAGAAGATGACTCACCACTAGACCTGAGTGCACAGGAGTACTACGCACGGACCTACGCGATATTCTAGTGTCGCCGAAGTAGGCAGGTTGGCCACGGCTGGAACCACCTACAACACCAGACCTAGGCCCTAACCTTAGGCAGGTACCAAAGCCGTGCTGATGCGTCGGACAGAAACATGTTGATGAGGTACGTTCGTGTTTTGGACCGATTCCCTTGAATGTGAGCCATCCCATGGGTAGATACCCCAAGAGGCACAACTTGTCAAGCCTTGAGAGAACTTGAGCATGCGCCCTTATGAACGCTTTAGTTGCTCCAATTCAACGGACCCCAGGGCTCTCATACTCATAATAACAGCCACTCCTAAATGCATTACGACAGCCACTTCATAGAATGGCAAGCGACAAAGGCCGCGCGTCTTCAAGCGTGGCAAACGCTCAACTGATGACTCCTAAGCCATGAGCACACGCTACAGCCCTATGGCAGCATGCTACAACCCTGTGACATACGACAGCATGCTTAACATAGCCGGCCGCCAGAGAATGTCCAAAGGCCGCACCTCTTCGAGCGTGGCGAACGCGGAGCACGCGGCCTCCTGCACCTTGCGGTTGTTATCAATCACCCGCCGCAGCACCGCCATGAGCACGACCTCCAGCACGGATGGCTCCTCCGGGTTCTGTGGTTGAAGCTGCAGGCGACGTTTGTTTGTTTGTTGTTCATTGTAGGTATAGCGTGGGGGCGGCCAACGGCGGTACAATGAAGGGGCAGGGAGGGCCACCAACCGAAGAAATGGCCAGAAAAAGCGGGCATGCCAAAAGCGAAAGGGCAGCCGTGAGGGGCAAACGAAAGGCAGGCCATGGGGTGAGGCAGGGATGAAAGAAGAAGGTGCAGTAGCAAAATCGTGTAAGGGGGAACCATTAGGTGGAGCCGGGAGCTAGACCAGTAGCCTAACAGTACCACTGTAAGTATTACTAGTCACTTAATGAAGCACAGTACTAGTTGCCTTCTTACCAGTACCAGTACCAACCTTTTTTAATCATCAAACCGTGGGAACTAATCGGAGAAGCGTGGAAGTACTAAAGCCTAGTTGATTGAGGTTGGCAGCAGGAACTGCTAGGAGAAGTACGGGCACTTGAGCCTGTGATGGCATGATGCAAGTAAACCATATTTTCTGTTTGTTATGTATGTTATTTCTAGTACATGCAGAAACTCCTTGGAGAAGCGTGACACCCTATACCTCACCTACTACTACTAATAACTTTCCAATTATTACCCACCAGCAGGAACCACTAGATCAGTGTGACACTAGGAGCCGATGATAAATCGAGACCAAGAAAAATATGGAAAATTTTCAAATCACCTGCAAGAACCACTTGGAGAAGCGTGACAGCGTCCAGCAGGTGATGCTGCGCACGAGCGGGCGGGCGTCCTCCAGAAGCGGCACCAGCCCATTGATCATCGGCCGCAGGTGGGGCAGCAACCCGCTCGCGCAGCCGTCCGCCACCGCGCCCAGCGCCAGCACCGCCGACTCGCGCGCCTTCCACGCTGCATCGCTCTTATCCCGCAGGCAACGCTGGGGACGCAACAAACGAGGCGAACGGGAGAAAACAAGGGGTTGGGACCGACAGGACATCAGAATTGGAAAGGGGAAAACATGGATAAGCGGGAGGGAAGGGGAGGAACCGGGGGGGCCGGAGGGGGGACTCAACCGTGGGTGGGTGGGTGGGTGGGTGGGTGGGTGGGTGGGTGGGTGGGTGGGTGGGTGGGTGGGTGGGTGGGTGGGTGGGTGGGTGGGTGGGTGGGTGGGTGGGTGGGCGGGCGGGCGGGTGGGCGGGCGGGTTGGTGGGCGGGTGAAGGTGGGAGGGAAACAGCGAAACAGGACAGCCCAACCAAGAGTGTGAACAAGGATGAGGGAATAGGAATACGGGGATCACGGTCTATGAATAGGTAAAGCGAATCAGACAACTGATGGCCCTTTTCGCTCTTTGCAACGATACAACTAAGGCCCGTCATACCGGAATAGCCGGGATAGCCTGCTCTTGGTCTGCCCCTTCTTCCTCCCTCTCTGTCAAGCTCTGCCCTCCTTGCCACCAACTCCCCGCTCCAGATTTTTCTCAATTCCCCACCCTTTCCCCCACCCCGTGCCTTCTCTCTATTACCAACCTTCCTTTTGTTTCAATTCCAGTATCAATTCTTTCGCGTTCGTTTCCACATTCCTCCCCCTCCCCACCACAAAACAACCTCCCCCCCCCCAACACAAACCTCCTCTTCCCCACCCCTCACCTCCACGAAAATATCCCCGTCCTCTCACCTCCACACTACTCATACTTCCCTCCCCACCACCACCTCACAACACTCCTTGTGCACACCTCCCATTTCAAATACTCTTATCCCCCCCTTCGACCCCCTTCTGCCCCCTCCACGAAAATCCCCCCAACCCCCCCCCCTCACCTCCACCAGCGGCATTAGCGGGACCAGGATCTCGTCCCCAAACACGGTCGAGAGGATGTCCAGGCCCGCCGCGCTGCACTTGCGCACGTTCCACACGTTCCCCTCCATCGCCGCGTCGTCGTCCTCGTCGTCGTAATCCTCGCCGCCGTCCCCCTGGAGGTCCCCCTGGTGCTTCGCCTTGTGGAAGAAGGGCCGCAGGTCCTGGTCGCGGTCGCCGTAGCCAGCGTCCTCCGCCTCGGCGGCGATCACCGCCTCATCGTCGTCGGCGTAGCGCATGTTGGTCATGAGCACAGGGATGAGCTTGGGCAGGATCGCGCGAAGCAGCACGGGCGGCAGGCGGGCCTCGCAGTAGGCGGACCAGAACTCTGTGGCCTCCAGGGACACCTCCTCATCGCTGTCCTGGGACGCTTGCAGGATGTACTCGATCACGTTCGGCATATGCGGCTGGCGGCACAAGGAGGGCACGCGAGAGGAGCGCGGCGTGAGACAGTCGAACGTAAGGGGATGGGGCAAGTTAATTTATGGCTCGATGATGTTCGGCATGCGCGGCTGATATGGCAAGGAAGTGAAGGCAGGCGAGGCAGGCACAGGGCACAAGGGGGAAGCTGGTCAATCACTCTATCAAGTTGGGCATTTGCGGCTGATAGCAGAGGGGAGGTGGGGCACGCAAGAGGGTGCCGATGGGACGCCAGACGTTAGTTTGTCGTGCTGTGATTCGCAGGGGGATACCCCCGGGGTGTCTGCAAGCCTGGGAGAAAGGGACGGCTGGATGGCTAGGGAAAGCAAGGGGGGGGGGGGAAAGGGGTTCATCCATATTGGGGGGATGTGGGGACACCAGAGAGGGGAGCCAAGATGGGCCACGGTCGACCAAAACTCGACACACATTTGGTAAGATTGAAGGGCGGCAGAGATGGGCAGAGCGGATGTCCCCAATACGAACGTGCCTTTCCAAGTTGCAGCAAGAGCAGGGCATGTCGGGACTGTTCTCACCTGCAAGAAGTCGGGCTGCACTTCCAGCAGCGCGACGATGCCCGAGCAGACCTGCGGGGGGAAGGGGGGGGGGGGGGGCGGGCGGAGAGTGGGGGAAAGATGCGCGGTGTCCCCAGCGCGACACGTGCATGCGCGCACCAACCAGTAGATAGGTGAAGAGCGAGTAAACGTATCTGTACAGAAGTGGAGGCGTGAACGAGGTGGATATTCACGAACCGGAGAGGACCGATTTGTGGCAACAAAGGCAAGTCACACACAGATATAGGACCTCTAAAATATAGAAAGAGAATAGGCTGCAGTTTGTGCAGAAGGCATGGCTTCCTCCTCACATTGCCGCACGGAAACGTCTTGCGAGCTGATAACGAACAAACCTCACCTGCCACTCAACTGAGAGAGGATTTGTTTTGTCGTGAGAATGCGAAAATCCCGCGCGCACACGTATCTACTTTCTTCTGCACAAATATGACCCCAACCTCGCCTTCTTGGGCACATGCATCGCAACAGCGTGCACGCGCCTTCTCGCGGACACACATATTTACAATGGACCTTAATGCACACAAACGCAGACCTTAATTCGCACACATGCCACAACCAGCTCTCACCTTCGTCTGCATAAACGGTACATCTTTAGAATGCTTACCTTCTTGCGCACGTCAGCGGCCGGGTCGTGCCGCAGTGCAAACAGGCAGTTGAGGAAGGCGTCCATGTGCAGCACGAGCTCCGCGGGCATGTGCACGATGAACTGGTTCACGCTGCCCACCGCGCACTTGC
Organism: Mesostigma viride; assembly: GCA_009746045.1. Taxonomy (NCBI): domain Eukaryota; kingdom Viridiplantae; phylum Streptophyta; class Mesostigmatophyceae; order Mesostigmatales; family Mesostigmataceae; genus Mesostigma; species Mesostigma viride. The sequence goes on along the minus strand of RPFO01000079.1, from coordinate 6,859,977 downwards.
GAATCGCGACGTTCGGGTGGTTGAACAGCTGGCGGCACAGGGAACAGAGCAGGCACAACAAACAGGTGAGGGGTGTCGGGCATATGATTGTCAAGCGGGTGGTGAAACAGCTGGCGGATAGGGTGAGGTGGCTGGTGGGAGGCAAGCGGTCATGGGTGCGTGGGAGTCTATGTCGGGGGGGGGGGGGGGGGGGGGCGCAACACGCGTAGCGGAGGGGAGACTGCAAGAGGAGGGCAGAATTAGGGGGGCAGGAGAAGGAGGAAGGGGGGGTACGGCATTGGGGAGTGCAGGGCCAACGGGCACAAGCTAAAATGGGGCATGTGACGTTCCCTCATGGGGGAGACAGGGGGTGGTATATTGCAGTGCGAGTGCAGGATTGGGGCCATGCGGTTCACGGTTGTGAGGGTAAGGGTCCGGGGCCTTAAGGGAGCCTGATTGTACCGAGGTAAAGCGATGGGGGACCATTGGTGGGTGGGAGTGTGGAGAGCACGTGGGTGCAAACGTATCAGGAGGACCGGTACAAAGGAACAGAGATAGAGGTAGATCTTGCAAAAAATGGTTTTACCATAAGCAACCACAAAGTAAGCGTTAATACTGATGCAAGCAAGCAGCAATCCCTGACGCTAGCATGTGGCAGCAGCGGCACCAACACTAATCCATGGCGGGTAAAGGGCTGGCAATGTGGGCACACAAACTCGTGTAGCACTCGGTGAGGACACGAATAGCTCGTATAGCACTCACCGTGGGGGCACAAATAGCTCGAACAGGATTCAGCGCGAGTGTGCCGTGCAGCAGCAACATCGACCACATGCAGCCGGCATGGGGCTAATCATGAAGAAGGCACGTGGCGTTGGTGGGGGGCTTTGATTACCCATAAAAGTGAAGCACTCACCGCCAGCAGGCGCGGCAGCAGCAGTGCGATGGGTTTCTGCTGGAGACCCGCCACATGCTCATCGAGCTGCTCCGGCACGTCCTCGCACATCTGTATCGATAGCAGTAGACAAATAGCAACATCCCGTTAGCAAGAAATAAGGGCTGCTCCGTCGCGTCCTCACACATCTGTATCGATAGCAGTAGACAAATAGCAACATCCCGTTAGCAAGAAACAGAAACAAAAAAATGTATCCGTCAGCACCACGCGTGTTCCGTACTCGGGGGGGCGCGCCCTCGGACATCCGTGGCGTGTGCACACAGAGACACAATAAGACCTTATCTACGCGCCGAGTTTGTGACCGCAAGTGCACTTGATGCATTCTGTCGATCCAGCCCAGTGACAGTGGCTCCTCCAGGTTGGTGCAGTAACCCATGGTCATGTGCTACGGTCATGTAAATAAACGATGAGCTACAGATAATTAGTGTCCACCTGGGCAATATACAGTATCTCACCTTGTGTGGGCAATATACAGTATCTCCCTCCTTGCAGTGGTCATCCCACCTCCCTGTGCGCTTGAACCACTACAACCCATCACCGTGCGCCCTCACCTTGTACAGCGCATCCACCGCGCCCTCCTTGTGGTTGTCATCCCCGCTCTCCAGGCAGTGCGCGATCGCAGTGAACAGCTCCGGCCAGGAGGCGACGCCAGCGACCTGGCACCCATGCAGCGGAATACAGAGTCGCGCAAGGTGGCACTACCCTTTCATGTTAGATGATGCAAGGGCCTCCCTTTTTCTGGTAAAAATTTAAAAGGACGCAACCATCATCAACTAGGGCCACTGACTATCACGTGCATCGACCAAGCCCGACGAATGGCCAGTATCCAGTGCAATAAATTTCAAAAACCCAGGCAAACACAATGTGGACAAATAAGGAGTAGGTGCCATGATCCAACTCAGGACCACCACAGAGTGTAGCATGGAGCTATTATATACATAGACCAAGGTCTGAGGGCGTTGCGAGTCAGGCGGTGTGAAAACGCATGGGGTAAGCAGTTCAAGCACAGTCGAGCAGAAGACGGACGCTGCACTGCTGTCTGCGACCGTCGTCAAGAAAAGCATTCTCGATCCTGTCTTCCTTCACAGGACATGGGAGACTACTGCATAAGGAATCATAGCACCCGCCGCTATGCTGCTATTTCACAACAACAACTTGGTATTACCATATTCAGGGCAGGTTCCATAGCTGCTAAGTACCCATCCAAGTACGCACCGTGTGCGTATTTTGGATGACCCCAGTATGTATTTAGGATGACCCCGTTACTAGAATGGTGATGCTTCCACGTATACCGCCATTCTCACCGGCACGAACATGCAGGCAACCCACCAAAACGGTCACTATACCATCCGTCCACCAAATGGTCACTAAACCCTCCGTGTCCACATCACGGTAGGTATACCACCCACCGCTCACTATACACTCCCCTCACCTGCACGATGACACTGATGGCAGTGCCCACAGTGAGGCGCAGCTGTCGTTCGGACGCGCCCAGCAGCGGCAGCAGGGACCCCTTGAGGTACGCCTGGAACTGGGGGGGCAGGCTGGTGAACTGGCTTTTGAGGTTGTTCTTGAGCAGCAGGCCAGCGCTCTGGCGCACCGTCAGCGGCTGGTTCTGCGCGCGCCAAAAATAGGTCACACAGCGGTCCCCAGAGTGATCGCAGGGATAAGGAATCAGGACACGGGTCGCAAGGGACAGGGACGATGTGTCGCAGGGACAGGTGGCGGGATGGCGAAACTCTAGGGAGGGAAAATTTATTCCAGGGCCAGAATGGCAGAGGTTGTGCCCACCATGGGAGTCTACTACTAGGGCATAACGAATGGCGGGGGAACGGTTTGTAAGGTTGACAGCATATACTTGGTGGCAGGTGACCATATTTGTAAGGTTGACAGCATATACTTGGTGGCAGGTGACCATGCGACATTGGCGTTGTGAAACAAACAACTTGCGACAGAATCCCGTCTCATTCCCCCCTTACCCCCCCCTCACACACACACAGCACACACACACACACAACACACAGATACCCACACACACAGAAAACCCACACACACAGGAAAACCCACACACACAGGAAAACCCACACACACAGGAAAACCCACACACACAGAAACCAACACACAGTGTTTCAGTACCATCGTTGAGGCCACACAGGTACCGTAGCGCCCATGCGTTGATAAACGCCACTAATGTTCACTCATTAATGCCCACGCGCGGACGGCCGTGCACCGATGGCATACTCCCCACGCCCACAGCATGTGCTCTAATGACCCGATTAGAATGGCCTTGTCAAACAGGTAGCGTAGGACAAGCATGCCAACCGAAACAAGTGCCCTCCACAAACAGCGGCTCAATAAGGGGACAAGCGCGCCCAGCAAGAAACCGACACGTGAACAGCATTGGTAGTGCCCGAGCGGTTAAGCCTTGGCTAGGTTAAGCGAAACCTGAGAGCTGCGATAGCTCTTCCTAGACAGCTCCCAGAGATATCTGTACTTATTATCCATCACGGACGTACTCATGTGAGTACTAATGTGTGCCATACACGAAATAGATTAAGGGAGCGGGAAAACGCATGCATAAATGCAGCAGACGGATGCAGACATACAGCAACGACCTGGCACCAGTTCACGAGGGAGGAGGGCCGAGAACCGTATCTGACATGGCGAACCCACGCCCAAGAAGCAGCCCTTGCATTACAGTGAAGGACTTGGTAGGATACTTGACAGTACGGGGTCGAGGCGCTTGGCTCGAAAATGCAGGCAACCGACAGACTTGAGCAAGGAATATGGCTGGAAACGTGAGGACGTATTCATAATGTGGGATACTCCAGGAAGCGAGGGAGTATTTGAGATCAAAATGGCGCTATACACGAATTCAGCAGACGCTGCAGAAAGTAGATAGAACAAGAATAGAGACAACGCTAACAGCACACCGCCCTGCATTCCACAAAGGCCACGATGACCCATGCAAGGGATAGTTTGGGTAGGGACAGTCTCAGCCAGCATGTTGCCGGTAAAAAACGATATGACGCCGCCACGCCTACACGGAGCGACCATGTTTACCTCTCCCTTCGTCAGAATAAAGGTAAGGTAGTTGTTGAAGTCTGGAAATGCCGTGCATCGTTGTAGCTGCTGGAATATCTGCGTCTGGTCTTGTGCGGGGTTCTGATAGTCATGGAGCAACTGGCAAATCTGTTCGACGCCTTGGGGCTGCGGCTGCCAATCCACCGAAGCCATCCCTAGTGCTTGTCACGCGACCCTGCCGATAGTCAAAGATATCACGGACAGCGGTCACCCAAGTCAAACAGGGCCACAACACGCGCGGCCCGCGTGGTTGCAGGATCTATTCCTGCGTTTAACACGATGCAGGCCCTTAGCTGTTATGGCAGCACGTCATGCAAGCATGCTAGCATCTCATGCCGCCCTCTGCGTAGGAGACGAGGAGCAGCGTCAAAAGCGTTGGCCACCAGGAACTCGCTTGAGATAAGAAGAGGTACGGACGCCTCTCCGCGACCCAACGACTTACTCTGCGCAGAATACCTTCTACACTTGTTAGACCCCACGCTGGCTTGCATGCATGTAGCGATGGCTGGCATGCGCCGCCATCTCGTCCGTGTAATGCTGTGAGCAGCTGCCTTCAACGAGGTCTAACGCACGGCGCGATTAACGAACGGGAAGCATAAAATAGATGCCAAGACGCCGCCCGAATGGCGAGGCGAGGCTGCGCCTCTACAAAGGACGCAGACAAAATGTCAAATGTCGCGTCTGTGCATGCAGCAAAATTATGAGCGTCTGCCTCGCGGCCTGTGCACTGTCTGCCCGGTCAGGTCTGCCGTGCCCCTGGTTGTGCATGTGGAACGCCCATGCCCGATACTTCGCGCCGGGGCGGGACGCGAGGCAGGAAGTCCGGGACCACCCAGGAGCGAGTTGTGAGCGAGTGGGCGCAGTGGCTATGTAACATCCCGGGCGGCCGGGCCGAACCTCACGTCGACGGAGATATTTGCATTGCGGCCGGACTGGGTCGTAGGTCAACCGCCGCGGTCAATTGGCCGCTCGCGGCGCCGGGAACAGCCGCGCCGCGCCAGTTTTGCATCGGGCTCACAGTGGGCTACTGAACAGTAGTGGGCCCTCCCAGGCTCCTACAGTGTGCGTTGGCAAGGTTACAGTGTGCCTGGCGCGTTGGTGAGGTGATTTTTCAAGAGTGGGACTTGAACAAAATAATTACAGTTGGAAAAGTTACAGTTGGCATGCAAGGTATCGCAGAACTGACATTTTCCCTAGCTGCAGTAGTCACAGTCGATAATTCGCATGGTATTCGTGCCTAAAACGTTGTAAACGCGCTGGGGACGTAAAGTAATATGGGAACAGTCCAAAGCTCATTAACGATTTCAAGATATTGCAATTAAAGCCGGTGTTGCTATGATTTTACGCCATGCCGCTATTGCAATTGGGCCGTTTTCTAGTCGGTGAACTTGCCCCGAAGGGAGCCATGGCGGGAGCGTGATGTAGCAGATACCTGCTTTAAGTAGGAGGCGTTGCTGTCACACCAGGCTCGAGGGAGATACTTTTTTAACGAACTGCCCTTCTGTAGCTCTCGTAAATGTGGAGATCCTTGAAGGAGAGTATGGCTCAGATAGCCACAGACGTTATTGAGGCAGCCGAGGATTTGGACACGTCCCAGGAGAACTCTCGTGATCACGAAAGACACTCGGCCCAAGCCTTTCCTGCAAAGCGCCTGTCGGATGTGGAGCCTATCCTACCTGATAATGACGACTGGCAAGCACATGCGGGGGAGCACAACGCCCCGGGTCAGGTACATCTCCGCGCTGTCTATGTCAGCTTGTCGATTTCCTAGAGGGCCTTGCGTTTTGTTACAAAACTGTGTAGGTAGCTACTTCAGAAATGTGGACTCGACCTGCAATACACCAGCGCAAAGCGGAGCAAGGCACACCCTTGGACAAGTAAATTAGGTTACCCTGCCTAATCTCATTTTACTCTAGGAACGCTTGCTGTGCATGGGTACTGCAGCGCTTTGTGCAAGCCTGTGATTTTGTGACATGCCCACTTTAAATTATTCATGCAGTTTTGGCACTCTGGAAATGCCTGACGTATGGGCAGTGGCGTAGATGCCATTTCACACGTGGCCGCTCATTATTCCATTATCACAACCATGTTAAAAAGCTTGCAACAGTGTCGGCGCCGCAAGTCCTTTCTTCGGCACATCTTGCCTGATAGATAAAATCATGCTGTATAGTAAACATACAGCATATATACGTTTTTTCGTTTTTCTGCGTGACTGTCAGCAGATTTACTTTTCTATTTGCTGTTTGACTACTAGTATGACATGATATGCTACATTGTCGTCAGAAAGCAACAAACGTGAAAACGCTAGCTGCCCAAATCTATAATGATATGCTACATGGTTATATAGTATGCTATATAGTGAACATTGACGATCCCATATTATAACATTGGCGATAAGCACGCTCAGCGTAATAATCACTGACGATATTACGCTGTATTATTCCCATTCACAATGTTTTCATATTCGTATTCACTGTGTTTTTGCCTGTCTCTATTACGCGTATTTTACCGTGCTGCCGTGGAACGCAAAATATGCTCAGGGTGGGCCGGGTTCCAAGGGGGAGCACCCCAAGGGGCCTCACAAGCCATCACAACAGGGTTCAACACGCAGCCCATCGTCATGGCTGTTGCAGGAGAAGGATGTAAGTGGGATCCCAGCTACTCGCGAGTTTTCCTTTTTTATCGTATCTTTACCATGTAACCGCATCCTAGTTTGTTACAGTCTGTACTCATGTTTATCTATTTATATTATGTTATATTTGTATTTTATGTACAGTCTGTACTCATGTTTATCTATTTTCTATCATTATGCTGTGGTATCATGTTCTAATGAGGATCTGGATCTTCTATTTTATGTCCTAATTGCCCATCTATGTGTTGCTTCTAAGGCTAGCCAGCTGCCACATAGACCCCGCTCGAAAAAATGCCTGGTTTCCTTGCACGGTAAACACAGCTTTTCTGTCATTGGGTGGCACAATGATGCAATCCATGGCATGTGGTTGTCATATTAAGATGACTGTACCTCGTGCGCGCCTTAACAAGCAACCTGCCTAATTTTCCTCGTTTTGTTTATGTGTGCTCTTTCGCGGGGTCTGGGGCGGCCTGGGTGGCCGCAGGAGGAGCTGCAGCACCTGCGCGCCCAAAATAGCCTTCTGGCGGAGCGCATCCGCGCGCTGGCGGCCGAACAGGTGCGTGGCTGTGAGCGCCGCCCACGGTTGGTCTCTAGTTGGTTTACTAGTACTGCTTCTCATTGGTATACTCCTATACTACATAGTACATACAACATAGTAGTGCTGTGTTAGTAGTTATGGTACCCATCGCTGTATTTTTACTTACCAGTCATGGTTGTTGCCATTTTTTCTTGTTTCCCGTCGTAGCGTTTGCTTCTCGATTTTACGTAGTTATCTTGAGCTGCCTACCGGAAAGCATGTGCTCGAGCAGCACAGGCAGCCATGCCCCCATCCGACTCACCATACCTTCGTAGTGGGTGGGCCACCGTGGACTAGCCCCGGTGTCTGCTCCGAGTGCCCTAGCAAGGAATGATACTACTGATAAATTCTGATGATATGATGATGTGCTGTTAGATGGCACCCCTGCCAGAGCCAGGCGGTGTTTGGAGGGTAAATCAGTGTTTTGTTGCCTCGGTCGTGTCTGCTGCGACAGCTTTACTCGTGAATGCTTGCTGGGGGGGTTGTGAATGCAGCCCATGCCACAACCCCCCAATGGTGGATTGGAGTGTGGTTGGGAGCAAATGCTAGCAATCGGCACAGCCCGCTGTCTCCAGTCATTATTCGTCCCTCCCTCCCTCCCTCCCTCCCTCCCTCCCTCCCTCCCTCCCTCCCTCCCTCCCTCCTCCTCCCTCCCTCCCTCCCTCCCTCCCTCCCTCCCTCCCTCCCTCCCTCCCTCCCTCCCTCCCTCCCTCCCTCCCTCCCTCCCTCCCTCCCTCCCTCCCTCCCTCCCTCCCTCCCTCCCTCCCTCCCTCCCTCCCTCCCTCCCTCCCTCCCTCCCTCCCTCCCTCCCTCCCTCCCTCCCTCCCTCCTCCCTCCCTCCCTCCCTCCCTCCCTCCCTCCCTCCCTCCCTCCCTCCCTCCCTCCCTCCCTCCCTCCCTCCCTGCCCCCCTTCCCCCTGCCCCCCTCCCCTCATTCGTCCTGTAAGACTCTCCTGTATTCCTCTATTGGGAGCATTGCCGGCTCCCTGGTCCAGTAGTACCAGGGCAGTGAGGCCACGGTTATGTCGGTTCTAATTCGTCCCCGCTTTCCTATATAGGCTTCGCAAAGCCGTCGCACACACAACAGTTACATCCATGGCCCTTGTGTTGTGACATCTACCAAGGTGACCTCCACCCTAACAGGGCTGTGTGATGGCCTTTGGCCATGATGTAACCTGGTCTTGATGAGTTGTTATTCTCGAAATGCAATTGAACCTCCCCTCCCAACTGTTGCTGCGCACCAATATCCCCCGTTGTCGATGCACGCAAATATCATACATACTCACAGGCGGGAAGCCGTCACGTCGGTGTTCCCAGCACGGGCACCAATGGCATTGTGGCGCACAGCGACCCCATTCTGATCGCGGAAGTGAAGGCACGTGGTGGGATAGGGTCAGAAAAGTGACCTAGGTTAGACAGGGGGGGTAGAGAGGGGGCCATGGTTCAGGAATTGGGTGCATCGGCGATGCATAGGGTTTCAACGGTGGAAGTGTGTGGGTGCGTGAAGTATGCATGGCAGAGGGGGCGGGGGGGCGGGGGGGGGGGGGCTTGCTGATGTGGTTGTCATGGGATGGAGATGAGGTCGCAATTATACTCAGCTGAGGTCCGTTTGCGCGGGCATTGCTAGGGGGTACTTGTTGGGGTGCCTTGTGAGGATGCCTCATCAAGTGGTTCTTGATAGTGGTTCTTGTTAGGGATGTGGTTCTTGATGCGGAACCACCCATGCACTCAGCGCCCCAGGCATGGGTGGGCTAGGGGCCTTGAGGGCTAGGGGCAGGCAAGGATGGTCCGCTATCTTGCTTGGTGCATGCGCACTGCATCTGGCGTAGAATGCCAGTGGTGGGGCGGTAGGTACTACTTCACCGAAACATGCGAAGTGCATACCTTAGGTATGCATCAAAGGCAATATACGCAATTCCAGTTATCATTTGGTCTACATCATGGCTTCTGTGGGCGCCTACCAAGTGCCGGATCATCTGCCTGGACGACCAGAGGCAATTCCAGGGTACGGCCGTCACGTTGTCCTAGTATAATGTTTCTGATGATGCTAGTGTTCATGCCTCTCTTTCTTCTTCTTTGTTAAAGGAGCTCCATCTGGCCCCACCTCCCCCACTCCATTCCACCCCGTTGTGCTCCATATTTCCTCTTCCCTCAGGAGCTGAAAGAACGGCTCAAGGCTGCGGAGGCGCAGAAGCAGGTGGGTCGCAAATCGCTGTCGCAAACGTGCATGCAGCGCAGAAAGTGTTAGTTTGTGTTTGTCCCACTCGTGTGTGTGTGTGTGTGTGTGTTCTTGTCGGCTGAAGGCGGCAAGGGTTTCTGGGGGCGAATCGGGGACGAGATGTGGGCGTGCTTTTGAATGCCTTGAGCTTGACCTTTTGGCAGTGGCCTGAAGCAGCCACCCTTAGCAAAGGGGGCTGCCTCCACCCACGCACGCACCCACCCACCCACCCACCTACCCACCCACCCACCCACCTACCCACCCACCCACCTGAATTTCGCTCCACCACCCAACCCCAGCCGCAGCCGCCAGAAACACCAGCTACTGCTACGCCCTTATCCTCGCCCAGCTCCCCCCCCCCCCCCCCCCCCGCGCACTATCCCTAATATCACATTACCCCTAATTTCACCCCTCATATCCCACCCGATATCCCCACCCCAATATCATGCTCCTTGCTTCCCGGGCTGCAGTATTAACATTCCTTTTCATCTTCTCAGGCCCACCTGCGCAAGTCTTTTGTACCTAGCTCTACCCTTGCCTTGTTGGCCCACCTTGGATACCCTCGACACCTGTCCCCATGCTGGCCTGCTTGTTCCCCTGGGCCCCGTTGGCTCGCCAGTCGGAGCTGGAGTCGTTGCGCCAGCAGCACGCACACGCACTGCAGGAGGTGCAGATACGAGCCGACCTGCAGGTGGCATCGGCAGCGGCCGCCGCGATGGACAGCAGCCTGGCTGCCACGCAGGCGGCACCGCCAGACACGGGGGCAAATGCAGCCCCAGCATCCACGCAGGTGTGCATGCACGCACACATCCTTTTTTTGGGGGGGGGGGAGCTGAGTGGGTGAGGGGAAACGGGTGGGGCAGGGTGGAGGAGTGGAGGGGTGGGGGTGGGGCCGTGGGTGGGTGCGGATGGGGGGATGTGGGGGGGGTGCGGGTGGGGGGGGTGCCGGGGTGGGGTTGCCGCTGGGGTGATCAGTAGTGGCTGTATCTATGTGTGGTGGGTGGGTGGGTGGGTATCAGATCGGGACAATGCCCTGGCTGGCGCTCGTCATGGAGTACATGGCCTGTACTGCTCGCCGCTGAGTTCCTTTTTTAAAAAGATTGTTTCACTGTCTTCGAGGTCTGGCCCCTGGCAGGGTTAGTTGTGGCTACGCGCTAGGTATTCTCTGCGCGCAAATTTGGTTTTCCAATCATTTTTGCCACCTATTTACTGTCGACAAGCCTCAAAGTGTGGCTCTTTGTTCATTTGCCCCACGTTTATTGTGCATACTCCTGTTGTGCTTTGGTGTCTAAGCAGGCATGGGTGCAGCGGCTGGCCGAGAAAGACCAGGCACATGCCAAGCTGCAAAAAGTAAGTGCTTCAGTACAGGCATCCTCTATTTTTATTTTAAGGTCCACTTCCATCCGTCACAAAGTTTCCATCTGCGGATATTTGCCTGAAGGGAAGTGAGGTAAAGAGTTTGTTAGTACGTTCCGGAAACAACGTGTAGGTCTTAGAGACTAGCAGATGAAGGCATTTCAACGTATTTACATTTGATTGAAGCATTATAAGAATCAATCCAACAACAATCTAATGGTTAGAAGCAAACTAAAAACAACACCTGGTCGTGTGTATATGCACAACCAGGAGCACAAATACACGAAGGCATCTTTTTAAATGCGAAAATTGTGTTAGTGCCGCTTGTTGGGTTCCCGTCTCTTTTCTTTCCAGCCCATGGGCGGCACAGCGTGCTGCCTGCTTGCTGTCTCTTTTGGGACATGGGTCACATGAGGGTACTTGGTTGCCAGTTCCGTGAGGCTCTCCAGTAGCAATGTCATGCACCAAGGAGGAATATTGATGAGATGTTTAGCGCAGGCCGGCAAATCAGAAATCGGGAGAGTCCGGACCATGGTAGCTCGAGCTTGCTGGTATCATATCCGTGTTTTTCATTTTGGATGTTTGTCCTTGACCGCCGTTTACAGTTTCACCAGCCCCTTCACCTTGTGCAGGGTCTTGGCAGTGGAACGACTGGAACCGTGTCCTCATGATCACTTCAGCATATGTAATACTGTCATATTTGAATACTGACAATTTTTGTAAAGCCGCTGCAACTGCTGCTTTGATCCTTCGTCCCATGCATACATGCCATGCGGTGTTGGGCAGGCTGCCCGTCACGGGAGGGTAGGCTGGCAGCCTATGGATATGTTCACTCTCTTCTTGAGAAACGCACTGCTTCTGGCCGCCTGCAGCCGTACACATTTTCCCTGGGCGACATGCAATACACTTGACCACAGTTAGCTCAGCATCTCAGGGCACCTGTGAGCCCATGGCCGATTTCTTACTGAGTGATCTGGGAACTGCTGCTTGTGCCCTCATGGTTGCAGGCATATGCGTCAGCGTTGCGCGACATGCAGGACGTGCGGCGCCAGCTGGATGAGCGCAAGAGGGAGACCACGCGGCTGGCGCGCGAGCTGGCAGGTACATCCTTCATGCCCTCTTTTATGCCCTCCTTTATGCCCTCCTTTAGTGCTAGGTCTTTAGCAGCAGGTCGCAGCCTTGGTTCCTAGCGTTAGGAAGACAATGGACCAGGCATGTATGGCGCGTGAGTTGGCAGGTTGGCTGCAGCGCTAGGGTTTACCGTTAGGAAAAACTAGGGTTTTCTTGTATTCTAAAACCCAGGGTTTTCCTGTATTCTAAAACCCAGGGTTTTCTTGTATTCTAAAACCCAGGGTTTTCTTGTATTCTAAAACCCAGGGTTTTCTTGTCTTCTAAAACCCGGGGTTTTCTTGTATTCTAAAACCCAGGGTTTTCTTGTATTCTAAAACCCAGGGTTTTCTTGTATTCTAAAACCCAGGGTTTTCTTGTATTCTAAAGCCCAGGGTTTTCTTGTATTCTAAAACCCGGGGTATTCTTGTACTCTCATCCGCATCCAACGCATCCACGTGTATTCTCATCCGCGTCCAAGTGTATCCCAGTGTGCCAGGTGGCTTGCCTGCGCGGCCAGCGCGAGTGTTTCATTTGGAACCAACACAAAAAAATTACAAGGATGCCATCGTTGTGGCATCCACACCAGTTTGGCTCTTTTGGGGCACTGTGCTTTCTCTGTAGTGTGCCCCAAGTGCTCTCTGCTACTAAATACAATCACAGGTATGTGATTCATGATAGTATCCCTACTAGTAGTGTTTGAGGACTCTATACTATCGAGATTCATAGGGTATGTGATTCATGATAGTATTCCTACTAGTAGTGTTTGAGGACTCTATACTAACGAGATTCATAGGGTATGTGATTCATGATAGTATTCCTACTAGTAGTGTTTGAGGACTCTATACTAACGAGATTCATGTGCGCTATGCTCACCGGTGATGCTTTTTTTTGTATTTAAAGGACGTGTGTCACCAGGTGCATGCAATGCCTTTGCATTAGCAAAGCACTGCTCATGATACTGTGTTTTGCCTGCTGCAGGTTGTTTGGGGTTCCTTCATGCCTTCCGTTGTGCTTGCCTTTTTCCTCTTCCCCACTTGCCGCTCTTTGGCAACACACAGATGCACATGCGGCGGCCCAGCAGGAGGCGGCCGAGAAGGACAAGCTGAAGGACGAGGTCGAACGGGTGAGGGCTCCGTAGTAGGCCAAATATAACAGCGGAGGCAAACGAAAAAGCTTAATGTTGTCAGACAGATGAGGACTCGAACAAGCGTATAATCGTCGTAAGCAACAGCAAGGCTTTCATGTGTTAAATTATTTGAATCTTTTCATTGTGGTTTTGAGGGAAATACTGAGTTGATAGTTTAGTCGGCTGATTTTGGTTCAATGGACTTCACGCGGTGATGTGGGATTGCAGCCATGGCTCCTTCAGGACGCTCCTAATCCATTCAAAGCGGCATGTTTCTGTGCCTGTGGTTACTTTCTCTTTGATCCTGGGAATCGACTAGCTAGAGGTTAGCAATAAGCATGGCACAGAATCATGGCATGATGTCATCTGAACAAGCTAACCCGTCGCCAAGATGATTCGCACTGTCTCTGTGGAGCCCAAAGGAAGATCAATTTCTGGCCCTGCTTTGCTGTGCATACAATTTTACAAAACATCAAGTTACAATATATGGTGGCGTATTATAGTGGCGTAACACTATAACTTGACTTGTCTACCAGATGACTGTACGGCCATCTGTATGCTAGGGTGAGCACGCTATGTGAATTTGCAGGGCCAGCCCACAGCAGCCGTAGTTTGTGCAGCTCAGACCGTGGTAGGTACAGAGTGCAGTGGGAGAATGCCAAATGGCTCACGAATGGACGATGAGACACCTCGGCATTAGGATAAGTTGGCATATGTACTGCTCATAACCGTCAACCATGGCTGGCCAGAGTTTACGTAAGTTAACCCTAACTTACTGATCTGTAATGGACAGTCCAATCAGTTACAACCTGATCTGGTCAGTCCTAACATGACGACTACAGTCCCGGTACTGAGGTACCGGCTCATCACATACTGCATACAGCCACGTGTACAGGCCATAGCTACGCTAGGTCAGTAGCGTCCCGGTACCCAATTGGGTGCCGGCGGTACTGACAGGTGTCCACTTAGGCTATAGGCGGGAGACTTAGACTAACTGCCGTGCCCCTGATCTTTTTACCAGCTTAACCCGAGCCTTGTGCTGCTTGTGGAGGTACCTGCGGATTCGCGAATGTGAGGCACGCTGCGCTGGGCAACGCCTCTTGTTGACCATTAGACGTTTCTTCTGCCCTTCCTTTTCTGCAGTTCAATCACCGCCTTCCATTTGACGTGTGTACACTCTCAAGTATCCCGCTATCATCTTTCATAGATTTTTCACTGCGCAAGCTTTCATACATTTTCTCGGCACATGGCTGTCGAGACGTGTCTTCTTTTCCCGGGTGGCCTCACTTGTCGCCCTTGCATTTGCCCTTGATTTTGACCTTGCTTTCAACCTGGCATCTGCCCTTGCTTTTGCCCTTGCCTTTGCCCTTGGTTTTGCCCTTCCTCTTGACCACGCACTCGACCCTGCTTTTGACTGGCTTGCTTCCGCGTCACACCAGCTGTCCCTGGGCCTAAACGAGTCGCAACGTTCCTCACGCGACCGGTCTGCGCTGAGTGCGGACGCGGAACGTCGCCTGCGCCAGCAGTTAGAGGAGGCAGGCGCGCACCGGGACGCGGCGGCTGCAGAGTGCCAGAAGTTGAGGGCCGACGTGGCACGGCTGGTGGGCGAGGGTGCTGCGCTGAAGGTAGGTTGGGGTGGGCTCACAAGGCTGCTTTTTCATTAGGGCAGAATCTATTTAAGGAGGAATGGGCAAAATTACTAGCGGGCAGAATTACTATTGAGCGCATTGATAGCGAGAGATGGAGGGAATGATGGGGAAGCCGTTGGCCGACCATCATATGCGGCATGAGAACGAGCATGCGTCAGTCTAGGCGGGATAGTTAGGGGCCACGTGGCGTATTCTCTAGGTATAAAGGTGGAAGTGGCAAGCTGAGCTCGCAAGTGACAGGGTGAAGAAGTTATGGACCGAAAGTTTTTCAAGTGGCTTCCAGGATGGTTTTCTTTACAATGTTTTGCCTAGTGAGGTTGTGTTGCTCATCATGGATGCTAGGTGTGGGTAACTGTACTGCTCATTAGAAAATGTATTCATTCTTTCTATGGGGCTCTTTATGGACATCCTTACGCTTGCTTGCTTACTTACTTACTTACTTACTTACTTACTTACTTACTTACTTACTTACTTACTTACTTACTTACTTACTTACTTACTTACTTACTTACTTACTTACTTACTTACTTACTTACTTACTTACTTACTTACTTACTTACTACATTAATTAATTAATTAATTAATTAATTAATTAATTAATTAATCAGCACGCAGACTGCGTCACGTGGGTACCAATAAAGGAACTGTAACCCTTACACACAGCAATAAGGAGGTGGGGCGCCCAAGCTTCTGTCACTACCACAAGGGGGGCACGCCACAGAGCGCTCTCTCAGCATCATGGCGCGGGCGCAGCTGTGGGTGCAATACAAGTAGGCTGACGCGTAGCAGATGCTGTAAAGGTGATCCCAGCACTTACTATGGCTGATATCCATGCATACTGTACTGCTCACTGTACTGACGCTACCGCTCACCGTGGACGCCATCACATCGCTGTGCGCACAGGAGACCAATGGGCGGCTGACGCAGGAAGTCGCCACGCTGCAGGCGGCCGTGGCCGCCAAGTCGGCGGTGCTTGCGTCTGATGCAGCCACCGAGGAGCGGGTAAGCCTCTTGTCGTTGATGAAGCCCGCTGGGCAGAGCCCTGATTTATCGCACTGATAAGCTGCTCTAGCATGTTGTTTACTCTTCATCCCGTGGTAGGGCACCGCGTCTTCTTTTCTTACTGTTCTAGGAAACTCTATCAGTTTGTAAGGTTACATGGCACGTATGGGTGACTTGCGACGCCTTGGTGGGGCCAATGACCAATATTTTTGGAACCACCACTCTCCTGGAGCCTGGCCCTATCCCCCCCCCCCCCCCCCCCCCCCCCTGAACAGTACCCCGTCACCCACATGGCAGGCACACAATTCTGATGCCACGTGGCAGGTACACGATTTGGATGCCATGCTCCGAATACTTATTTTGGAGCAAGCGAGCTCCGAAAGGCATTCGTGTCGGCCTCGAAAAAGTGGGGCAATGTCCACATCCTGTTCGGGGCCAAAGTAAACAAAACATTATGTAGCAAACAAATGATCACCCTTGCACCGAGCTTATTATTGCCACTGTCCCTCACGGCCCTTCCTTGCTTGCACGCCTTCTTGGCCCAGATCCACGAGCTTGAAGCGCGTTTGCTACTGGCAGAGGCAGCGGCGGTGGCCGCCACCACGGCCAGCGCTGGTCGTGAGGGAGATACCTCCGCAGGTGCAGGCGCATCCGGCACGCGGCCTGATCGCCAGCAGCTGGAGGACACCCTGGAGGGCCAGCTGGCGGCCCTCCGGCAGCGCCTGATGGAGGTGGAGGCGGAGCGGGACCGGTCCAAGCGGGACTTGGCGCGGTTGAAGAAGCACCTGCTGGATAAGGTGCGGATGTGTGTTTGTGTGTTCACTATGGTATAGTATGGTGTTTTGTGTGTGAGTAAGAAGTATTGCTGAATAAGGTGCGGGTGTGTCTGTGTGTGTTCACTAAAGTATTGTGTGTGTGTGTTTGAGGAAGAATCACCTGCTGGATAAGGTGCGGATGTGTGTTGTGTGCGGATGTGTGTTGTGTGTGGTGTTCATGGGGGGACGGTCGGCCACACACGCTTGGTAGGGGTACTAGCTAGGCCTGTGTTTGTGTGTGTGCGTGTGTTTGAGGAAGAATCACCTGCTGGATAAGGTGCGGATGTGTTCAGGGTTCAAGTCTATTAAGTGTTTGTCTGTTTATTAATGCACGTGTATGTCCCCGTGCGTGTCATTTTCATTGCCGGTTCCATGACAAATTTAGTCCGCATGCACAGTGTGCCATGACCATGGTCACCATAGATTACCACATCCATGACCAGTTGACCACATCCATGAACATTGAACACATCCATGACCACATCCATGACCACATCCATGACCACACCCATGACCACATCCATGTGCACGGCCCTGCCCATCCATAGTGCCATTGTACTGTTTGGGTGGCAGGGCCTGCCCCCATCCACAATGATACAAACAAGGCAAACAACACAAACAACCACAAACACAACCACGGCGACCTTTGTGCGAACGCGACAAGTGCCCCTTTGTCTTGTTGCCTAGTGGCCTCGTTCGCTTGCCGGGGTAACGGCTGCCCGCATACCAAACCCTAAACACCCCCCCTAAGCTACTCTCAGGACCCCCCCCATAGACCCCCCGCATAAACATCCCCCTCCTTATGCAACCAGCCTCCTTACGCAGCCCCCTCAAGCAAACCCCCCACCCACCCCGCCCCCACCCCACCCCTCTCTCTCTCTGCTCTCTCTCTCTCTCTCTCTCTCTCTCTCTCTCTCTCTCTCTCTCTCTCTCTCTCTCTCTCTCTCTCTCTCTCACACACACACACACACACACACACACACACACACACACTCTCTCTCTCTCTCTCTCTCTCTCTCTCTCTCTCTCTCTCTCTCTCTCTGTCTCTCTCTCTCTCTCTCTCTCTCTCTCTCTCTCTCTCTCTCTCTCTCTCTCTCTCTCTCTCTCTCTCTCTCTCTCTCTCTCTCTCTCTCTCTCTCTCTCTCTCACACACACACACACTCACTCTCCTCTCTCGTTCTCTCTCTCAGCCACACACACACTTACACACACACACATACAATCACACACCATGAACATCTCCGGTAAACAACTCCCCCTAAATCCCCCCCACGCAGGAGGAGGAAGACGCGGCCAAGCTTACCGAGGAGGCGGCTCGCGTCTCGCAGCTGGAAGCGACCAAGGAGGCGCACGCGGTGCGGCTGGCAGAGCTATCCGCGGAGCTGGAGGCCACGCGCGCAGAGCTGGCGCGTGCGCGCAGCTCCTCTAATGCTAGCAGCTCCGAGCTGTCGTCGCAGATCACCGAGTTGACGGGGCATATGCGGGCGATGGAGGTATGGGGGGCTTGCCGCAAGTTTTTGGACGCACGTTTTTTGCCGCAAGTTTTTCCAGGGTAGGGGCAGTAGTATGGACATCTCGAGGTGAGGGTAGTATTGTCTACTATTGCATTATTATGTACTATATTGTGTACTATATTTTCTACTATATTATGTAGCAGGGTGATTTGGGGCAGTTGGCAGGCGATTGGGCCTCCTTGGGGAGCAATTAAAACAGTCCTGTGCACTCCCTTTGGGTAACTGTTATGGATGACTGTCATGGGTAATTGATATGGGTAACCGTTAGCCTATCGTCACTGGTCGGTCTCATGCCCTCCAATAATCGTGATAATCATGGTATATCCCATCTGTTGTTGCCTGGCTGACCCTTGGGCCTGTTGTGCAGCCTGCCGTGGGCATGCCCCCCTTTCCCGTGTGACAGGTGTCAGGTACCCCTTACGTGACCTGCGCCGTGTGCCACCTATAGAATTGGCAGCAGGTTGGCATACAGCACCGGCACGGCGACGGCTGTCTGTGTTGTCGCGTGCATGATGGGAAGAAGGACACTGACAGGTGACAGCATCATGACAGGTCATCATCGCCATGGCGGGTCATCAGCATGATGGGTTGTCTGTCCGCAAATATCTCATGTGCTGGTGATGCCTGATGGTGAGACTTGTCGCGACAGGGGGTGCTTGTTTCCGGTGGCGTGAGATGGTGACTTGGGATGGTTGTTGCTTGGGAGATAGAGGGTGTTGACATGTCAACGTGTGACGTGAGGTTGTGGTTGCCCCCTTGCGTGACGTGTGGTGGCGGTTTGCCCCCAGGCGCTCGTCTCGCTGCGCGACACGGAGCTGGCCAACCTGCAGAGTGCGCTCGGCCAGTTCTACGCGGAGAGCGAAATGCATGTAAGTGGATGGCGATGGGTCAGCCTGGCTGGCCTCATGCACGTAAGTGCCTCGCAACGCTTTGCTTGGCTGGTGCCTGTTGATAAAAGTTGTTGACCGCTCGGTAAAAGCTGCCACCGCATGGTACGGGATACCGCCTCGTTTATTGCGGGGAGGGGGATGCTCGCGTACAGAGGTCAAAGGGTACATGAGGGATGCATGTAAGTGGCTGGCAAGACTTCGGCTTGAGTGACCTATGTTGCGGCTACTGCTTGGTACGGGGTCCAACAAACAGTACACGCATGGTTGGAGAGCATGGTCGAACTCTGCCTGCCGGTCACACGACTCGCTAGGTTTCCTTCCTACTAGCCTTCTGAGGAAACCTGATCTATAACGGGTTTCCTTCTCGGCTAACTTGCGCTGCTGTTCATGCGGCCTGGTGCGTTGTCGGTGCAACTCCCGCGCGTCGATGCTCCCTCGTCGGTACAAGACATGCTGGCTCATGTCGTCTCCATAATGCTGGCGCGTCCATGCTCCCCCGTCGCTCCTGTCCCTCCGAACCTGTTGCGCTTCTCTTGTCTGCCTTATGCTGGCGCGCTGTACCATGTCATTGGGGTTGTCAAACGTCCATCATGCTCCCGTCTCCCTCGCCACTTTCTTTCTTGTCTCCTTCGCCCCTCTTGCCATGGCGTCCGTGATGCATCAACGATGATACTTCTGTTCATGTTGTAATGCCGACACATCTATGATCCCCTGTCTCCGTCGGTCCCCGTTGACCCATACCGCTGTCGTCCGCCCCCAGGAAAAAGTCTCGGCCGAGCTGCAGCACGCTCAGGCCACCATCGCAGGGCTGGAGAAGAAGCTGAGCGTGAGTGGGGCATCGTGCCATGAGTGGTGGTTGTACTGTACTAGTCATGTATAGTGTAGTAGGAGGGGGCCAGAGAAGAAGCTGAGCGTGAGTGGGGCATGGTGTCATGAGTGGTGGTTGTACTGTACTAGTCATGTAAGTGTAGTAGGAGGAGGCCAGAGAAGAAGCTGGGCGTGAGTGGCGCGTGGGTGGACTGTAACCGTGCTAGTCATGTGTGGTGTAGCACGTGCCAAGGGCATGCTAGTAGCACATGACAAGCGCGGGTAGGAGGGGGCTCAATACGAAGCGCAATAGAGTGGGGCTTGGGTTGGAGCAGTGGTCCGGATTAAGAGTTGCCAGAAGAAGGCGAGCGTGACTGGGGCAAGGTTGCGATGATGGTGATAGTCTGTCGCACATGATGGCAGGAGCAGGTAGGAGTGGGCTGGAGGGGATGGGAGGGACATAGTGGGTGTGGGTGACACTGGTTAATTAGGAAGGGCCAGGAACGGAGCGGACGTGGGTGGTTTTCAGGCACATCTGTACCTGCATGGATGCTGGCAGGCTTATTTATCAATGGATGGCAGGGGTGTTTATTGGTGTGTATTGTTTATAAAGTCGAGCCATGCACCCAATGCAGGCATGGGTCCTACCTAAAGGCCCGGTGGACCGGTCCATCCTTGCCTTCATCTGCGATTCATGCATCGCCCACCCCCACCTTCTCGTGTAATGACGCTATCAACTGCCTTCCCGCCATGCCCTCCGGTCCCCAGGCGGCGCTCTTCCTGCATGGCCCATCATCGTTACCATGCATGGCAACCATCATCGTTGCCATGCATCATAGCCATCATCAGGGCCCTGCATGATGACCATAAGCATGTCCATGCGTTACAGCCACTGTCATGGCCATGCATGGTAACGATCATCATGTGCATGCATGATAACCTGTGGTTATGTGCTGTCATCAATTCCTCCGGTCCCCAGGCGGCACGCACGGAGACGGCAGCCGCCAAAGAGAGCCTGGAGGCCATGCGCAAGGAGGTGGCCCAGGTGGCAGCGCACAAGGAAACAATCCGCAAGCTGCAGGAGGAGGTGAGGGGTGGGGCCAAGGTCGTAAGGACGTGATGTGCATGATGCAGGAGGGGAGCGATGCGCAGGAAAAGTGGAACGTTAGGGGCAAATGGCCCCGCTAGGCACATGGAAGCTGCTGTGGGGCTTCTACTAGGAATGGGCCTTCGGTGTAGGTTAGGGTGTAATACAGGGTTCATGTATGGAAGTGATAGAGGGGTTTAAGGCATCGGGTAGCAATTGTGGCTCTCTTTGTGGGAAACTGCGCATTACCTGTGGGACGGGCATGTATGACTACTCCAGTGGAATCCTGGGGGGGGGCTCAGGTGAAGGGGGGTCCTCAGGCTTATGCGTCTTCTTATGTACTACTAGTATTTCTTGTTATATTCTGTAGTACCAGTAAATAAATCTTATCATATCCTGGCTGCACGTGCGCTCGCTTTTTTAGCAGATTTTATGCAGTGGTTGCCTTCCATCCATTTTACTGCTTTGGTTCCACTTACACTCCTCTGCCTGAACAACACATGGATTATCTCATCTTTGTTCGTTTGTTCAACACCCTCCCCCCTTTTCCTCCCACTCTCTTCCTCTCCCTCCCCTTCCAGGGCCTGGCGCTGCGTCGTGCGCTGGAGCGCAGCATGGGCCGCGTGCATCGTATCACCAAGGACTCGGACTACCTCATGGACCGGTAGGCCAAGGGGCGAAAGGCAATGTCCGTGGGTCGGCGTGTCTTGAGCCCAAACCCTAGAGAGCTCTGGCCTCTTGACTAACTCATTGACAGGCAGTCGGCCCGGTGGAAGGCTGCATCCGTGGGCTGAGGTTGACGTATTCCGACGCTGTAGTGCTATACTGGTGAGACTCGGACTAGTTGGTGGACCGATGGGCAAGAGTAGGTCACCGGCGGCAGGGTTAATGTGTGTGGCCCTTCGCCCTGGTCATTTTCTATGGTACCTCCTTGACCGATGGGCCACCTGGTGGGAGTTTCTCAAGGGACGGGCACAATTCTGTCAAACCCAACATGTAATGTAATTTAATATGTCATGTATGTTAGGATGGGGTACCGGAACAGTGTGGATTTGGTCCGGTGGATAAGGTCACGTGGTCAGCCCTTGGACTGTCTCCAACTCCCCCCTACAAATAGTTGAACTCGCCACTACAATATGGGACAGGACAGTCCACGGGTTAGGGCCTTGCTAGCTGCTTTCTATGATGACTTCTTGGACTGGTGTGGTGCCCGACAAAAGTAATGAGATAAAGGGCTGAGGGAGGTACTCTGCAGCCCCCCTCCCTTCTCCCCTCCTCGCCCCCCAACCAGCCAAGGCACCCTCCCTGCGTGCGCACACACGTACACACATACACGGCACAGCGCGTGCACCCAGGCTGCTTTGTGCAGACATGCTGCCATCCGCATCTCCATGGGCCTTGCCCCTGTCATCTCGGCTCCTCTGTCTGACATCTGCTTTCTTCTTATCTGCTCCATCGCGTGGGCAAGTGTCCCATTACTATTTGAGGCAGATCGCAGCACAAGTTTATGATCGCAGCAAGCTGAAGCGGGTGTCAAACGTGATGCAGATATGTGTGTGCGCATGTGCACATTTGGGAGGAGTCATACGTCCCAGAGTGCAGGGTCAGGTTGGGGCCATGGCCCAATGTTCATGCCCCTTCTAAAACAGCGTGTGCTGCCTTGTACGTTGATGCTCATCCATTGCATGGGCACCTTTGCCAGCTCGCCTGTGGCGATGGGAAGACCTGCCGACATGCGGTTGCCCATTCCCTCCTCCGACTAGTGAATAATAATAATAATAATAATAATAATAATAATAATAATAATAATAATAATAATAATAATAATAATAATAATCATAATAATAATAATAATAGTAACAGTGTGTGATTACCCATGCTCTTGTCTGACACTTGGCTTGCCTACAACTCCACACCCGTGTGCTCCATTTGTCCAGGCGCATCGTCAACAAGCTGGTGGTTACGTATTTTGAGAAAGGACACAGCAAGGAGGTGCGTTTGGGGCTTTCCAACCGCAGTTTGCCATCGTTGACAGGTTGGTGGTTGTATAGCCATATCAATCCACATTTCAAGCCTGTGTTGGCTGCCTCATTGACATGTTACTAACTATTTACTGTCGTATTCTGACTATTTCTGCTCCTGGCAATGGCATATCTCATAGAACCGTACCAAGTCTGATGTATACACTCCAAGGGTGCACATTGATTATTCAAACACATAGAAGTGTACCGAGTCTTATGTATACAGTTCAAGGGTGCACATTGATTATTCAAACACATAGAACCGTACCGAGTCTTATGTATACAGTTCAAGGGTGCACATTGATTATTCAAACACATAGAATCGTACCGAGTCTTATGTATACAGTTCAAGGGTGCTCATGATTATTCAAAGATGCATCTGTGTCACACTCAACCTTGGAAACTGCATCGTCCCTTATCCTCCCTGGCCGTCCCCTCAGGTGCTGGCGCTCATGTCCCGCATGTTCGGCTTCACTGAAGATGAGAAGGAGCGCGTGGGCCTCTCCGGCAAGGGGGTCGGGGGGCGCGCGGGCATGCTCAAGGGCCTGGTGAGCATGCCCCAGAAACTGCTGGCGTCCGCCGTGAGGGGGGTGACAGAACTATCGGACGCGCCGGCCCCCGACACGGACCAGGTGCGTGGATGCTGCATAGTGAATACTGTTGACTAAAACATGCTAATAATGAACAATAGTCACAGCCAATGTTGTTAGTGACGGCCATAACGGTACGATTAAGCCTGTAAATGCCAACAGTGGCCTTTTTTGTTGATTTGTATTCGTATGAGAACCTCGTACCTGAAGAGCATGAGGATCTGCCGTAGAAGAAGAGTTTTTGTGAGCTATGTTTGAGTGTGAAGGCGCTACGGACACCCAGGATGCGCAAGGCAGGGCTTTCGCGAATCCTTCCCCCTCCCTGAGCAACTAATGCTAGCGCCAGCAGCTCGTATCCCTGTACGTATGTCTGCATGTTGCCATAGATACTTAGTACCGGCCACGGACTGCCAAGGTTACGGCAGTGACAGCCTTGTGGAGCCTTGTGGAGCAAGGCTGGTGCTTTCTGCCTCGGTCTCGTCCCAAGGAATGGTACATACATACGGATGTTCGTTCGACATATACCATACTTTCACTGAACTGTTGCAGTGAACTTGTGGGACTGGTATCCTAGGTAAAGATTCGTGGGTGTGGCAACATGAGCTGCGTTTTTTCTTGCTTGTTGCTGTTTGTATGTAATACGACGTCCAGCACACGCCAGAAATCCGGAGAATCCGGGCCTTGGTACCTCAAGCCTGCCGTTATCTTATCCGCGTTTATGGAGTTGTTACGGATGGTATGAATGAATGGAGGTGGAAATGTGTATTACTGTTTCATCCATACCCTCGAACAGTCACTTGGGCCCCGTAGCTCAAGCATGCGCAGTATGGTACAGTTTGGTTCAATGCTGTACGACTTCAGCTCACAGCCTCCCCCCTGCCTGTCTGCACTCCCCACTTGCATCTGCATCCGTCCGTGCTGATATCGTAAAAAACTCCCTGTTCCCCTTCCCTAATGTGCCAGTCTTTCATGGACCTCTGGGTGGACTTCTTGATCAAGGAAGCCGGGAACGACCGGACCGGGGGCTCCGTCAAGGACCACCCCCACAATCCCGCGTCCTACTCCCCCTCCCTGCTGCCCCGCGCGAGCTCCAACCTGTCAAACATGAGCGGGGATGGAGACAGCCATGGTGGTGGCGGCCACCGGCGCTCACAGGACGGCAGGGCCGCTTCCACGTCAGGAGACTCCCAGCCGCCGTCACCGGTGCGCCACGGTCCACCCCCGGCCAGCTATCCATCCAGCCATGCGTCTGCTGGCTCCGCAAACTTGCCACCGCCGTATCCCTTATCAGTAGAGGCCGATAGGACCATGGGTTTCGCGATCCCACCTGTCACTTCGTCGTTGTCGTCCCATCCGGCGGCGCCCGCCGTGACGGGGGGGGTACAACGACCAGGTGCCGTGGAAGTGGGGGCAATGTACGGGGCTGGAGGGGGTCATGCTGGAGGTGCCGTGATGGATCACAGTCCTCAGCACCGCACGGGTAGGGGTCCAGGATCGGGCTCCGATGCAGGACTAGGGGTGGCAGGGTATGCCGGTGGGGCCGTCAGCTTGGGTGTCAGGAGGGGATCATCCCCCGCGATGCAGGAGCTGTGTCTCCCCAGCAGTAGCAGCGCCAACTCATCAGTGGCCATGTGGCTGGATAGTGGGCGGCCAGGGCTAGGCAAGAACGGGTCCTCGGCGCACTCGAGTGCAAGCTCATCATCAGGGCTATCGGGTTTGAATAGCACCGCACTGGAGGATATTAGTTTGCACAGCCCCACGCCGGCACAAGCAGCGTCCACGCATGCAGCGACAGCAAGGGGCCCGCAGGTGCCCAGCGCGCGCTTGGGCCCCGCCCAAACAGCAGTATTTCACTCCGCCCCCTCTAGCCGGTAGCAGTTGGTAAGTAGGCACTTGTGTGTGATTAATTAATTAATTAATTAATTAATTAATTAATTAATTAATTAATTAATTAATTAATTAGGAACATAACTCCGTTGGGAGTATATGTAGCACATGGCCCTTGAGAAGGGGCATATGGCCTATAGTACATTCTAAACTACTTCCTGCAAGGGTGGTAATGTAAACGACACTTGCTCTAGGTGCACCAGGGCACCTGCATCCCCATGATCTATCAAGCTATGCCCAGCTAAGGGGGAGTCTGTCATGGGGGGCAAGATCAGCATAGCTATACAAGGTTGTCTCTTTGATACAAGAGCTAGAGCGTGGCCTCTCAGCAGAGAGCAGCTGTCTGCATGGGCTCAGCATAACTAGATAAAGCTAGGCATCATCTGGAGTGTGGCACATCATAGGCACACATGTACATGACTAAATAAGTAAGTACTTGCGTGTCATGCGCAAAGGCATGCCACGGAGTACTATGCTAATCTTATTAGGAAAAAAAAATACTTAAAATGAAATACATGGCTCAAGTTAAAAAAAAAATACATGGCTAAATAATACTCGTGAATCAGCTGGTATACAGCCTGTAGGAGGCTTACCTGTACATGGCCACGGTCTATCTATTCTACACTACTGCTGCTGTATTCCCCTAAGCAGGGGCGTCTGGAGTCGTTGGGGCCGCGGGGGTCGCATGCCAGCCCTGGCTTGTGGCCGACGTAGATGGCCGCCCCCTTCCAGTACACCGGCTGCCCCGCCTTGGTCTGCCGGAGCTGGAGGTAGGTCGGCCATAGCTCCCGTCGCCGTTGTTGCTGCGCCAGGGTCAAGTCGTCGTCCACGGTGAAGGGAGTGTTCTCGAGCCGCTTGCGGCGTCTGAGAAAAGAAATCTTGTCCGCCGGGAACCTTCTTAAAGGTGACGAGAAGCGGGGGCGCCCCTGCCTTACCCCGCGCGCAGGGAAGGCGGTGGGCGACCAGCTCGATCTCACCATTAAGGCCCATGCGACCAAGGATTTCTCTCTCAAACGCACGCGTAAGCTTCTCGGAATTCTCACCCTCCTCCATGTCGAAGAACTTTCTTGACGATGACGTTGATCAAGGCTGCGCTTGGCGAGCTCGGCCTCCTCGCGGAGGTCTAGCGTCTGCTGCTGGAGCTGTGCTGCGACGGCGGAGGTGATGGAGGTGGTGTGCTGCTTAACTGAGCATGTCCGCCCAGGTCGGCATGGGAGGAGCATCGCCAGCCAGGCCAGCTGGGGCGGGCTTGGCGGCAATGTCCTTCACCGCCTCAGTGGGCGGTGAGGCCTGCGGTGTTTTCAGTGTGAGCCAGTACGGCAATACGGCAATACGGCAAAACCTCGGCGTATTGCGTATTGCCGTATTATACGCGTATTATACGCGTATTATACGCCAAAAAAAAAAAGTGGTTTTTTGACCGGAAAAGTGGATTTTCAATTAGGATAAAATATTCTAAGGTGTTTATCCCATGGGCGTGCCTCTCAAAAACTCTAGCTAATGTCTCAATCTTGATGAAAAACAATACAATGCACGTAGAGGTCGCCGGTAGCCGTTTGACACTCACTTGGTTGTCTCATCAATTGTATGAAGTGTAATTAATTAATTAATTAGTTAATTATCACGTGACTGCGTCACATGGGTGCCAATACAAAGTAGAGGAACCTTCAACCCCTGTACACAATGAGAGGGAGGGAGGGCGCCCTAGCTTCTCTCACTGCCACCGCCCACCAGTCGGTGGGCAGGCCACATCGAGCGCTCTATCCACATCACGGGGCCGGGGCGCATCACTGTGGGACAACCATTATTAACGATACCAGAGGTAGGCTGAAGCATAGCTGATGCTGTACAAGAAAGGTGAAGTGTGCTCAACGGGCGTCTGCTAAGGCATAAGCAAATGGCCACGCTGAGCCATGGCTGGGCTAATGTGATTGCGTTCATGCCACTCTAAACCGTTGGGGCTACTCTAAGCCGTTGGGGCTAGATCAGTATACTATGCTCGAGAAATACATGGCAAGTCATGCTATAATGTAAAAGCTATGTCGATTGCCCTCTTCTAGACAGCTGGCTAGAATCTATTCTGGGGGAGCCCGAGGGAGTGTCGACAGTTTGTTGTTTACATAAAGGTCATGAAGTGTGATACTCATCCACTGCATGGTATATAGATTGCTAATTGAACTAATTCCTTATTACAACCATGAACTTATTGATAGGTATACGATTCGACCCAAAACCTTGATACAGTATGCAATAAAACGTGAACAGGATAGCACATACCAGATCAAAACCGCAGATTAATTACCTTCCTTGCTGGAGCTAGCCGGATGCCCACCTCATCGATGTAGCTGCGAGCCGCTTTCCTGGCCGTCGTCGCCAATAAAACATGTCAGCAATATATTTTACACATCTATCCGCGTACAAACGTATCGACTTATTTCCCGCCTAGTAACAGTTAGCACATGCACGGCGACCGACCTGGTCGCTGATCAAACGAGGTTGCTGCACCGAGCATAGGGTCGAGACATATCTGCGCACACCCAGGCGTTGCCTGCCAATGATACACGCTGTTTAGGACCTATGGATCATGCCTGCAAAATTGCAGTTCAAAATGTCCAGCCATGCTCCCATACCAGTCAGATTTCTGCACCTCCATGGCCGCGGAGGTCAACTATCATATTTATGCAAGTCGGTCTCGTTTTGCCATCGTTTACCCACGCCGTCAACTGGCAGAGATGACAAGCGGGACCAACCGTAGGCCCGTACTCCCCAAGTACGGTTCAGGCTGCGTACCTGCCTAGGTCAGCAACGCCAAAACTAGCTCTGGCGCCAAATTCCGGAGCCGGGCGCCGTATAATACGCGAAAAATACGTATTATGCGCCGTATTTGCGTTGAGAACGCAATACGGCGTATTTCTAGTACGTTAGTACGCCAAACCTCGCCGTATTGTATAATACGGCGTATTTACCGTATTATACGGCGTATTGGCGTACGCTGGGTGTTTTGCAGGACCTCGATGGCGATTGCATTGTCCTTAAGGTGCTGGTCGATGTCGCGGAGCTGGGCGGTGATGGAGTCGGTGGAGGCGGAGGCCAGGGGGGGTGGGGGGGGGAGGCGAGGAGGGTGGCAGTGGCGGTGGGGATGGTGGGGAGCTCAGCAGCCAGCGTGCGACCCACAGCTGCCACATCTGCATGCAGCAAGGGGCGTCACGTGCTGTGGGATGGCTGCGTGGAGGTGGAGGAGGAGGGTGGATTCGGTCAAGGGGACCGGACGGGTTGCCAGAGGTCCGCGGAAGCACGCTGAAGGATGGAAAAGAGGGCGGCAAGCTGAAGGCGCGGTCGCGACCATGCGGCCAGACAGGTCAGGTGCGCGGGGCTGAAACTGGCCGTCAGACTGGCTGCGGAAGCACTTGTGGCGTTGGAAGCGCTGGCACAGGTCAAGAAGGGAAGCATACGACCCATAAAACAGGAGCTCCAGTATCCGGATGTGTGGCCTGCTGATGTCGGAATAGCCGGCGGTCTGTTGACGTCGAAGGTGGAAAATAAACCGTCAACGTCAAAGTCGTACTCAGACCAGCTAGGTTCGTTTGGGCGGCTGCGTTTGGGCTCAGGCGAGGCTGATCGAAGGCGAGGCATGAAGCCCACGAGGGTGCGGGGCGACCACCAGTGCGCGACTAGTGTCACCGCAGCCTGCCTGCCGGACCTGAGGGCGAAGCTGCAGCCGGAGCTGCAGACGTATTTTCATTGCCTAGCGCAGCCGCCAGGCTGCGTTGCGTCGAGGAGCGTTTGCTTGTCATATACTGCGTAATAGCTTCGGAAAATTATATCAGCGTGTGTTTCTTAGAAAGACGAAGCGATTGTGATATTCACAGCTGAATTCGGTGCTTAAACGTGAAAGTTATGTCGCAGGCCGGCCGCCCATGCATGCATCATTAACTCGTCGTCTGTCCCACTACCTCTGGAGAGGACTGAGTTTTTCTCAGTCCTCTCCTGAGGACCGAGTTTTGAGGTTCTGTACAAAATTCGCCCCGGTCAGAATGTTTGACAAAAAAATTCTCTCAAAATTTATTCAAATACTACGTGAAAAGATCTTTCTTGGACATATTTTTGGGATTTTTTTGGATTTGGTATGAGCGGCTAAATGTACGGTCAAAGTACAGGTGGTAAGGGTACTTTTCCACGTGAAACGCGAGTTCCGGAAATGCACGACCTAGCCATGGCGGCTCGCGCCCATGCATGCAGTTTACGTTTGCGGAAGAGTTAGCTGTCCAAACTCAGGAAATAGATTTTATATGTCCTATAGATGATAAATCCTAATTTTTAGCTCGCAGGGAAGCGATTTACCCGGTGTCGGCACTGTTCTTGCTGGAAAAAACTGCGATAAGGCAGGTCGACGGAATTGATGACTGCGCTTGCTTTCCGGCGCGATTTCAATGGCTGATAGGTTTCTTTCTACATTGTAACATGTATTGTATTAGAATAAATTGAGTGGCAGTATAGATTTGATGATTTCGACCACTCTGTCACGTCATGGTCTATGTGCCGCAAAGTGCCACTTTTGCGGGCACCGCCTGGGCCAAGGTAACGCCAGCCGTGCCAGGTAAAGTCGGATTATCGTTGCCTCTTCGTTTCTTGATGTTCTCACATGAGTTTAAGCTTGCCAGGCGTTGTCAGGTTCAAGTCTTGATGCTCTTTCTTGACCGTTGCCTGCCCCTCTCTAAAACCCCCTTTTCAGATGATGTTAGCAGGCATTTGCCTTAACCCAGTGTAGTTGTGCAGGGTTTTAGGAGCTGTGCAGGTTTAAACACCTTCATAGATGTTAGTTATTCTTTTGCTACGTTCATACTGCATGATTGTGTGGCCACAGCCTGCGTCAAGGGTGCTTTCAAGCTTATACGGGTGAGTGAAAAGTCTTGGTGACAAACCACTGCCATCATGTGCCAGCAACTATGTTGGCCACATCATGGCAAGGAAAAACAGTTATAGCCATATCTATTGTTGTTAGAAACAATGGAAAGATGCTTAACCTACCCATTATATTGGTGGTTGACACTTATAACATAACCCTTTGTTGGTAGGTATCCAAGCCCATTCCCTACGTGCATGCATAGGCTCTCACTACATGATAAGGTATGATACAACTGCAGCATGATGATGCAAGTGTGTTGTCCTGTTACGCTTGAAGGGAAATGAGGTGATTGGGATGGTTGGTGGCCACGGTGGTGTGTAGTATGACCGCACTTACATGCTAGCAAAGTTAGCAAAAGCCCCATTCCTCTCCTGAGGACTGAGAGTTTTTTAATTGTTTCAGGCAGTGGCAGTGGCCAAATTGAGCCCAGTTTTTTGCCACGTTTCAAGAACTATATTGTTTACATGCCTATATTTTTCTAACGTGCACCATGATTTGATTAAATTTTCCCCACGCGCTCTTATCCCGAAAAATGCAAATTCGCCGAGGGTGTCATATGTCCGAGTAATTTCCAGGTGTTTGGGTCAAGTTTTAACTAACGCAGCATTTTTTCCAGCAAATTGACATCAAATACACCCTCGATCCACATCAAAACATTTGGGATGGACCCCCCAGGTCTAGTCGCTACACCCGGTTGAAAAAGGTCAACTCAGTCCTCTTTTGAGGACTGAGTTGGGACAGACGACGAGTTAATTAATTAAACTCGTGCTCCCGTTGGGGAGTCACGGAGCACCGAAGTGCTTTTAATATCCCTGTGTGTGCACTACAGGAGAAAGGGCAGAGACCCCCAGTCTCCTTCATGCCAAAGGCATGCCCCAGCTGCATTCGGGCGCGCTAGCTAAACGGACACGCTAACGATCCGGCAGTCTGTGGGTGCAATAAGACCCATGTGAGCATATCATAGCAAGGAGCGTGGGCAAGTAATCTGAACATAGCCAGGGCGTAGCATGGCTGTACTAGGACTAGGCTAAGGCTATGGCTGGTTGTGTACCGTGCGTGACTAGGCATCATGCATGCATCATGCATGCATGCTAGATCCCGAGGTGAGAATCCTCACGGCACAGCCTGCACGAATTAATTAAGGTAAAGGGGGATGCGGGGTGATCAAATCGGGCATGCATGGCGCTGACAGCGCTTAAGTGGGACGTACCGAACGGCGGATCTCCGCCCAGCTAGCTGGACTGAGCAACCGGAATATAGCCTGCGTTCATGAAAAACAACAAAAGACCTATGTACGCGCGGATATACTACACTGTGCCGACTGCATGATGATGGGTCTGCATGCGAGCTTGCATGATGAACGATCAGGGGAAGGCTTGGCTTCACTCTGTTTACCTTGAGGGGAGCGTGGGGTCCGCATTCCTGCGCGCCCTCCCCATGAGCCCTTTGTTCACGCTGGTTCCGGCCCTTTACGCCATCGCTTTCCGCCACCAGCTGACAGTTTGCCCCGCAACCTCTCATCACAGCGGGTGCGTCCTGCGGCACTGAGCTGCGGGCTTAAGCTCTCGATACTACTGGGACGCACAACATCGTGTGCATGGGTGCCAGGCCAGCAGATCGAACCAGAACTGGTTCCTCTATCTCCATACCGCTCTCCTCCGGGACTGGTGTGTGCCATGCATGGTTCGGTCGGTCTTTCCCCACTCCACCATGTCAAGTGCGAGGACGCGGATGGGGCCCCCCTCTACTCACCCAACCACCGCCCCGATATTACCGTGCTTGAAGTCTACGATGGGCAGGGTTGCCACCTGCTCATCGATGTCTCCGTGGCTCGGCCGCTCTCCGGTCGCCATGCACATCCTCCGGGCGGCTGTGGATGCCGGCGCTGCTGCCGCTGTGACTGAGCGCGACAAGTTATAATTTACCTCCTACAGCAATGTGGAGCCCCACCGGGTCAACCCCTTTGTCCTTGAGGAGTTCGGGGCCATGGGCCCCAAGACAGCGGAGTTTTTCCTCCACGAAAGCTGCCAGCGTGAACACATCAAATTTTTATTGCTATTTCTGGCCAAAAAATTATTTCACTCACTGGCTTGCTAAAACATGTTGAACCCAGGTTTTTGGCCCAAGCGAGCACATATATGGTAGTGTTTACCCCCCAATATTGGGGGTCATCGGGCAACCCTGGCAAGGTTAACTGTGACGTATAACAGCATAAGGTTCATGTTTTTTTACATTTTGGCCTATATAAGTAAGTAAGTAGTTGCGTGTCATGCGCAAAGGCATGCCACGGAGTACTATGCTAATCTCATTAGAAAAACGAATTACACATTTGAAGTTTAAACAAATCTCGTCTGCATCATCCCCCAACCATTAAGCACTAGATGGGGATGTAATCCTCATCCGAGCTGTCCTCTACTGTAATGGCAGACGAGGCCGTAGTGTATAGCGGCTATCATCAGGGCCAATAACCTCCACCTGGGGACTTCCTTGGCCTATATGGAGGGGCATGTAAATGACATCAATTGCTACCCTATGGACATGGAAACTTGCACATAAACTTAACTATTCATGATGGATGAACATGCATGCTTACATTGTCAGGGCTTCTGGGACTATCCGTACTCCGCGCCCGCATGATTGACAAGGAGAAATGGGCTGCCATCTGCGATAAGCACCTTCCCGAGGGGTATGCTCCTGTTTTCTCCCCACGGGCCCCGCGGCCCGTTGCTAGCCAGAGTGGAGGTTATTGGTCCTGAGGATAGCCGCCACACTACCGCCTCGTCTGCCATTACAGTAGAGGACAGCTCGGATGAGGATTACATCCCCATCTAGTGCTTAACGGTTGGGGGATGATGCAGACGATATTTGTTTAAACTTTTGTGTAATTTTTTTTCTAATGAGATTAGCATAGTACTCCGTGGCATGCCTTTGCGCATGACACGCAAGTACTTACTTACTTACATTGTCAGGACTCAGTTTGCATCGAGCTTTTGATGTGAACATTTGTGACGTTTGGCAGCATAAATATTCCATTTTTTTGCTTTATTCTACAGTTTTTAATGTATAGAATCATTTAATCATTTTAAACCATGCAAAAACTTTACAAGCGCACGCTTATCATTAAGATATTATGCATGATAGTGTTACGCCCTGGCTCCTCTCTATTCCAAACGCCTAGCCTGACTTCACCTAAACTAGTGAGGGACCTAGTGATGAGGAGCTATGTTGTGGAAAGACCTGGGACGTGACGACTCTGTTCTCAATGCATTCTATTATTATACGCCATACACCGAATAAAACCAGGGTACTACGAAGGAAACAATACTACACTGCCATGACCCTAGCTAATATGTGTTAATTCATAACACACGCCGGGTGCCATTCACGAAGGACAACTGCTGCATAAATGATCGCCGACAGGCGTGTATGCTCGGGCCGACATCGACCCTCGCCTACAGGACCAACGCATGTCCACAAGGTTCACACGCAGGATAAAAGGACCACTACTAAAGTACGCAGCGCGACGCGACTGCACCGAACCACCATACTGTACACTTGCCACGTCACAAGGCCCGGTACCGACCGGCCAAAAGGTCCTAACTACACGTAAGCCTAGGAAAGTCAGCGAACTGCTCCCGAATGGCTGAGGCAACGAAGGACCTAATTTACGTCCGTAACAACGACAAAAGTTACGCGACGTAACACCTCCCCCCCCACAAAGGTAGGGAGCCCTCGCCCTACGTACACGGAGGAAACCAAAGGAGAAGGAGGATCTAAAGCACCCAACAAAGCCTAACACAATCGACAGGCCATCCAAGGTACAAAGCACCAACATGTTAACTCGGTCTCCACCACCACGCCGGGAGGTGTAGGGTTAGCCAGCACCAAGCCTGGTGGGAGGTTCCCCTAACTGCCTGGAACAGAGTCCTTGCCGGGGGGGGACGGCACTGGGCAGGACACACAGAGTAAACAAATCAGTACCAAGGACCAAGAACGACCAATCAACTGGCCAGAATATGAGGGCGACTCTATATACCGGAGGGACAACACCCTCAGGTCGGGCCTAGAGCCCTCTGTCTACACACCAGTAGCCTGAAAAGTACCACGGGTGGCCAAAAGCACATCCAGGTACGCCCGGTGATGAGCAACATCAGCAGGGTTATCATGCCTGTCTACATGGAGGAACACATCCTCCCAGACGCCATCAGGATACATGCCGAGGAAAGCCCAGTAGTAACGATGCTGTGTCAGGACCACCTGTCCACGGGCCCAGTCAAGGAACCCACACTGAAACTGTCGCACGAAGGGCTCTGCCGACAGCAGAAGGAGGGCGCGCACTAGGAGGAACCGATAGAAGACCAGCTCACCACGAGCAACGGAGGTGAAAAACAAGTCCAGGAAACGCTCCACGTTGTCGGGCCACAGACGCACGTGCCGGATCTCACGACTCTCGCTAACACGCGTGACCGAAGCTGAGGACTTCCCAACAGGAGCAACGCGCGGTTGATGGATGACGGCGGAGGCGGGCGCGACAGAAGAAGCGGTAGCGGCAGGAGCGGCGACAGGGGAAGACGTCGTGGCCGGTCGGGCAGCTAGAGGTCCAATCACCCATGGCCGAATCATACGTATCCTCGGTATAGTGTCAAACACCCACTTGCCCGTCGACGCCTTGCCCAAATCTGGATGACGCTGAGGCTCGACCGGCCGAGCAGGCGCGACGGAGGGAGCCACGGACGGAGCGACAGCGGCCGGCTGAGCATGCGCGACGGAGGGAGGGCCGGGCCCACTTCAAATGTTCCGAAAAGTGTGACACTTTTGGTCGTTTTTTTGACTTTTTCGACGATCGTCACTCTGCAGAGTGATTCGTCGTGCGAAATCGTGCGAAATTGTGCGAAATTTGCTGAAATCGTGTGAAATTTGCTGAAATCGTGCGAATTTGTGCGAAATTTGCTGAAATTGTGCGAAATTTCATGTGAAAAATGTCGACGGTAAAAAATTTTGATGTGCACAACGTGTGTGAATTCATGCGAAATTTTGTCAAACGTCACTCCCCAAAACGACCCTTGGTTGAAATCCATGCGAAATTGTGCGAAATCATGCAAAATTGTGCGAAATCGTGCGAAATCGTGCGAAAATGTGTGAAAATTTTGCGAAAATCACGCGAAAATCACGCGAACTCGTGCGAAATTTTATTTTTTTTTTGCGAAAAACGACCAAAAGTGTCACACACTTGGCTTGGACGGCGGAACATTTGAAGTGGGCCCGGCCGGAGCCACGGACGGAGCGATAGCGGCTGGCTGAGCAGGCGTCGTCTGACATGATGGCTGCGGAGGGCGGGGGACAACCAACCGACCCACAGCCCCAGGAAATAACATAAGGCAAGGAAGAAAAACAACTAGAGGTTGCGCAGGTTTTCACTCAACCAAACATAGGTAATCTTCCTGGCAGTCACTACCAGACGGGTCCATTTACAATGTCATAGGGCTTCTTCCACCACTCTATTTAATCGCTCTACTAGGTGTGAGGAGGAGGAATGGTACGCAGTGCCAAACGTCACTTTAGTACCAATAGCAGCAAAGAACTCTGTCCAAAAGTCCGAGGTAAACAGCGTGTCCTTATCGGAGATAAACTGCCTGCTCAACCCATGACCAGTAACGATAAACGTTTAGAAGGTACAGCTGCACAGTCACTCGAGCAGTAAGCTCCAAGGGACAAGGGACAAGGTGACAACGTCTAGTAAGGCGGTCTACAAACACGAGGATCTGCGCATCAATTGCCTTTGGCATTCTATTTTGGCCCCCCCCAAAATCCGTCATAATGGAATCCCAAGGCATTATAATAGGATCATGGAGGGTACGAGGCTCGATCTGCTATCTGACCCACATTACTAGGTTTCATCTCCTGGCATGATTGGCATGTCCTACCAACATATTCATCCACATCAAGTGCTGAGGAGGGAGGGCCAGAAGTATGAACGGGTTACCAAATCCCGCACACGCTTCCCGCCCTAGCTGGTGAGCAGCTAAATCATGTAACTCAAACAACAAGGACGAGCGGCAAATAAAGGGGAAAATACAAACGTCATTGCAGAGGATCATCCTTTAACAGCACATACAAGAAGCTACCCACAAACTTGCACGGGTACTTCCCGAATTTTCGAGGGTGTGATGATATTGCGACTAAGGCTTCCAGCTCAGTGGCCGTAAACACTGATAAGACGCTCTAAATCTGACGTAGGACTGGCTACCGAGGCATCTACAGAAGGTTCTACAGGAAGTCACCCACAACTTTACCAAAAAGAGGGGTGGACTAGAAGGAACAAGATTACCAAACGACTTCCCAGCCCGAGTGGACACATGACGGAGGGGAAAAGAAATAATTTTATTAGTATCCTCCCACCCCACCGAGGTGACAGGTGTGCCCTCACACCGAAGAGAAAGGCCCACATGAGAGAGGAGATCAGGAAAACGAACACAGGTATGGAAAAGGTAGTCTTGTATACTGCCCGTCATGAGGGATGTCACCATAGGGGAAAACACCAAGAGGAGTAGGAACGAGGGTGGTAGTGAGGACATCTAGATCCTCGAAAAAGGAATACTAAGTCAGGACGTCGGGATAAAGCATCAAAGACAATATCATTGACACCCTTGACGTATTGCAGGGGCAAATTGCGCACGGAATTCCATCCACCGCGCTTGCCGAGGAGTGAGGTTGGGTTGTGACAGAAGGTGAATCAGAGGACGATGGTCGGTTTGAATAACCAACAGGTAAGGGTCAGCATCACAAGGCTCACACATACAGACATCGAATTGGGCACCTTTAAGGAAATGTTGCCATGCATGACAGCAATATACCACAGCCAATACTCTTGTTGGTGAACAGGGTACTTGCGCTCAGCAGGTAACATCAAAGAGACAACCAGCGCAGGCCAGAAATCGGGAGAATCCGGACCATGGTAGCTCGAGCCTGCCGTTATCTTTTCCGCGTTTTCGAGTCGTTCAGGATGATGAAGATGAATGGTGATGGAAATGTGTATCCTTGTGCATTGAAATTATGGCTGGCTTACGTGTGGAGCGACTAGATGACCTAGACGGTGGGGCCGGAAACAGCATGCTTGATCAGGGCGTGTGTTTCTAGCCTAACTGGCCGGGAGTGTCTAGTGGTGAGCACCATTGCTGCGATCGCTCTCCCACCATTTACGAGGAAATACCCGCAAATGGAAAACCACTGAAAAGGTCTAGCTAGTCAGTCATCACGTTAGCCATGCCATGATTCCAAACGTCCAAGAACTGCACACGGTGCAAAGGCAAAAAGCCGGAGGACAGCACTTTCAAATGTGCGGCGGGAACCAAAAGCCCGCGGATGCCAGAAAACATCGTGTTGCGGCAGCGACGCGACGATGTGGACAACGAATCCAGTGCCAAGCTCGGAACGGCCGCAAAGGAGATCTGGCATCACAGGGTTCAGATGTGCGGAGATACTATGCGATCCAGCCGGTCCACGACCTGTTTGTAGAGCTTGTGCCAAGGGGCAGCACCGAACAGATGTGGGTGACGTTGCAAAAAACATCGGACTTGACGGAGCATAATGGCTCGGTCATAGTCTTTGACCAATAAACGCTGCAAGAGTTCAACAAGAGTCGTGATGAAATCAACACGATAAGAACAAAGACGGGAAAAACGATGTAACTGAGAAAGAACAACACCATATTTTGCTGTGTGGGAAAGGAGACTGTGAATATCGGGGTAACGAATAAAAGGAATTTGCTGGTATTTAGGATCCTTGCGCTTATCATAGATAGCCGTACGCCAGCCCTTCTTGTTATGGGTAATGTTAAGATCGAGGTAATTGCAATGAGTATCCTCCGACGTGAGCTTTAATGTGAGGGACGCTTGCGGGTAGATGCCAGGCAGACCAGCGGTGATATACAAATGGGTTGCGAAATCAGGGTTGTCGAAAGCGATGACATCATCAATGTATCGACATGTATGGATAAAACGCCTGATGAGAACATCATCGTTTGAGGCAATGAGATTCTCCATGAATGCAAGCTCATAAGTGTATAGATAGAGGTTTGCAAGGAGCCCGGCACAGTTAGTGCCCATAGGGATGCCGATAGCTTGTTGGTATACATTGCCCGCAAAACAGATGAAGGTGTTATCAACAAGATAAGAGATCCAATGGACAAGGTCAGCCTTCGTGATAATATAATTATAACCATCCCGCACGATAGCACCTGCCGCGATCCCTGAGAGCCACGTTGCCGTGGGCTTGGTCTGAGAAACACGCACGTGCAGGTGGTTGCGCCCGTGAGGCCTACGTGCATACAGACGAGTAAGGAGGCTATCTAAACGAGCTTTCAAATCGTGCAAATCTAGTGTGGTATATAGAGTGGTGAAATCATAGGTGGCTATGGGCATAGGTATACGTTTCTCTGCTGCTGTCTTAGAACGGCTAAGGGCGGCAAGGCGTAGGCGTACTTGGGCTGAGTCTATGACGATCCAACTACCAGCGCATTCATACCCGGCATTCGACAGCACCTCCACCCATAATGCATTGGCTTCGGGGAGAAGAGCATTCAAAGCATGGCAGATGAGTTTCGAGAGAGGCATCAGTGGGGCTGAATGCGACGCAGCAATGGTGCGCAAAGCAACAGGAGTTTTGTGCAGCTTAAGAGTGAGATACAGATATGGGAACGTAGTGGTGGTGGCGCGTCGCTGCCGCTTAAGGAATGCCCGAGCAAAAATGTTTTGGCTGTGCAGAAAAGCCCGATGAGCAGCGGTGATACTGGCGGTGGACTGTGCACGCTGAACATAGGTAGGGCTGGACGCCAACTCGTGTTGCAAAGTAGCAAGGTAGTGCTTCTTGCATATGAAAGCAAAGTTGTTGGCACTCTTGTCAACACACGTGATGATAAAGTCCTGCTTGAAGTGGTCAAGAAGTGCTTTATCTACATAACATAGTCCTAGAGATGTATTCGATGGGTTGCAAACCATGACCTTGGTCTTGGAGGAGAACACCCCCAATGGCTACCTTACTAGTGTCAGTAGCTAATACAAACAGT
The DNA here is from genome assembly GCA_009746045.1 of Mesostigma viride. Lineage (NCBI taxonomy): Eukaryota > Viridiplantae > Streptophyta > Mesostigmatophyceae > Mesostigmatales > Mesostigmataceae > Mesostigma > Mesostigma viride. The sequence goes on along the minus strand of RPFO01000079.1, from coordinate 6,820,712 downwards.
TTCGAGGTATCTGGCAAGACGAGGATCGCCGGTCGGAGTCTGCTGACAACAAAAACTTCAACCACGCAGAAAGGAAAGGACTATTTAGCTCACTCCTTCCTAGTCACCGTGATTGATAAGGGACCAAATTCCACAGTAAGAGGGGTCTCAATATAGGAGGAAGAAAACCCCGTTCGTGGGTTGGAGAAGGTAAAGGAGTAAGAAATCTGTCAGGGATATGAAATGGAGAAGGAACAGCTTCTGTACGAATTGTAGGAGGACCTGCAGGACGAGGATGTACATATTCCTATGTCGGTTTGACTATACCATTAATACCAAAGACATGAACTGCTGATGAATGTCTCTTTGATACCAAAGACAGAACTGCTGTGCTTCTTCAAAGAGGTGAAACTTCTTATACCTAATCACGTAAACGGAGGGGCTATTAATCACAATACGTGCATCAGCCCAAGAAAGGAAAATACTAGACCATGAGGAAGTGATGTCTGCGTAGTATTTTGCACGGCTATTATCATAATCAACTTTTCAATAGCCTGTAACTAGGATAAATTTGCCATTGGGCAGAGGGACTAGCAAAACACTAGTAGAATATGGGGAATTACTAAGATCCCTTAGATCTGCTTCTAATAACGACACAAGTATTTGTTATAACTCTTATAATTCGGAGGGGCCCATACGATACATCGGAGAAAACCACCCGAGGAGGAGGGTATGAGGGAGTCTTTTCTTCAAAGACCCGAGAGGAATCTATAATAGACATGTAACGGACTTTATTGGTAAGACACGGAGGAACATGCGCAATAAAACATATATTGTCATTGTTGGTCATTAATGACCAGCCATAGGTCATAGAGGAGGATCACCGGGTAGCTCAATAGGGGTTACTTCTACTAAGGATAAATTCTCGACCTTCGTGTGTCCTTCCGGCAACTAATAGGTGCTATCAAGGAACCAGGTAACAGCTAGCCTCTGGCCCGAGGCTTACTATAACCTTGGTGTCATGTTCTCGTCAGAAGGCAACAAATGTGAAAACGCTAGTTGCCCAAATCTGAGATTCCGCAGAACACTGAAAGTAAGAAAGCCTAGAAGCTACCAGCAAGGAATCGAACCTAGGACCATAGTGTCATAATTAATAGTGATTTTATGGCCTTGATGCCAATCTAAGCCCAACAAAATATCAACAATCGTTATAGGGCCTATGGTCGCCACTAATTTAATATGGCGACCCTGAATGAGGAGTGGTAAGGATACAGTCCCATGAGAGTGACAAGTGTGACCATCAGGATATATAGTGCACAGTCACCTGAGAGGAATGAGGGATAGCTACTATGTAATCCTAGTCTCCTAACAAGGGCCTCGCTCACAAAGGAGCTGGCAGCCCCACTATCTACGAGGACAGAAACATTGAGGATATCATGAGGATGCAAAAAAGGGTCTACCACGGTAGTAGGAGCGGTAAGGCCACCATTTAGAAACATCAAAGGACGAACACGCAGGGGTGCAGAGGATGCAGCATCCACAGTAGTGACAAAACAGGTAAACAAAAATTTTCTGAGCTTGGGGTACTAGCTGAGGACCTTACCAGCCGGGCTACCCCCTGCTGACAGGTCTACTGTTTCCCTCCCCCCCCACATCATCCAAGGGAACGAACCCTGGAGGAAACCCCGGTGAGAAAGCCATTGCTGGAGAATCACGAGGGTATTGAGAGGGGACGGCATCCTGATCAGAATGGGGATTCACTAAGGAGCCTTTGTACAACATTTATGGGTTAACCTAGAGGGTTAAGGAGCAAAAGAGGAACGACCAGAGGGTGGGCGAAGGGGAGAGGCCCACTGAGGAGTACGCGGAGGGCGGGCATTGGGATGAGGGGGGGGGGCCAGAAAGAAACTTGGGGCACTCCCCTTAAGATGGCCAACCTCCCGACAGTGATAACACGTGACGTGAGACACATCCAATGCAGATATATCTGTAACACAAATATCTAATTCTTCTACATATGCCTCTTCTTCTTCAGGAGTGAGGACAAGGTTATGGACCCTAGTACGGACAGGAGCAGGAGCATACATAAAATCAGCAACACGGAGGAGGTGGGTACGAACAGCAGCCAGAGGAAGGTCACGAAAACGATAGGCAGAAAACTGTTAAGGCGCTCTTGCCAATCAGCGTCTGGAGGCACGACATGATTTTCCAATCTCCTAAACAATTCTGCTACTGAGTTAGGGTATGCATGGGACACGAGGGACTCATATTGAACAAGGGTGGCAAGGGCAGGAGCCACACACGTGGTAAAGTAATGAGGGACAAGAACAGCATCAAGGAGTTTCCACCTATAATACTGTTCCCAAGAGGCCGTCTGCTGAGTGAGGAGCATAAGAAAGGTGAAAAACTGCTGAGGAGTGGAACTGGTATCTAACTTAGGCACACTAGCAAACGTGGGAAGGAGAGGGGGCTTAGATGCACGAGAAGGATCAGTTTTATCCATAGGCCCACTCTTTTCCACAGGCACATACTCAGGCAGTAACCAATTATGAGGAGCAGGATAGGTCTAAGGAAGAGGACGTGAGGGCACCACAGTGTCAGGGTGGTGACCAGAGGTGTGAGGAACACTATAGGCTTCTCTGATTGTGGAATAGGAAAGATGATCATAGTTTTTATCATGGAGAGGCATGGTGCTAAAATCCTGATTAATCTCTAGCTCTGCTACACGTGAGGGGATTTGGGCTGCCTCATAGGCCGTATCGGGGTATGCCCAGGAAGCAGGAGGATGTGTAGGAACGGCAGTAGGATACCCAGTAGGGCCCACAGGAGCGAGACTACGTACAATACGAGGGGCTGGCACCTGAGGAGCCTGAGAGGGGACAGACACAAAGGGATTCCCAGAATTAACAGGAGGAATAGCAGAGGCTGGGGCAGTAGACCTAGCACATGCCTCAAACGTAGGAGGAGGAATAATAGGTGAACGGTGAAAGGACGGAGTAGAGGTAGTACTGTCAGAACGTACACTCTGAGACGGAGGAGTCAAGTGATGGACAGTGTCCAAGGAATCACGTCTATTACCCATAGCCAATTGAGGAGTACCAGACTTAACACCAAGAGGAACACCTGAGGAACGTTGGTTAATGGGAGACATACCCCCACCAAGAGACGTTTGAGAGGACATGGTTGAGGTGCAAAGGAAAGAAATACACTGGACGAGGAAAGGTTAAAAAGCTGAACAAGGATAAGATAAAAATCTGGTCAAGGACAAAATAAAAATCTGACCAAGGCTAAAATAAAATCATATCAAGGATAAAAGAAAATCAGGTCAAGGAGGAAATAAAATCAGATCAAAAGGGGCATGACCAAGAAAACAAAGGGGAGTGGCTACCACTTTAGCAAGGAAAAGGAAGGAATGATTTAAAATCTGATCAAGGAGAAAATAAAAAGGAAACAAAGGAAAACACACATGCATTATTGTAGCTTATTGTTACCGAAATGCCGAGGACGCCTGAAACCAGCGCCCGTTGGTAAATAAACATCCGGCTCCAGATTCTGCACGAGAAAGCACATAAGAAACACAGCAGCATGCACGGAAAAGAGGTGTAGTCTAAAGAGACGCTAATCGTCCCACTATCAAGCCCTATTGAACCGTCAATCCTAGCTAATCGTCCAAGGAAGCGCGTGTATACACAGGAAGAAAAGGAGCTAACCCACTGAACCGGCTAACCCACTAGCTAACGTCAAACAGCACCCAGCAAGGAAATGCACACCCAGAGGGAAAAGGAAAAGAAGCTAGCTACGTGAGGAGTTCATCCGCTTTGAGCAGGTCTAACTTCTAGGCAGGGCGTGTCCCGAATCGGGCAGCACTACCCCCCTAGCTTGCAGGCGACCCGCCCATTACCTGTCAAGAGGTTGTCTTCTTCTGTGCCCTGGCCGCGGAAGGTCTCTGGCGTATAAGGTGAGTGCAAGGGAATATCGTCGCGTCCACCTAAACTATCTCCGCTACCATTGTTACGCCCTGGCTCCTCTCTATTCCAAACCCCGCGCCTAACCTTACCTAAACTAGTGAGGGACCTAGTGATGAGGAGCTATGTTGTGGAAAGACCTGGGACGTGACGACTCTGTTCTCAATGCATTCTATTATTATACGCCATACACCGAATAAAACCAGGGTACTACGAAGGAAACAATACTACACTGCCATGACCCTAGCTAATATGTGTTAATTCATAACACACGCCGGGTGCCATTCACGAAGGACAACTGCTGCATAAATGATCGCCGACAGGCGTGTATGCTCGGGCCGACATCGACCCTCGCCTACAGGACCAACGCATGTCCACAAGGTTCACACGCAGGATAAAAGGACCACTACTAAAGTACGCAGCGCGACGCGACTGCACCGAACCACCATACTGTACACTTGCCACGTCACAAGGCCCGGTACCGACCGGCCAAAAGGTCCTAACTACACGTAAGCCTAGGAAAGTCAGCGAACTGCTCCCGAATGGCTGAGGCAACGAAGGACCTAATTTACGTCCGTAACAACGACAAAAGTTACGCGACGTAACAGATAGATCATGAACAAACAAAGTTTGGCTTGGTAAGAAGCTTGAGCAATTCGTGACAGAAAAAAACATGAAATATGACGTTATCACTCAGTTTTCATGCATAATTAGCAAATCAAATGATCAAACACAGTTAGGTCACATGTTGTACATGATGTTAATTTATACCGGTGTCGGTCTGTAGAAGTGGTCACTTCGATGCATAATAACACATGAGTTACTGATTACACAAGCTGATTAATTATACATGTGATAAACAAACGCATGCTTACAAGGCGTCACCGTGCATCAAGGCGCTCCAAAGAGCAACCAATCATGGCAGCAATAAGGAGTGAGTCAGAGCACACCACTACATCCATCCATGCATGCATATATATTGCTGGGGCAGCACCATGATTGTATAAAACACCACGCCACTGCCTAAGACTCCAGCGTTGGTACAGCCCGCTGCCGCTTTATCATCTGCCTCTCTCTCCTACTTGGGCTGCGCTGGAGGCCTGCATGGCATGCATGCCGATCATAGTTGAGTCCTGCGCTGCTCCATTGTCACTACTTGCAAGCAGCAGCACACCCTTCTTGGTCTTGCCCTTCTTGTTCGAGGCCAGGCACCCATCCACATGCGTGGGTGTGGGGGGCCGGCCGGGGGCTGGCATGCATGCAAGGATGTGGGGGGGGGCTGGCATGCATGCCGTGGGTGTGGGGGGGGGCTGCATGGCACTGATGCATGCGTGAGTGTGGGGGGGAGCTGGCACTGCATGCGTGGGTATGGCGGGGGGCTGGCATGCATGCGTGGGTGTGGGGGGGGGCTGGCATGCATACGTGGGTGTCTGGGGGGGCTGGCATGCATGCGTGGGTGTGGGGGGAGCTGGCATGCATGCGTGGGTGTCTGGGGGGGCTGGCATGCATGCGTGGGTGTGGGGGGGGGCTGGCATGCAGGCGTGGGTGTGCCGGGGGGCTGGCATGCATGCATGGGTGTACGTGGGGGGGGGGGCTGGCATGCATGCGTGGGTGTGGGGGGGGCCTGGCATGCATGCGTGGGTATGTGGGGGGCTAGACGCATGCATGCCGGTGGATGTCTTGGGGGGCCGGCATGCCTGCGTGTGTGTGGGGGGGGGGCTGGCATGCATGCGTGGGTGTCTGGGGGGGCTGGCATGCGTGCGTGTGTGTGTGGGGGGTGCTGGCATGCATGTGTGGGTGTGGCCGGGGGGGCTGGCATGCATGCGTGGGTGTGGGGGGGGGCTGGCATGCATGCGTGCATAGGTGTGGGGGGGGGCTGTGCATGCTTGCGCGTGGGTGTGGGGGGAGGCTGGCATGCATGCATGCGTGTGGGGGGGGGGGGGCTGGCATGCATGCGTGGGTGTGGGGGGGGGCTGGCATGCATGCGTGGGTGTTTGGGGGGGGCTGACATGCATGCGTGGGTGCGGGGGGGGGCATGACCATGGTAGAAAATGTTATCTTGAGGGAGCACTCTCCATGGGAAGTGGATGCCCAGGTGGCTGTTAAGGGGGGCACAATAACAGTTCAAGAGTCTCTCTCATGAACTACATCCAGATGTTGCTGGCCGACCTAGTGGTCCCAGCCCAACTTGAACACCGCATCCACTCTCTTTCCCTTCTTTGGACTGCTATGCAGAACAAGAAGAGGTGGCAGAAGATTGTCCAGGCTCACACGCCAGCCCCTGTGGGCAAGCTTCCTCCCCCCAAGCGGAAGGGGCGTTTTGCTGAGTAGTGTAGTTAGTCCTGATTTTCTAGATCACTAGATAGCTTAGAGTTTGGTTAGTTCGATTACGCGGCTTCGCCCACCTCCACCCATCCAGCAAGGAATATGTGCTACATGATCTCCCAACGTAGTCATGTTATTTAATTTAATTTAAAATTTTTAATGCCCATGCCCATGACACGCCAGTACTTACTTACTTTTGTAATTGTAGACGGGATTGTGATATATAGTGACATTAATTTAATACTATCAAGTTCTATTTTCAGGTTGTGTCCTGTCCCCATACCTGTTCATTATTGTCGTGGATCACGTCATGCGCCGGGCACGTGCGCGCTTTACTGCTCTTAAGGGGTTCGAGCCAGGCTTGGACATCCTTAACGTGAAAGAGCACGGCGGGGTTAGACCGGGGTACCGCCTTGCCGACCTGATTTATGCGGATGATACCACCCTCATCGAGCGCCCCGAGCACATTCAGACCTGGCTGGACTGCCTGGGCCTGGAGGCGCGGGCGGTGGGGTTGGAGATTAGTGTCAAGACTGAGGCGATGGTGATAGGGGCCTCCAGTAAACCACCGCTGCCGCGCCTGCTCGACGGGACGGAGGTCCCGTTCCGCGACCGCTTCAAGCTGCTGGGGAGCGCTGGCTTCCTGACACCGACGACGATGTGGACACCCGCATCGCCCTCGCCTGGGCCAAGCTCCGTTCGCTCACACCTTACTGGCGCTCGAAGGGCCTGGACGGGCACCGCAAACGCATGCTCTTCAAGGTCCTCGTCCTCACGGTGCTCACGTATGGCGCCGAGGCGTGGACCCTCCCACCCAAACTGGCAGCTCGGCTCGACGGCACAGTTTACAGGATGCTCCGGCAGGTCCTTAACGTAGGTTTTTCCGAGCGTCCGTCATCAGAGTCTTTGTACCATGGCATGCCTCGTGTTTCGGACGAGATTAGGCAGCGTAGGATAGCATTTGTAGGACACCTTGCCCGCACTAGCCAGGTCGACACCACCCTTGGTCTGGCCGGCCCCCAGCGGCTTGGCCAGCCAGGGCGGCATATTCTGACCTGGCCTGGCCCCGCGGACATTCCCAAAAGGGTAGGGAAACCTGTCACCAACTACGTTCAGATGTTGCTGGACGACCTAGTGGTCCCAGCCCAGTTTGAGCACCGCATACACTCTCTCTCCCGTCTTTGGACTGTCATGCAGGACAAGACGCGGTGGAAGAAGATTGTCAAGGCGCACACGCCCGACCCTGTGGGCAAGCCACCTCCCCCCAAGCGGAGGAGGCGTTTTGATGAGTAGTGTAGTTCGGATTTTCTAGATAGCCTAGCGTTAGTATAGTTCGATCACGCGGCTTCCTCCACCCCATCCATCATGGAATATGTGCTACATGACCTCCCCACGGAGGCATGTTATAATTTAATTTAATTTAATTTTAAGTTCTATTTTGCTACGGTACAATCTGCATGGGCTCCTGTTTGGCAGTGAAAACCGTAATTGTCTCATGTGTACATAGTCTTCTGTGTTACATAAAATTTAGAACATAGATGGCTGTGCGAATCGCAAAAGAACTTGGCTTTGGCCATATCAGCCCCCCAACAAGATGCAACCGCTGAACTTCAATCAAAGAACTCGGCCTGGGCACCTGACAGGCCCGAGACTATGAACTGCCAGCTCGGCCGGAAAGGATCGACGCGGAGTGCTTTACTCAAACGCATGCCATCCATGTGTCCCCGTAATCTATTCCGCGGGCGTGAACTTCAGGCAGATGCTGTTGACACAGTGACGCTCGTCGGTCGGCGTCGGGAAACCCTCCCCCTTGAACACGTGCCCCAAATGGCCGTCGCAGTTGTTGCACAGGATCTCAATACGCCGGCCGTCCGCGTCCGCCTCCCGCCGAATGGCGCCAGGGATACCATCGAAAAAGGCCGGCCAGCCACACCTGGGCACGCCCACGCATGACCGGCAGTTCCGTGTGGCAAAACACAAATTACAGGTGTTAGATCCAGGGCAGACATAGCCGGTCACAATGCAACAAACAAAGGCTATGTGGGGTGATGAATGATGCCTTATGTGCCAGGAGTGGGTTGGCAGAAAGGGCAGAAAATGTCGCATCACCCGATCCGACGGATGGGATGTTATTTTCCCTGGACTTCCATGTGATTTACTGACAGTAGATGACTTGGTGCGAGACCAATGTTCAGCGAGAACAAATTACACAGGAAGACAGCAAGCAAGCTCGGATGAAGATAATATCCCCATCTAGTATCCTATAGAGTCGGGGCATGATGCAGGCGATCTTTGTCTGTTAATAAATGTTGTGTAAATTCCTTTCTAATGAAATTAGCATCGTACTCTGTGGCAAGGCTATGTGCATGACACGCAAGTACTTACTTATTTACTTACCTGCTTGCTTGCTTACTTACTACTTACTTGCTTACTTACGTACTTGCTTACTTACGTACTTGCTTGCTTGCATGGTCACTTACTTACAGCAAGCAACTCTATGCTCTTCCGCCAACCGACCGGGGCACACTGAGAATGGCAATAGCAACGACCGGGGATGAAGATTAGCATTGTACTGCTAAAAACATGAAGTCCGAGCTTCCAGCTTACCCTGAATCAAACTTGGTGGAGGACTTGTAGAGTGGCGCATTGCAGCCCGCACACAGGTATACCCCGTCTGCGTAAAACTTGTTGTACTTGCCCGTGCCAGGGTACTCGGTGCCCTTTTGGCGCAGGATGCTGAACTGCGCGGGGCTAAGGATAGCGCGCCATTCCTCTTCCGACTTCTGCAAAAGGCAGTCAAATTAATGTTTTAAATGCGGCACAAAGTTGAGAAAATGGCACTTATGCTTCGCTAAAGCAGTGTTACACTGGGGTTACAAAGGCATGGACGTGGTGTTTAAATGGCACTTCGGTGGCGATAAGTGACACAGGTTAGCCGAGGGTAGCGTAGCTCTAGGCGTGGGCTGACAAAAGTGTGGTGTGAACTAGTTTGATCAGGAATGAGTATGCAGGGCTTGAAAACAAGGTGGGGTAGAGGAGAAGGAACACGCGCATGTCCTCAAAGAAGGACATGACGCAAAAAAGGAGACCGGGCAGGAATGGGAGAAGCCAAGAGGGACTGCATCCGTGATTGGGGGAGCCGAGCGAGAGGGGCCCAATGCGTGCAGGAAAAAGATACCATACAGGGAGGACGGGGGGGGGAGGGGGAAGGAGAAGGTTGGATAGAAGACGGGGGATGGGAATGAAGCAAAGGAAGGGGAGGGGGGAGGGGGGGGGGGGTTGAATGAAAAGGGGCGTGATCAGGGATTGTGGGAACAGGCAGGCCACGTAACCCCTTATATATTTTCAAAGGGTTTGGACCATTCAAGCAACCATTACAAACCAGACAGATTGCCCTGTCCTTAAAACCTATTCCCCCATGTGCACAAATGAACACCAAAGAAGTCTAGATAAGCTCTGACATACACTCTAACGTGCCTATGCCAGCACCGTGAGTCCAGAAATAGAAAGGTAGTAGGAAAATGTAGACACCCTTGCAAATCCATTCTTGCAAATACATCTCTCAAACCATAAAAATTGTTAAGATTTCAAGAGCTTTGATGTCAAAACAGGCACATATATAACAAAACAAGATCTCTTTCTTGTCGCCAACCACCAAAAAATTTAGGGAAAGCTTGGGATTCTGTGTTTGACACAGGCTTCATCGTCCTACGTGCCAGGTGTGTTTCCTAGATTAACAAAAGCACGAGCCGTGATACCTTCTCTTGTGTTTGGCCACTTGGCACCCTGTAGCAAACAAAGTGGTTCGAAATTCCCTTCCGCAACCATTAATTTCATAGTCCGCCATTTCCCCAAATGCTTCCTGTGTAATTAGGCTGGGGCCACAGAAAAACACCTCTTTTCAGTAACCGCTTCCATAATGGCTTTTAATTACATAACAAGAGCTATGGCGTCAGAGTATTTCAGTAATGCCTCGGAAACGGACTATGCAACTGTCTTATCATAACCCCGAACGCTTTTCTCAAGCACGGGTTGCCTGCATTTTGTCATTTCCTGGTTTGCAATACTTTGCAGAGTCACGTAAAGAGCGCAAGGAAACAAATATTATCCGCAAGAGCTGTCGCCAGAAAGTCAGAACGCTATACCTAACCAGAAAATTAGTCCAAGAAGGCCGCCATGGCTGGAACGGCAAACTCAAAACAAACAGATACCAAATAAATATCAATCCAAAAGCAAACCACGATGATTTTCTTTGCACCAAAGGATGGAGCCGGGAGTAACAAAGACGCGTCCAATGCCGCGCGGGTCCAGTTGTTTTGATCACATTTTCAAATTCCTGTGAAAGAGTTCAGAGCCATTGCAAGAGATACCACGCGGCAAAGTCTCATACCTTCGCAGACATCTTGCAAATGAGTCTCCGGTTGGCCGTCAGAGAAAATTGTTGATGAGACAACGGACAGCTAACAGGTCGGGGGCGAAGGCCCGACAACGTGGCTCCCCGCACGGAGGACGCTCCCACGTTCAGCAACGCGGGCCTTGCGACCTTGGATGCGAAAATGGAAGCCATGCCTGGTCTGTGTCGAGCACGGCCTCCTGCTGTTAACTGTTAACGTGGCACGAGCAGGGCTTGGAATTTTCAGTCCGCTGTCCGCGATGCGCCACGCGGATCTCCGACCAGCTAGGTTTATCCAGCCCGTTCTTATGCGGACTACGTCAGTTGTCAACCGCCTCACGCACACTGTATGCCTGTGCATTGTGCGAAGTGCAACATCTTACACATGACTGATGACTACTAGTGATGACACAGGGCATTGGGCAACGTCTCTAGCGCCAGTGCGCCACGTGCCGAGACAAGGGCACGTAAGACACTGCACTTCGTAATAAGTCACTCACCACTGCTCACCACCGGAAGTCGGGTAAAAATTGCACACTAGTCATGATCGACGACCTAATCGAGACTCGAGAGTTGGATGTCCTGTTCCGTTGCTGGGGTTCCTTTCCATGCCAGCGTGCTATCAAACACCAAGGCAGGCTCTTGACCGTAAAAGATAGCCGAGTTATCTCGCAACGTCGTTTTCAACGTAGCGGTAAGAGTAAATACCCCAAAAGAGCGTGGGCAGTCATCGCCAACAGGTCCTTTCGTAATGCAGACTTCAAGCAATAGAAGTGACCTATTGTTGACTGCGCCTTACCAAGCGAATCTGCCAGTTCCAAACGAATGCATTGCCCACTTCCTAGTTCGTGTCACACATGTTTCCAGCGCGTAACTAATCTCATCTATCGCATGAAATGGGGCGCCCTAGTTCGGAACATTGAGTGGTCTGCAAAGCCCAGATAAGTATAGCGGACCTTCAGTTGCCGTTTGTGCCCAAGAACCCGGGCGATAGTGTTGTTGGATGGCTCGCTTCATACAGTGCATGAATTATTATTCCGGCCCTATGTGTAGTAAGTGTGTACACTTCGCTTGCAACTTGCTAGCTTTGTACAAAATAAAGAAAGTACTGCACACGTCTGCCATTCGCGTTATCCACTCGGTCAGGTGGCTGGATGAGATCAGGAGATGGGACCGGTGTGATTTGCATGTCAGTTGCGTGTTATCATTGTCAAAGTTCTACACTCTAGATGTGTACATATATCTTGCAGTGCAGGCCTACATGTCGCGTTTGCTTGCCATTATGTCCTAGACTATCACTTGGAAGACATTTCCACAGCAATAGAGCTCTCATGTGTGTGATCCACTGTATAAAAAAGGTGCAAATGATAGGTGTGGTCCTTGACGGCACCACCACCTTCATGACCGGCAGCGCAGCCAGCCGCTTATAAAGATTGCAATCATGCTTTATGATGAAAGCAATGCCCAAACAATTCATTCCAGAACATTTGACAAATTACAATGAATGCGTTGTGCTGCCGGCTTGTAAGAGTAACTATCCTTGACACCCATCGATAGGCACCACAGACCGACCATGACGCCGCTGTGGCACACCAGTGTTTACTTACGTCATAATCTATATCAACTGCGTGATTAGCTCTGCACTCATGTCCCAGTCACTGGCACGCTGGCCAACGACGAACGGGCCCATTCCCGGGACTGTTCCCGGGTCAGCAGAACGTTTCTCGTCCACAATGCCAACAACATCCCAAACGGATCAAACCACTGTCTATCCTATCAACCATCGTCATGGCAATGACATGCAACCACTCACGGGGGCTGCTCCGGGCTGTTCGAGAAGTCTAACCCCATGAAGACAACAAACTAGTTGTGAGGGAGAGAAACGAGCGAACAACGACCTCCATGGTCAAGGCTCGTTCCCTTTAGCTATATTTCGACAAAAGTGCCGCTGACGCAAGCGAATCCCGCGCAATAGCACTAGCTGTCAAACCTGGCTAAGTGCGCGCCAAACTATGTGCGCATTTCCCAGCAATACAGCAAAGCGTATGTGCTAGTAATCCTGCCTGCTTGTCACAATACATTTCAGGCTTTGGCGCGCTCAGGCTATGAGCGACGCGTGTGCGCATCATTTCTTTTCATTTTTTTTTTCTTTTTTACCTTACTTGTTCTTCTTGTCTTTCTTATGTATGCCTATTCAACAATTTTTTTATTTTCACATGTCATACTTTGTTCTTCTTCTCATTTCATTGTCATCATTATTTTATTACTTAATTCTTTATTTTTAATTTTTTTACTTCTTTCTTGCTTTCCTTTTTTTCTCTCCTTTACCACTTCTCTTTGTGCATTAACTTCTCTCTATTACTCTCACTGTTATGTTTGTTCATCCTGTCTATTTTTTCAATGCCTACCCCTTTTTCACCTTACATGCACTTTTTCATTGGAGTGAGCTGGGCACGAGACTTTAGACCCTGTTGGACATGCAGGAGACCCCCGGCCGGGCACCATGGGCGCTGAAAAATCGAGCTCCTGACCCATACTCCAACATCGCCTGTGCCTCACCACATCCCAGCAATGACCTTTCCTTTATTCCATTTTTGTTATTGTTAATATTTTTTCTCTTTACTCTGTCTGTATTTATTATTGTTCGTGTTATTACCATTTACATTTTCTTTTCTTTTTTATTTATTTCTTTTTCTTTTTTCTTTTTCCCTTTGTAATGTATGCTCCTTACTTATTCTTTTAGCCCCTTCGTGTATGTGTGTATGCGTTCCCTCTTTTCCAATTCTTAGTTTTTGTTGTTAATTGTGTTGGTAGTGGTGGTGGTGGTGGTGGTGTGTGTGTGTGTGTGTGTGTGTGTGTGTGTGTGTGTGTGTGTGTGTGTGTGTGTGTGTGTGTGTGTGTGTATTCTGATTTGGCACGCCGCAAAGGTGAAAACCATTTGCGTAACTCAGTGCCGGTCCGCGGAAAACGCGGAAAACGCGATCTGCAAATGAATCCGACCGGAATCGAAATTGGGACCTCTCGCACCAACTTTCGCTGACTATAGGACGGACGTCTCCGGATCCTAGGGCATCGCCAACTTACACCTACAGTCATCCGCAAAAGTTCTCAGGACTTTCCGGGATCGAGTGATGCAAGCCTTTCGGATTTGGTACTAGATAAATCATTCGAGATCTGTGTGTGTAGGAGTACTACACACGTGTCTGCACGCGAGACTTGTTCAGTCTCGCAACGTGAGACGGGCTGAACACGGCTGTGTGTGTACGTCATGTGTGTGTGTGTATGTGTGTGTTTTCCCTATCAACCTTTCTTCAGTTTCTTGTTACCCTCTGCCGGTCTCCCTCCATGCTGGTCTACCTAGAGATAGCCACGCGGCTCCCGCGGCCTTCACGTCTTTCCTCTCAGACAACTACCCTCGTCCTTCCACGGCGTTGGATTGCCATGCGTCCAGGCATAGTTGTCTCACTTCATCAATCAAATTAGTCTGCGCGGCAGCAAGATAATAATAATTACGCGTGACGCTCAGTCCTCATAACCTAATGACTGTGCCGTCTGCGATCTCCAGATGCCAGTTGTATTAATTAATTAATTAATTAATTAATTAATTAATTAATTAATTAATTAATTAATTAGTTAATTAATTAATTAATTAGACTCGTGCTCCCGTTGGGGAGTCACGGAGCATTAACCCCGATGGATGGATGGATGGATGGGTGCAAACATTCCTACCGGTCTAATCTATCTACATTGGCCGGCTACATACTACATCTATCTACTAACAGAATTCTAACTACAACATCTATCTAGGCAGCCGCACGCTACCCTAGGGGGAGCTATCTGGCGTGCCTCCCGCGGGATTGCACACGCGGGCGCTTCCCCACTGGGCGGGGGGGCTCGTTGTCCTCTATGACCTGGGCCCACTTGGCCTTGTCCATGCATCATCTTCTTCCAAATCACGGAGAGGCCTAGGCCCCCCATGTCCTCTACTAGCTGTTCTTTGAAGGTGCGGGCCTTGCGGCGTCTAACATCACTGGGCCCAGCCCACGTCAGGAGGTGCCAGCCAGGCTGGGCTGGTCGCAGTCCTGCGGGCCCGGGGCCACGTGAGGTGTCTACCTGGTTGGTGCGAGCTAGGTGCCCTACTAGCTGTGCACAGGCGGCGTTGCTTAATGGTGCTGGTGATATAGGGCATGCCCTGGTACAGGTCCTCATTGCGGACATGAGCAGCATATCCTACTCTGAAAATGGAACGCAGCATGCTGGTGACCGCGCCGTCCAGCTTGCGGGCCAGGTCGGCGGTGAGGGTCCACGTCTCGGCGCCATACGTGAGAACAGGAAGGACGAGGACCTTGAACAGGTCCTGTTTCTCGATCTTGCCACAGGGCCCGGTACTGGCGTAAAGCGTGCCAGGCGAGGGAGATGCGATGGTCCACATCAACCTCGCAGCTGGGGAGCAGGCTGTCCAGCAGCTTAACGCGGTCCCGATACAGGACTCGAGAGCCGTCTAGGAGATAGAGGGGCGGCGGTGAGTTGGTGAGCCCGGCCAGGGCCTCTGTCTTCTCGCTGACCTCAAGCCCCACTGCACGGGCCTCGAGAGCCAGGCAGTCAAGCCATGTCTGCACGTGCTCAGTGTCCTCGAAGAGGGTGGTGTCGTCTGCGTAAATGATGTCTGCTAGCCGAATCTCCGTGTCCGCACCGCCATGCCAGAATTTGTTAGCAACCTGCACTCCTGGTTCCCTGCCCACGATGCGGGCAAATCGCTTGCGCGCCTGAATCATTACGTATTCGACAACAATAATGAACAGGTAGGGCGACAGCACGCAGCCCTGCCACACACCCTTCTGTAAAGGGCATGGGGGCGTGCATGGTCCCGTAAGAAGTGCGCACCGAAGTGGTGGATCGACCCTTCATACAGGTTGCGGATGACAGCAATCAGGGGGCGGGGGATCCAGAACAACTCGAGGATGTCCCAAATTAAGCGCAGGCCAGAAAACCGAATCGAAGGCTTTGATGAAGTCCACCAGCACAAGGTGCAAAGGGGACTCACCAGGCTGAAGGCGTTGCAGTTCCTCCACCAGGCGGCGCGAGTAGCAAAGAGCGCCTGTACTGTGTTGCGACCTGAACGGAAGCCGTGCTGAGTCTCGCTGAGGTGACCGTCCAGGGCCGTGCGCAGGCGGTTCAGGATGAGCCGCATAAGAAGCTTGAGGGGGGCACTTTGAATGCACACCCCTCTGTAGTTGCCGGGGTCGGCAGGCGACCCCTTGTTCTTGTACAGCATCGTGCGAAAACTGTGTTGCCAGGCCGCTGGAGGTGGTTGCGACGACAGCAGAAGGCGGTTGCAGATGTCCCGGAAGAGCAGCATAACACCTGTGTCCTCGAATTCGGCTGCAAGTTTTACAACTGCGGCCGGAATCTCGTCAGAGCCGGTGGCTGCGTCATAACGCAGGCGCTGGACCGCCTCCGTGACCTCGCGAGAGGTGAAAGGAGGCATGTCAGACGGGTCGCCAAGTGGGCCGACCAGCGGGGCCGGGGACTAGGTAGTCCGCCGCTGACCTAGGCGGGGCAGGGGCCCAGCGGGGCCGGCCAGGGCGGCCGGGCGGGCGGCGGCGGCTGGGAGCAGGGGTGGGGGCGGCGCAGCTGTCCCCACGACCTCGGCCGTGGCCGTGGCCCAGGTACGAAGCCGCTTGGCTGGGGCGCCAGGGACGTCGTGGCGGTGGGGCCGGCCGAGGCCGTCCGGGTGCCCGAGGCGCTTGTACCAGAACCAGGCCCCCTTGCCGTCGTGCTTCTGCTGGCAGCTGCGCAGGTCCTTGACCATCTGCTGAGCATCTGCCTTCTCAGCCTGCTCGTAGGCGGCCCTCAGAGCTGCTTGCAGCCCAGCCGGTTTGGCAATCGGATCTCTGTTGCGGCGGAGCATCTGCCTGGCGGCGACCACTGTCGGTGCGTCACATCACCTAAAAACGGCCTTTTTTGTTACATGGGGTCATATCTCCCACACATATAGTCAGATCGGGGTGCCTTTCTGGACTTAAGGTCCCCCTAGGACCCTGTTCACATCACATAAATTGGGGGGCCAACTGACCTATTTTTAGCATCAAACCGTGACGTGGAAAAGTGCAAAAAACGATGTTTTCCAGGCATAAGGAGGCATAGCAGCCACACACAAGTAGTAAATGTTGTCCAATTCAGCTGGAAATGGTCATGCTTATTAATTTATATCCAAAGACAAAAACCGCCCTTAAGTATGCAATGTAGGACCAAACTATGTGCTATAATTCTGGCATACATGAGCCAAAACACCGTTTTAGTGCATTATTTTCAAACTTATGAAGCCCCTGCCAGCACATATGCGGCCCAATCATGCCAGAATTCGTCACATTAATAGCACAATACTTGAATTTACACTAGAACACAAGTTGGACATATTAGGACCACTGCCGGCCCACTAAAAGTGACGGATGCAAGCAGAAATAGAGCGATTTTTGCAAAAATACTCCATATTCTGCGCCATTGTCTTGGAAAACTTTGCATTCTTCACTCAATTATCGTCATGGCTGTCATGGGATTCATATACATGCCACTGGGGCTGGATACATTAGCCAACACAGACTAAAAAAGCGATCATCAAGGGATAAAATCACCATCAATCACAGTAGATGCTGGCATTCGGAACAAGCACCATAGTGCCTACAAGCCTCAAGAAGGGGAGCTTGGCTGACCAGTCGTGCCTGTCGGCTGACCAGTCTCTTTTCTAAACGGGCCCCGCTCGGCAGCACACACAATCTCCTTTGCAGTACTTGGCCCACTCTGCTGGGCACCCCTGCTGTGCGTGTCTTATAGCAGCTAATCCAAATATATATCTGCCAGGTGCCTCTCTGCTACATGGAAATACAAAGCGCAATCAAGGACAGCAGTGGCTTGGGCTGCTATTCAATTGAGCTCAGCACCTAGCTGCTGTACAACATAATTCTGCATCAGTGCCTGTCCTAATTGCGCCCCCCCGCCCCCTTGCCATCATCGTCATGCTCATCATAGTCTTTGGAACGTGCACTGAACTCCAACCCTTGGACAGTCCATAGGTCATTAAGAATCTGTGCATGTAATGCTAGCTCTTCTCAGTTGAACTCATCTACCACCCTCTCATGGTCGTGTCATCTCTCATGTAATCCACCTAGGTTTATCGTGGCCACTGATCTTTCAGCCCCTCCTGACATCAAAATCTGGGCAAACACACTGTTGACATCGCCCTTCCGTTTTAGCCTGCATGGCTCCTCATGTTTACCCTTATCTCATCCCTCAACACACCTAGAACTGTCTATTCATCCCCCTTGCATAGGCGGTGCATAACTGCGGCATGATGGGGGCTTGCCAAAAATAGGTGTAAAATGCATGGGATGGCACGGGGAGGCTCACACTCATCGTTTACAATCACACTCATGTGCTAACAGTGTCCCTCTCTGCTTTTGACACTGCATGCACATGCATTTCCTACCGGCTATATCAAGCCTTTAGTGTGGTTTGGTGCATCAAGAGAAATGGCAGGTCAGCTGAGTGCATCAGACCACATTTGTGTTAAGTGTACGCTTGCAACGCTGTTTGCCCACCGCATGGAGCTCCCCTTTCGGACAGTGGCGCAAGTAGCACTTACACCTTACTCCCAGCCGCTCACCCTGCCCATGCTAGCAACAAGAACAAATGCATGGTCCCCATCCCAACGTAAGGTGCATCACATGGATGGCCCTGCCATCACCTAGCAGTGTGCCACCCCTCTCCACCTCAACCTACTCTGAAATGCCAGGGCCCCAACAAACCTTTCAAGACATGGCACTCCTCAAAGAAGGCAACCCCTCAAAGAAGGCGAGGCAGTTTAGGTCTAGGGGGGCTTTGGGTAAGTTAAAAGATGATAGAGTTCACTAACACAGGCCACGGCAACGACAACCTGCCTCACCCGCTGCATCCATACATCACAAGCCATAAACTGCACAGCCTCGCATGATTGCCTAAGGGTCACGTGATCCAAGGTGCCCTTCAGGCTCACCCCAGCACACCGGCCCATCCTCACCACCCCACTGGTCATAGTCATCTACAGTGGCATCAAACTCCTCTAGGACAGAGTGCAGTAAAGGCAACATAGACGTCCTGACACAATTGAATAAGAACGTGGCTGCTACCTACTGCCCTTAATAAAAAATGTCCATGGCTTGCACAAATACGCATTCAATTCTTCAAGCAAGCATGCTAACACCTTCACAGCACATCCCAAGGTTTATATCCATCGAGCTTTGTCAACAAGCATGACTTCCTGATGCAAACTTAGCTGTCAAGCTAGGAGGAGGAAAGCTAGGTAAAGAGGTGAGATAGACCCCCCCACAGCACCTTCCTGCACCAAAACCATGACAATATCATCCAGAGCTTGCTAAATACGTACAGCTAGCCGGTAGCGGGCGACCTTGCAGTCCAGGTTCAGCGCGAACATCTCGTGTCAGCACCCGGCGGAGATGGCGGACGCGAACCCACAATGCTATAAAAGCGAGTCATAAGACTATTTCGGGGAGCGGTGAACGGCTTGGAACACCGAAGGTATGCCGCGACAAAAGCCTGAAGTTTTTCTCGGAAATACACGCCTGGATGTGGATTAGGGCACCGTTGTCGTGCTTGTGCTTGCGTTGCGAGCAGGCAACCAGTGTTTCTTGCAGTGTCGAGCAGTAACAGATGGTGGCGCGAGAGCAATATGTGACTTTTAAATCATGGCTACACAGCTTACACCTCCGCAGGCATGTTGGAACAAGCCCCGCCATGCCGTGAGCCGAAAAAAAGGAAGAAACGCATCAAGCAAGGACGGTCGTAAACGTCACTGAAAACAGCAAAATCTGACCTGCCGGCAGGTAATGCGACAGCCTGGAAAATGTGATTCGTTTCTCGAAAAACTGATTAGCGCTCGTGAAAGTAGACTTGAAGCCCATTCGGATTCCACCTTTTGGGAATTGTGAGCTTCCAACAAAAAAGTTTCCCCCACAATTAATAAACATGCATTTTCGCTGCCAATTCCAGATCTGGCCGACACAAAA
Organism: Mesostigma viride; assembly: GCA_009746045.1. Lineage (NCBI taxonomy): Eukaryota > Viridiplantae > Streptophyta > Mesostigmatophyceae > Mesostigmatales > Mesostigmataceae > Mesostigma > Mesostigma viride. Next base: position 6,800,988 of record RPFO01000079.1, on the reverse strand, counting down.
AATCAGCGTCTCAGTTTGCGAATTATTTTGACGCATGAACATACGCGAATAATATCTACCATGCATCATCGCAAAGCAGGAGAGTTTACGCGTCGTTTGCATCCATCGCAGCGACTTAACATGCATAATGGACTTTTGACTGATATTCCGGCGGACATAGGGTCGACAGCCATGCGAGGTGGAATTTTTCTGGTCCCGTCGTCCTCAACGCGACGCGTTCGCGCCAAAATTCCCAGGATCTCGTGTAACCGGACGGACCGATTTTAGGTGATGTGTGACGGTGGACAGCAAGCTGCCGGCGCGGAGGCAAGGTGGGAAGGGTGCGGGCCGCCAGGCGATACTTGGCGGCGACACCACGGAGGATCACTGAAATATCCCCCGGCGGCGGAATGGCGTGTAACTGCTGTCGGCTGCCCCGGGCGCCGAATACGGCCAGGAAATCATCCCTGTGCGACATAGCGGCCTGTTCTTCTGCTGACATCTTGTCGGCATCCTTCAGCACAATCCGGAGCACCTTCAGATCTGGCTGAGGTGCCAGCTGTCGCGACGGTTTCACCCCAGTCCTGAAACCGCAATCTGATGCGAGCGAGCACGAGACGATGATCAGATTCCACCGTGCTGACAGAATCTTGCAGGACGCGAGCATCGACAACTGAGGGGCGCTGAGCCCGGCGTACACAGACATAGTCAAGGCCGACACCACCCGATCCGACGGGCCAAAAAAGGTGGCCAGCTGCTCAGCGGGGCGTGCGAAAGAAGCATTACATGCAACCAGCGCAGATTCTGCCAGCAGATTCGCAAATAAAGGCGTGTTACCGTTGGCTGTCGTGTTGGGTGGGGAATACTGAGCGCCCCCAGTGCCAACTGGCAGCGTGGCGTTGGCGTCAAGCAGCATAACCAGGAAGTGCCGAGCTGGGATGTTGGCCTCCTCCTCCTCAAGAGGGCGTCGAAGAAGGCCTCACGTTCCGCCTGAGCTTGACCCGCATGTGGTGCATATCCCACGATAACGGTTAGCGTGTGGTGTGAATGGCCCTCAGTGGCTGAAAAAGTGGCCACTAGCACACGCGGGGACCGCAGCACGATGGACTGGAGCTGCTCTGATGCTGCCGGCGAGCACAAGAGGCCCACACCACCTTGGCCCGGCGCGTCGCCGCCACCATAGTGGAACCGCCAGCCTGCACGCAGGTCGTCGACCAGCAGACCGTTGACCGCGTGCTGAGGGTCAACGGTGCGTCGGTGCTCCTGGACTCCAAGAACAGCGATCTTGTTGTCGGCGCCGGCACAGGGCGATCAGCTCGTCGACGCGCTGGCGTGCTGGGGTGCCGCCGCTCGTAGAAGGATCTGCAGGGAGGGTGCGCACGTTAAAACTTGCAATACCAAGAATGGGCCGTTGCCCTATTAGCGGGGGGGTGGGGGTCAGTGGGGGTGGGGGTGGAGAAGGGTAGACTGTGCTGGAGGTGGGGGTTGGGGTGGGGGGGGGGGGGGGGGAGGGTGGCGATTGGGGTTAATGCTTGTCAACGCATGGAGGCTTTCTTTCAGGACGGATATGCGTCGTCTCCGTCCTGGCTGGGGTCGCCGGCGTGTCGACTGGGCCTCATCCCGCTCAAGGCGTGCCAGTTGTATAAACTGAACATACTGGACCGGCTGGATCGCATAGTATCTCCGCACATCTGAACCCTGTGATGCCAGATCTCCTTTGCGGCCGTTCCGAGCTTGGCACTGGATTCGTTGTCCACATCGTCGCGTCGCTGCCGCAACACGATGTTTTCTGGCATCCGCGGGCTTTTGGTTCCCGCCGCACATTTGAAAGTGCTGTCCTCCGGCTTTTTGCCTTTGCACCGTGTGCAGTTCTTGGACGTTTGGAATCATGGCATGGCTAACGTGATGACTGACTAGCTAGACCTTTTCAGTGGTTTTCCATTTGCGGGTATTTCCTCGTAAATGGTGGGAGAGCGATCGCAGCAATGGTGCTCACCACTAGACACTCCCGGCCAGTTAGGCTAGAAACACACGCCCTGATCAAGCATGCTGTTTCCGGCCCCACCGTCTAGGTCATCTAGTCGCTCCACACGTAAGCCAGCCATAATTTCAATGCACAAGGATACACATTTCCATCACCATTCATCTTCATCATCCTGAACGACTCGAAAACGCGGAAAAGATAACGGCAGGCTCGAGCTACCATGGTCCGGATTCTCCCGATTTCTGGCCTGCGCTGGTCACTACAATACGGTTCGTAGGAGACGCGAAATGAGTGAGAATGTTACCCGAGCGGTAACGAGGATTTGCACCGTTGATTTTAACATATGTTTCTTTTTTTGCGCCATTTGGCGAGCATCGACTGGAGCCTGAACCTAGCGGGGGGAATCGTGCGGGGGAATCTTGCGGGGGAATCTTGCGGGGAAAAATTCCGAACGTGATTTTAGCGAAGTCCTACTATACTTTGCTTGGTACACGGTACTACAGTTTCGTCACTGAAAATTTTCTGTAGTTGCGTTGGTTTTTCGTACGTTCCGCTGAAATTTTTGTGTTCAGTGCCCAGATCACAATTTGATCCGGGCGCAAAATGATTGGCTGTACGGTACGAACCAAAAACGAAATTTTAGTATCTAAGTTCCGCAGCGCTTGCTGAATTTGCCCCGGAAGCCCGGGGGCACTTTCCCCGCTGAAAAAGGTGTCCGCGGAAGCGTATTGTAGTGGTTGTCTCTTTGATACTACAAAATGGTTGTCTCCTTGATACTACAAAAGAAAATATTCAGCCACATTAATTAATTAATTAATTAATTAGACTCGTGCTCCTGTTGGGGAGTCACGGAGCATTAACCCCGATGGATGGATGGATGGGTGCAAACAGCCCTACCGGCCTAATCTATCTACAACAGCTATCTACAAACATCTATCAACATCAATTCTACCCTCTAGAGGGGGGCTGTCTGGCGTGCTTCCCGTATGTTTGCACACGCGGGCGCTTCCCCACAATATTCAGCCACATGGTCGTAGAGTTGGGTACTAGCATCCGGCCCGCGGCGCTTCACACCGGCCTGTACATACCCAGACTTGAACAAATCCAAGCCAAACGGCTACCACGGAACCAAACCAACGGAACTGAACCGGACGTAAATGATTCGGTGAACAGCCGTTTCTCGAGTGCACGGACATAAATGATCACGGACGTGACATACAGCCTAGACGCACATTTCATTGAAAATAATTAACAAAACAAAACTCGAATCGTTATTTTAATAATCTAGCATGGTACGTTATATTCGATCTAGATACCATTCAGAACTTAAACTGGTAATGGTTTTTACTCTGGAGCATGGATGTCACGTCCGCGATCACTTACGTCCGTGCACTCGAGAAACGGCTGTTCACCGAATCATTCACGTCGGGTTCAAATCCGTTGGTTTGGCCGTGCCGCGGTAGCCGTTTGGCTTGGATTTGTCCAAGTCTGGGTACCGGCCGGTGTGAAGCGCCGCATGCACCGGATGCTATAGTACCCAACTCTACTTAACGCTTGTGGCTGAATATTTACTGTTGTGGTATGCTCAGTCTACCGTTGTAGACAGTCTACTGTGCTGTGGATATGTCTTCCAAGTGATAGTCTAGGACATAATGGCACGCAAACGCGACATGGAAGGTCTTGTCCACGGTTGGGAACGCATGGTGTGTAGTATACAGTGTGAAATTCACTTTCATTCAGTTGCATAATCAGCATCAGACAGCTGCCATGCAGCCACTTGCAATATCAATGCATGGCCGCTCAAGCATGTCAAGTACTGCCGGCCCGGCCTGTTTGTGCAAGCTGGTACATGCGTCCTCCCGGCTCCAAGGCAAAGCATGCACCTCCCGGTCCAAAATGAGGTTACCGGCGTAGTAGCGAGGATCAAGCAAGAACCTGTGGCTGTGCCACATACACCATTCCCCCCGGTGGGACTGAAGGCCCCGGTGTCAGTGCATGTGTCCAACTCTGGTGCATGTACTCACTGAACAAGTTCTGCCAAAAAGACACAGAAGGGCAAGCCATGCACAATGTCAAAGATCAAGCCTTTGCAAATTGTGGATGATCTGCGGTACCTATGTGAGGCGAATGGGACATGGACATCCATTCAAGCCTTGCATCCACACCCTCCAGCCTCCGCACCTGGTGCCAGTTAACGTGCGCCACCTCACTACGAACACATGACCAGATCCGCAACGTCAGCCCCATGCCTACCGCTGTGGAGCAGGAGAGCGGAGGTAAGGGTCGCGCACTCTTTTGGCGGCGCGCTCTACACCCTTGTGGAGGACCAGCTCCCCATCACAAAGATGCATACTCCCTGTGAGAATGCTATAGGAAGCTTAAAGCTATGTCATCCTCTCCCGAATCCAGGTGGCATAATCAGTATCCGGTATCCCTGTCAGGTAAGTGTCGTACGCCACTGAATTAACACGTAATGCCCTCATTGGAACCGTCTGTGCTCTCAAAGATGGCACGACTCAACCCTTGGGGCCATCAGGCACAATCCAGGCTGATAGGAAGCCCCGAGTCCACCTGCGTGATTGCGAGTATTGGTTCGGTGCAGAGCTGAAGCGGCTCCCTCCCTCGGTACGCATAGAACGCCGCGCACGTGTGGGTGGAGTATTGGAGGACCACTTTGTCATCGGTGGCCTTGAAGGCAAAGCCATCCCTGTGGACAGAGGTTTCATGGGCGGCCAGGGATCCATGACACACACAAGGGGCAGGCCGGGTTGTGGGCGGCGAATGAAAAGTCGGAAATACAGGAGGGCGCCGTCGTTAACAACCCGGGGGGCAGGTCCAAGATGGTACATCCAACCTTGAAAACCACCAAAACATAGAAAAGGGGGGCTTCTTAGGGATGCGACATCGCCCATGCACCTCAACCACATTCTCTCAAAAATGAAAAGAATTGGGCGCATGCCACTGCTTCAAGCCCGACATACAGCACGAGATGGTAACAAGATTTGGGCAGGCGACTGTGCCTTCAGCGGCGCGAGCCCCCTACCTCCCATGGTATTCCGTCCAACTCCCATTTGGGGGCCAGCTTTCTCCCGCTTCTACAGGAGACTGACAACCTAAACGCATTTTCACCTTCCCCTATTTGCATTGTCACCTTCCCCTATTTGCATTGTAACCTTTCGCTATTTGCAAAAATCTCAATCACACCAATGAGATGTATGCCGTGAGAAGGGGGGTGAAGGATTACACATGCGTGCGCTCGGCATTTCTCCTAAAACCTCCCAAACACCTGCTGACAAAAAAGCAAACCACGCTCGTGCACTCACGCAGTATTGACATTACTGAGTAAAGTTCTGTACAGAATGGCACGCATCCACTGGTGATGGCGCAGCCCCTTCATTCTTGGCGCACCCCTTGGCCCCCAATCAGATACTGCTCCACAACCGCAGCCATGGCTTTCTACCTGTTGTGTTCTTCTACCATCCGACCCTGGTCCACTTTCACTCTTCTACCATCCGTACATGGTCCACTTTCATTCTTCTGCCATCCGTACCTGGTCCACTTGGCGGATGACGCGCCGGATACGACCTGGATGGATGAGAAGAAGCTGCTCGGCAGCGGGCGGGGGATCTGGTCCTGGGGCAGACTGCCGCCATGCAAACAAGGTTGTTGTAGACCAATGGCAGGACGTGCACACGATGGACATACCCGTGAGCAAACAGCGCAGCACGCGTATTGTAAGGATTGTCGGGAGAGGCAGGCTGCAGTCATGCATAAAGGACGGAGTGGGGGGACCGTGAGAAAGTGAGTGGAACCGAGGACAGAAAGGGGACTGCGGGAGGGGGTGACTGGCACCCTGGGAGGGCTCACTGGCGGATAGTGCGGTGTGCAGTGTCGGGGCACTGCCGGGGAGCACGGCGCAGGAAAACCTACGGGCCTGTGACCAGAAACAGACTGTACTATAGACTGTGCGCTGTGGAGAATCACACCAGGATTCAACCAAGTGAGAGCACTGGGCAGAGCACTAGGCAACGTGGGTGGCGGCATTGGGCAACACGGGTGTGAGGAAGAGCAAGCGCAGGGGGGGGGGGGGGGGGGATTCAGCAAGAAAGGCTTGACAAGCCAGCGTCGCGCGAGCTTACTTCTGCGTGCCGTCACGGAAGCTGTAGCAGACGTCGGATACGCAATCCTCCAACGTGAAGGTGCAGTTGGTCTCTGCGGGTAGAGGGAAGGGGGCCAGGGGCCAGGGGCCAGGGGGCAGGGGCAGGGGGCAGGGGCCAGGGGCACGGAATTCGTTCGTAGAATAGGTTATAACTATTGGGTACTATTGGTTGTAACGCTTGGGTAATATTGGTTATAACGCTTGGGTACTATTGGTTATAACGCTTGGGTACTATTGGTAATGACGCTTGGGTACTATTGGTTATAACGCTTGGGTACTATTCGTTATAACGCTTGGGTACTATTGGTTATAACGGTTGGGTACTATTGGTTATAACGCTTGGGTACTAATGGTTATAACGCTTGGGTACTATTGGTTACAACTATTGGGTACTATTGGTTATAACGCTCGGGTACTATTGGTTATAACGCTTGGGTACTATTGGTTACAACTATTGGGTACTATTGGTTAGAACGTGTGGGTACTATTGGTTATAACGTTTGGGTACTATTGGTTATAACGCTCCACAAAATGATGTCCAAGGTAATCCAAACATGGGGAACGGCTGTTAGTTGTTATCGAAGTTGTTACGATCATTGTTGTAGTACAAGTAGGTCCGTACACCCACACAGGGACCACGTGTGTGTGTGTGCGTTTGTGTGTGTGTGCGTGTACGTGTGCGTGTGCGTGTGCGTGTGCGTGTGCGTGTGTGTGTGTGTGCGTGTGTGCATGTGTGCGTGCGTGTGGGCGTGCGTGTGGGCGTGGGCGTGAGCGTGGGCGTGGGCGTGGGCGTGGGCGTGGGCGTGGCCGTGGGCGTGTGTCAGTGTCAGTGTCAGTGTCAGTGTCAGTGTCAGTGTCAGTGTCAGTGTCAGTGTCAGTGTCAGTGTCAGTGTCAGTGTCAGTGTCAGTGTCAGTGTCAGTGTCTATATGTGTTGTGCCCTGCAGCCCATCACAATCACTGCCATTCCAGCTGTGGGAGCCATGTTGACGGGCTGCGAGAACAGACTAAGTGAATAACAATGTGCATCGTTTGGCACACTGTGACTTGAGAAGCTACAGTGATCAGGAGGGCACCTGCCAGCTAGCAAAACTGCCCACACAGCTTCCAAACCGAGTCTACCAGGCATGTGTGCTGCATGACACCGTATTCGTCGTCACGACGAGACCATAACGTCACAAGGGGCATCCAACCATTTGTGGCAGGTTATGCATGGGTCCGTGAGTAGACCGCGTTGGCAGGTGACAAAGACCACATATTTGCCGGCCACAATTCTGCCGATCGCTTTCCTGGGCCCATCACACAAAGAGTTCTGAGATACCTGCCCCCGCGTGGCTTCATTCATGCATGCTTGTACCCCACGTGACCTCACACATGCGCTCATCTCCCACGTGGCCTCGTACATGCTTGTTACATATTGATACGAGATACAGTGCTTGCTATGTGACTGGGAACCTGGCCAAGTGGAGAGGCACGATGATGGTGCGTGAAACCCATCACCGCCAAAGATTGGCGAGGCAGGTTGGCAAGGCAGGTTGGCGAGGCAGGTTGGCAAGGCAGGTTGGCAAGGCAGGTTGGCAAGGCAGGTTGGCAAGGCAGGTTGGCGAGGCAGGTTGGCAAGGCAGGTTGGCGAGGCAGGTTGGCAAGGCAGGTTGGCAAGGCAGGTTGGCAAGGCAGGTTGGCAAGGCCGGTTGGCAAGGCAGGTTGGCAAGGCAGGTTGGCATCACGGCACCTGGGTTGGCCTTCTGACAAACGCCGCGCATGTGTTAGCCACGCACCCACACAAGCAATGACTCCCGTGAGACCCCTAGACGATGTGGTGACAACAACAGGACAAGTGTTTTGAAGTAAACTGATACACAGTAGACTGAGTATTTTAAAGTATACTGATTGGACTTGAATCCATGGCATGCCATTTCCATCTCTGTACGACAGTATCATCATACATGCAAGTGCCCGTATCTTGCGTCATAGTCAAACAAGGAATAGTAAAAAAAGTGCTGCCGTCTAGTAAACTACAAAAAAAGCAAAAAAAAGTGCCTGTATATTTCATATACGACGCAACTGTGGGTGGTGGTTATCTACCACACAATATGCTATGATAAGCATACATGACCTCTGTAGTAGTCTGCTGGAGTATAGATGCACTTAACCTACCATGGCCTGCCTATGGATATCCCAGTATGGGGTGGTCTATCACTTACTAATGACAAAACAGGCATTTGCATTTCCAAGCTTGTCCTCATTGGTAGTCTCCTTGTGGCAGCCGTTCTAGATGGTCAGCTGCGAGATGGCCAAGCCTGTAGCACATGCCGAGCTATATTGAGAGGATATAGAATCACTGACAGGAGTATGAACATCGTAGGCCGGCCAAGCCAACAGGCCATTGGGGCGGAGGCTAAGCCAGGTGAATTTTTCTTACCTCCAAACATGAGCCGGTACAGGCCACCCGCGTGCCCGTGCTCGCTTCTCAGCTTGCAACTTTTCTCCAAGATATCTCCGTCATCCCTGGTCGAAAGAGAGCAGCTGTTTCTGGCGTACCTGCAACCGAGACGAAGGCCTCTCCCGGCCATAATGTTAGGACACGTCCACGTGGTAAGAGTCAAAGCAGCAATTGTGGCAAGGAAAGAAGATGTAATATTACTGGATGAGAAACTAACCGTTGAGGAAATATGCTGGTGGTGGTTGGCGTCTCGGCTCCGCGGCAGGACGATAGCAACAAGGAGAGGATCGCGGCTATGCAGAAAGTCGCCGACGCTTGTATTGACGTGCTGGCCAACTTAAATCCCATGTCTAAGTCCTTGGCACTAGCTTAGCTCGATTAAGCGTTTCGCTTGGCAAACCGTAGGAGCAGCATGTGCAGGTAGCCTAGAATGTCAACTGGTGACCCATATTGGCATCAGGTGCACCACTAGGGTAAATTAATACGTACATGATGTGACCTTCACCAGCTTTCCGCTGCCACAGTCATGCTCACTACCATGAGCGGTAAACGCTGGAACTTGTCTGGATTCTGGCGTTTGGATATATGGCCTGAATGGGTACTTGGGTAGCCTTTGGTCGTAAACGCCCCTGGTTGCTTCGAGCTTTTGTGCTTTCGTCCTCGAGCTTCGAATTAGACTCGACCATCTCATGAGGAATTGTTAATCAGGCGGAGCCAATTTTCGGAAGAACCGTCAGGTTCGCCAGAATTGGCGGAGCTTATAAGGCCGTACACGTGAGAAAACATAGGAATAGGGGATGAAAATCCGTCAATCCATCCATACATACATACATCCATACATACATCCACCGAATTTGTCCCGAATTTGCAAGCATAAGGGTGAGGTTCTTCCGAAAATTGGCTCCGCCGTAGAGTTTCAACGGGCAAGTTGCAAACACGCACGTTACTTGATCAGGCGGAGCCAATTTTCGGAAGAACCGTCAGGTTCGCCAGAATTGGCGAAGCTTATAAGGCCGTACACGTGAGAAAACATAGGAATAGGGGATGAAAATCCGTCAATCCATCCATACATACATCCATCCATACATCCACCGAATTTGTCCCGAATTTGCAAGCATAAGGGTGAGGTTCTTCCGAAAATTGGCTCCGCCGTAGAGTTTCAACGGGCAAGTTGCAAACACGCACGTTACTTGATAGTTGGTTAAATGGAATGTGTCCACGTATTTGATTGACAAATCAACATGATGGTTTCAGCCATGTATATAAATGACAAGGGGGGACAGACGGAGTGTCAGTGCTGCGCAGGGTGCAAGCTTGGAATTATCAAACTTGGCGCCTGTTGCTCCCAGAGGCCGTGCCCGGAGCTATGTATTTTAATGTAGGTAGATAATGTCAAATTTATTAGGTAAGCATTCCTATACCTGACGACTGACGTCGCGGGCCGCGGGCCCGCGGCACTCGCGTGCGGAGTCGAATAGAATGGGAGCCTATTGCAGCAGGTTGCAGCTCCTATCTAGGTACATAGTACATGTACAGACATAATCAGGCGGAGCTGGCGAGCTGGCGCCTGGCGGAGCCCATTTTTACTGTTTTAAATCCTGGTTAAATATGTGGTCTTTGGCACTAACCGTTACCAACCGTTTGGCCTCTAACCGGCCATGATAGGAAGGCCTCCACGAGAAAAATCAATTAATTCCGGCATCCCTGTCGACCCGATTTTATTTGCTGCTGCTGATGACTTGGGCGCTTTGGCGTTCTCCCAGCAGCAAAAGATCGCACATGCGTCAAAATACATATACAAACGCAAGCACCCCCATTTTTACACGTCGCGTGACGACACCGACATGTGACTAACGTACCCGATTTTCGGGTACTGGGGGGTGACCCGCCAAGTTCGCAAGCTATATCTCAGCATGGCTGTCTAGAGATTGTGTATTATTCGAGGGAAAATGGCACGAACCAGCAGCAGTAGCGAGGATCCGGACGAGTCGGTCCATTCGGACATGGACGTGGGCACCCCAACCCCAGATGGGGAGGGTATGCAGCTGCGTAAGAGAATTTCCAGGAAGAAGTACACGTTGGACGACAGTGACGAAGACGAAGAACATTCAGAAGCTGAGAGCATGGTTGCCACCGTTTCGGAGGCAGAGCAGGTGCGGGGCATGGTCTGTGTGAAAACGACTCTGGCTGCCACAAGTGACATGTTTGAGATGTTCATGACATCGTTCGTCCACTATTAAATGACATCCATTGTCATTTAGCGTTTTCAGAAAAAAATACGGCAAGAACTGCTCTCTATGCCTTCTCACCGTCCCTAACTCATATTGTGCGCGATGCGCTACACGCACGGAGTTCTCACGCAAAACTCCCTCCTCCACAAATCTAGGAATCAGCTGACCCCTACATTCAAATCTAGGAATCAAGGGTTTCTTGGAGTCAACGGCCGTTGACTCTAGAAAAATGCCATATTCAACTATAGGAATCGAGGTTTTTTTTGTGTCAACGGCCGTTGACTTCAAAAAATTTCTATATATTTTTCTACGAATAAAGGGGGTTTTGGAGTCAACGGCCGTTGGCGACAAAAAAACCCAGAAAAGTTTTGGACGCCTTACTTTCTTGGCGTGCACAAAATAATGCACATGCATGAAATGTTGCATGCAAATGCAGTATGGCAAGTCTATGTAGGATGCCGGGGTGGCCAGTTGGACCCTTCACTATTATGCTTGTATCTTTTATTTTGGTTTTGCAGGTCAAGCATCGGGCTGGCGTCCAGGCAGGGCTTCCACCCTGGCGCATCACGGAGGCCGAAGTGCAGCACTTGGACGCTCTCAATTGCCGCCGCCAAGTGAGCCCAGGCGAGGAGGGCAAGGGCGAGAGCCGGACCAGGGAATCACAGTACCTCCATGCCAGGTGCGTGTGTATCCCTGCTCTACAGCCGGAGCTCTCAAGTTAGGAAGATGGGATGATGGAAGTATGCGTGCTATCCCCTGCCCCCCCTTGGGAACAAAAAAAAAATTAATGCCCATTCATGAGGGGTTTTACAAGTCGCATGAACGGGCAATTCGGTGCAGTGCGCGGGCCTTCAGCCAAGATCTCGAAATATGGGTGGATCGGGTGGGCTGGTTCTTGGAATGGTCTCCGCCAGCTGCCCTTTGCCGTTGTGGCTGAAACAGAGGGTGTCCTGCCACCTCAGGCATACAATCAGCACATCATATGCCTCAGGGTGCGGGGGAAAGGAAAAATGGGGGGGGGGGGGGGGGGGGTTGGGGGGTTGTGTGTGGGGGTTCATATTTCTCGCTACTTTCCCCAAGTATATCTGCCACTAACTGCACCTCTTCTGGCCATACACCCTCCTGTCACTCGTGCTGTGTGTCCATGTTTTTATAATTGATACAATAATTTGCAACTTCACATGGAGCCTGTTCTGTCCCATTCGTTATATAGACCCCGTTCCCATCGCTCACTCTCATGCCCGCACACGGGCCACATCCATCCTCCGGGCTGCCCCTCAGGAACGGTGTCCTCGCCCGCTGGTTTGAGGGGGGCTGCCGCCGCATCACCCTGGACGACTGCCTGACCCACGCGGACCAGGACGCCACTGCTTCGGCCGGCAACAGCAAGGGTGGTGGGGACGGTGGTGTTTCCTCACCGCCTGTTGACCCCGACATGGTCACTGCCGCGTTTGAGTTCCTGGACACTCAAGGATACGTCAATTTCGGAGTAGGCATGCTGGAGGGCGGCCTCCCTCTTGGCAAGGACAGCACGCAGGAAGCCTCGGGGGAGCCGGCGCCAGCGGTGCCAGATGGCACCGAGGCGACGGCTGCTTCTGCGACCGCGATGGAAACAGGTGTGGATGGCAACGGCGCTGATGGGAAAGACGTGGTGGGTGGCAGTGTCGCGGGACGGCGCGTGGTGGTTATCGGAGCGGGTGCGTCGGGCCTGGCGGCGGCACGCCTGTTGCAGGTGAGAGAGTGTTGCATGCCTGGTTTTGCTGTTGCGGGCCAATAGGATGGGTGCGGCCTACACGATGGTTCCTTACCTGGTGCGCTGACCTGGTGCGCTGTTTGTCGATGTTGGCAATGATCTAGCCTTTCTGAGGGTCCATTTGTCGTTTTTGGAGAAGGTTGGCTTCCCTGAGTGTGCAGTTCGTGAATGCACATGGTCGGTTAAGATAGCTGGGGTTGTATACTGCAACAGCCTGTGCAGCCAGGCGCGGTTGTCATTCTGCCTAAGCCATCGCCATAGAGCTGACCAGCAAGATGGTTGGTAAGTTTGTGGTTTTGGAGCTTAATTGACGTTTTTCGTTAAGGAAGCCGATTGGTCTTACCTTGGGTGAGACCAGTAAGTACCCAAGTGGGAACTTCTTGCCTTGGAAACTTTACCCAGTTTTGCATCCACCCACGGTCGCTTGATACAGAATTATGGATACAGGTCATCATCTGCCCTTTGAGAGCACGTACCTGGCTAAGGAGCTGGATAGTTAATATTAAGAGATCTCCAAAGTACCGCCACTGTCACAGGTTGCCACAGTTGCCTTGGGTTGGCTTTCTGTGAATGAGCGTTTGTGCGGCTTACTGCACCACAAGCATGACCACACGTACCCCCCTCTCTTCCCTGCCCTACCTCGCCCTGTCTCTCTTGCAACGCATGCCAACAGTATCGGAAGCCAACTTGGCCAACCCTTTTAGGCCTCTTTTTCTGGCCTCTCTTTGCTGCCCACCCTCCCCCCTATTTGCTGCCCACCTTCCCCCCATTTGCTGCCCCCCCCCCCCCCCCCCCCCTATTTGCTGCCCACCCTCCCCTCTGTTTGCTGCCCACCCTCCCCCCCATTTGCTGCCCACCCTCCCCCCTATGTACTGCCCACCCTCCCCCCTATGTACTGCCCACCCTCCCCCCTATTGGCTGCCCACCGTTCCCCATTTTACTGCCCACTATGTGCTGTCCACCCTCCCCCCTATTGACTGCCCACCCCGCGCGTGCAGGCGCGCGGGTGCTCGGTGCGTGTGTTGGAAGCAAGGGACCGCGTGGGTGGCCGCGTGAACACGGACAAGTCCACCTTCTCCGCACCGGTGGACCTGGGTGCGATGCTCATCACGGGCGGTGCGTGGCTACTCTTATAGCCTACAATGCCAAGCAGCATTGTGACCATGTACTACTACTATAGTGTTGCCACCTTCTCTGCGCCGGTCGACCTGGGCGCGATGCTCATCGTGGGCAGTGCGTGGCTACTAGTATAGCATCCAATGTCAAGTGTCATAGAGACCACGTATAGCATTACAACCATGGATAGTACTACAACGTTCTCCTCGGTCTCGACCTGGGCGCGATGCTCATCATGGGGGGTGCGTGGCCGCGCTTATAGTACAGTACGTGTTGAATGTTATAGTAACCGTGTACACCAGCCATGACGGGCGTTGTTCTGTCTTCTTGCCAGGACCTTGCCGCGGCGATGCCTGATCGTTTCGGCAAGTTTGCGCAGAACTAGCCAAAGTGCACGCCCAGTGGGTAGTCGAGCGTCAACCGTAGGTAGTCGAGCATCTGTCATGATGCGTGGCATTGAGACTCCCGGCAATGTGTGGGTGAAAACGAGTTTTGTACATGCCACTTGAAGAGCCGTTACTCTCCACCCCATCGCTGGTCAGATTGCCTGTGTGATATCCTTTCTTGGCAAGCAGCTTGTTATCATCCTGTCATATTAACAGCTTGTTATCATCCTGTCAAATTCTGGTGTGGCGCTCTCTGATGCTCGATTCCAGCGGTGGGTGTGACGTGGGCCATCCCATGTAGGAGTCGGTATTTTCGCATGCGGCTGGCTTAGTTTTTCTCTCTCTCTCTTTTTTTTTTCCAAGGCCAGTGCGATCCGATATGGTTGCTGCACTCCCCTGCATGTGGATTTCCTTGCGGTGCCATCCCCATGGCGGGCGGCACGGGCTGGCGGGCACCTGGCCGGGTCATCGGGTGGTCTTTGTAGATGGGCGTTGCGGGTGGTCTTTGTGGGTTGCGATTTGTGTGTGGTCTTTGTGGGTGGTCTTTGTGGGTGGTCTTTGTGGGTGGTCTTTGTGGGTGGTCTTTGTGGGTGGTCTTTGTGGGTGGTCTTTGTGGGTGGTCTTTGTGGGTGGTCTTTGTGGGTGGTCTTTGTGGGTGGTCTTTGTGGGTGGGCCTTGTGGGTGGGCCTTGTGGGTGGGCCTTGTGGGTGGGCCTTGTGGGTGGCGTTCATGGCTTGTTCCCGCAGTCTCTGCCGATCAGGGCCGAATGCCGGACCCCTCCAGCTTCCTTGTCAAGCAGCTGGGGCTGGAGATGCACACGCTTCGGTGGGTGCCCACACACTAGTACAATCAGGAACGATGTGTTCTCACATGTCTTGAATACCATATAGTCCAATCAAGAACGATGTGTTCTCACATGTCTTGAATACAATATAGTACAATCAGGAACGATGTGTTCTCACATGTCTTGAATACCATATAGTCCAATCAGGAACGATGTGTTCTCACATGTCTTGACTACCATGTAGTACAATCAGGAACGATGTGTTCTCACATGTCTTGAATACCATATAGTACAATCAGGAACGATGTGTTCTCACATGTCTTGAATACCATATAGTCCTAGCAAGCGCCCACGCATGTGCTCCGATCTTGGGCACACGCCCCGGCGGCTACCCTGGTTTCGCTAAGGACTGGGTGCCCTGTTCTTTCTGCTTGTTGCCGGCATAAACCTTCCGGGCTTGCTGTTTAGTCGTTGGGAAGTACCCACGGTTTGTCCATTTGGTGCATCATCACTTTCTTTAATTTGGTGTGTCCGCACTCATGTTTGTCCATGTCGCTGAGTCGGTTTGAGCATGTTTTGATTCAGTGGTTTTCGCTTTCATCCTTGGTCAGCATGGCAGTCCGATCACAGTGCCCTGTTGTGTGCCATTGTTTTACAGCGACCTTCGCAGCTTGTGGTGTGTGACAACTGCCTGCTCCCGCGCGGTTGCCGGTTTATGGGTGTATTTGTTTATGTGTATGCATGTGTGTGAACACACATATCTGCGGTGTGCAGCAAGGAAAGTTGTCCTCTGTACAGTGCGGAAGACGGCTCCCAGATCGCCCCACAACTTGATGATGATGCAACGATGGCAATGGATCACGCGCTTGCAGCGGCGGTGGGTGGTTCGGCTTTTCTTGTTGGCTATGGGTCGGCACTGTTGATTGCAAATGTCCGTGGTGGCTAGCATGCGCTCGTGGCAGCGGTCGGTGGTCGGCTTTTGTGGTGAATATTTTGTGGTTAACATTTTGTGGCCAAGTGTAGACACAGCCGATTGATGCAATTCGTGGTGCTACCGCGCTTGCGGCGGCAGCGGGTGTACTTAAAACTGTTTATAATTCAGTGCCCTTCCTGGTTGTGTAATTGGGGTCACTAATATCTTCTAGATGGTACCCTGTCATGCAGTCATCATGGTGTACTTACATCCTCATCATGTGGTGGGTTTACAGTGGATTGCGTAGTGTCGATGGTGACAAATAAGAAATAGAACATGCTGCTCCTTGCATCGCATGCAGTCGTGGCCTGCAGCTAGGTATCCTGACTTCGCCTTTGGGAGGCTTTGTTATGTCTGCAATTGGTCATGAAATGATAATCAATGGAATCTCCGTGATGGCCAGCCGGCTTCCCGGTTTCCCAGGTGCCAGAAATTCAACGGGTTATGCCTACATGTGCGGGAAACAACACAGATTGTAATTTTTGCAGGTGCCGCAAATACCACGAATTGTTATGTCGGCGAGCTGCAGGTGCCGCAAATAACATGAATTCTTTTTTTGGTTTCTGGCCATTGGTGCTGTGACCCTGATAAAGTTTCTCATTTTATATATAATATGATATTTTATATGTTTTTCTTTGCTTTTTTTTCCCAATTAGGATTCTAATAAGGGTTCACATCCTAAGCTTCTCAAACACACACAAAGACACATCTGTCATTGGTACGGCCTTGAGTGTGTGTGTGTGTGTGTGTTCCCCTGTGCCAGCACCTAACCCCGATCGTGACTCGGTGCGCCCTAGTGTCTAACAGCACCCACCCGTGACCGTTGCACAGGTCCCCATTTTGAAGCTCCTTAATAATACTGCAGTACATCGGTGTGGCATTCCCGTGCCATCGGTGGCATGTGTCGGCATCTACCCTCCCGCTTCATCTGCCAGAAAGAGCGCATCGCTTCGGTTGGCGCAGAGGCCACCGCCCACCGCAGCCTGGAGGAGGCGTTCACTGACCTGCTGGAGGCCGGCTGGCAGGGTGTCCTGGGGGAGAAAGGTGTGCCAGGTGTTTGGTCACGGTTCAGGGTTCAGGGCTTAGGGTTAGCGTGCCTAAACACACCCCATGGTGTGCCCAAACGCAGGCGTTCTGGGGTATGCGTGGCTTGGTGGCACCTATGGTGGCTTTGGCACCCTGAACACGCGGGTTGCTTGGCACTCAAGTTGGTATTCCTTCCAAAATGTGGGTGGCTCGCTTACCTACCACGCCAGACCCTTTGGATTCATAGTCGAGCGTGGTTCACAGTCATCCTTGAGCCCTTGTGGTGGCCCTCCCGTGGCCTCATGCATTCGCCGTACGGCCAGGGGCTCATGTAGCTTGCCGGAAATATGCTGAAATTCCGTGGAGTGCGCGTCCAGTACTTGCTCACCCATGCTCGGTCTCTCAACTGGGCACACCACCGTGGACGGAATCATGCAGACTCAAGATATCTGTGTCACCCAACTGGTTGGATAAATATCGCAGCTCTTTTAATTCCAAGGGGCTCTTTCTCGCTAACCGCGGTCCTTGTCTCTCGTCTCACGGTCCTTTGCTCATCTCCTTCTCCTCCTGGTTCTTTTTCTGCACGGTGCCCCTCACCTTGCCACCCATCCACCCCCCCCGTTGGTACCTCCACCTACATTGGGTTCCAGGCGCGGAGCGTGGCCCGTTCAACGAGGAGGAGACGCGGATTCTGCACTGGCACCGCGCGCACCTCGAGTACGCGTGTGCGTCGCGGCTGAGCGAGGTGTCCTACACGCACTGGGACCATGTGAGTGGGACGACCAGACACGTTCCTTCTCATAAACACCAGGACCGCTTGTTGAAGTGTCTTTCATTAAGCCACGTGTCCTGCGGATGTGGGGACCATGTGAGTGTGATGACCGCCGACCATGATTCCTGCATTCAGGCTAGGACTGCTGAGGTGCCGCTTCAAGGGCACTTCGGCCAACATGCACTGGGATTATTTGGGGGTAGTAACGACGCATGATTTGCTTTGTTCCCACGTGAATCGTGTGGGCGACGTGCCATGAGCAATGTGTCGTACATGTAGCGCGACAGTTTTTTTCTTCCATCTGAACATCTGCCTCACCCTTGCCTGGTGTCTTCTCGCCTCTGGTGCTTGCCTCTGCCACCCCGTCTTGTGTATATTATAAATATTATGTATTATAAATATTACTATTGCATTATATTGTTATGTGTGCAGGATGAGATTTACGGCGGCTTCGGAGGTGACCACTGCACCATCCCTGCGGGATATGGCACCGTGATCCAGGTGAGGGGCCCGCTACGACCCTATGACCCTTTGCCTTCAGCCCGCTTTACTACCCTGCCCTCAGCCCAGCACGCTGAAATTCCCGCCCATCGCAAAACTCTCTCATCTCATTCAGCTCCCGCTTCGCTCGGCTGCCTCTTCCTCCCCTGTGTGTTGCAATCTTGTTGTGTACAGACGAGTATATTATGTTTACAGTCTATTGCTTATTGTGATGTGGAGTGTCTATTGTGTGTGGTACCTGTAGATTCTGGTCGTATGCCTTCGTTTGACTTACTCTCTCCTTCCCCTTACACGCCACTGCTTATCTTGGGCTCAACCTTGCCTTAGGTATGAAATATGTATGACTTCAGTATCATGTATAGCAAGGCTTGGCACTCCCACGGGCCCCGCGCAGGGCTGATCATCATCCCCTTTGTCATGTCTCTTATGCCTGGCCTCTATCACCCTTTCCTGCTTCATCAGGCGCTGGCGCAGGGTCTGAACGTGCAGCTAAACTGCCCCGTCAGCCGCGTGGTGCGTGGAGCTGCCGACGGTGACGGCAGCAGCATGGCCAAGGAGGGTGCCTCTGCCGCTGCTGACGATGCACAGACACCCGCAACTGCTGATCGTGCAAAGGGGCGGCCAGCAATCAAGGTCGTCACGCAGGCGGCCGAGGAGCTGGCGTGCGATGCCGTGCTGGTCACGGTGGGTGGCGTTGGATAGCAGTAGCGGGGAACAAGTGGAGATGTGCACTGGGACTAGGTGCCGTGCTGGTCACGGTGGGTCATGTTAGGTAGCGATTGTGGGGGGTCACAGCAGCCAGCCTCTTGCTCTCTAGCCAGATACATTGCGGGTGTTGCAGTAGATGTGCTGGGGACGGTGGGTGGCAGTAGATAGCAAGTGCTTGTTAGAGGGAGTCCGTGGGAATGCAGGGCCTCGGGAGGTGCCAAGGTTGCTATTCATTACCTTAAAGCACGTACACTATTGGCCGAGGTTGCCATTAGTGCATGCCAGCCGGTCAGCCAGCCAACCACCCAGCAGGCAGGGTCATCCTCATGGATACTTATTTGCGTAGGGCGTCTTTGTTGTCATTTTTGCGATGCGCTTCTTGGGACTGGTACACAAGGATGCACGTCGACATAGATACCTGTACATGTTGGCGCGTGCCAGCATACAGTACCCACCGAACTCTCTGCCGAGTGGCGGGGTGGACACCCTCCCTAGCATTTGTTAGCATGCCCAAACAGCGCGCTGCCATGGCAGTGGCAGGTGCCTGTCTTTACAGGGCAGCTATGCCACCATGCTATCGTGTGAGGGGCATTCAGCCATGGGTGAGGGGCTAACTGGAATGCATTTCTCTGGGGTATATTCACGTGCTTGTCGACAGTAGTGCTTGCCAAGGCTTGGTACCGGTATTATATATATCTATTATATGTTTATTGGTATATATTTTTTGGTGTATTGATATATATTTTTTGGTACAGGTATTTTATATTTTTTGTTGTTTGCTGACCCTTCTTCCTCCCACGTGGCGGTTCCAGCGTTTGTTCCAGCGGGCGCGGTCGTCACGATGGTCACAGTCATGGTGCATTGCAAAGTTGCGGGACTCTCCCAACGGAGGCGCGTGAATGCATGAATGAATGGTGCATCGCCTACCAGGGCTGTGTTGCGTTGCCCTGAACTTGTTACGGCACATCCCCAGCCTGCTGACATTGTGAAGAGCAATCTTGTGTCCCTGCACAAACCACCTGCAGGTGTCCCTGGGTTGCCTCAAGAGCGGGGACATTGTGTTCGATCCCCCGCTTCCGGAATGGAAGGCCCAGGCCATCTCCCGCCTTGGCTTTGGAGCTCTCAACAAGGTGGGGTTTGCCTCATCGATAGTAATCATCTTGCTTAGCAAGTCATGATTCACTACTGTTCAAGAATTAATTTACACATCAGAGTATACTGTAGTACTATATCATGGAAAGTGCCCGTGGGATTTTGGGAGCTGGGCGTTTGCGCATGAGGGGAATGGGGTGGGCAGGAGTTCTAGGCCATGGTGACGCTCTCTCCGAAAGACCGTAGCCGGCTCATGCTTTGGTGGCTGATTGTATCAAGGAGACAACCAGCGCAGGCCAGAATCGGGAGAATCCGGACCATGGTAGCTCGAGCCTGCCGTTATCTTTTCCGCGTAGAACTACTTGCACTGTGTGCCATCCGGTTCTCCATTGAAGCTTTGTTCTTCGTCCAGAGCAGCTACTTTCTTTTTTTGTCTTTCTTCATACCACCTCTGAGCAGCTGGTTTCCGTAATGCCATTTCATGGACGCCAAATCCGAAAGGCTTGCATCACTCCCCGGAAAGGAGAACTTTTGCGGATGACTGTAGGTGTAAGTTGGCGATGCCATGGTAACCGGAGACGTCCGTCCTATAGTCAGCGAAAGTTGGTGCGAGAGGTCCCCAGTTCGATTACGGTCGGATTCATTTGCAGATCGCGTTTTTCCGCGTTTTCCGCGGCCCGGCACTGAACGCAAACGGTTTTCACCTTTGCGGAGTGCCTGATCAGAATTTCATGGACGCCTGCTCGACGTATGCCTTTTCTGGTGTAGCTGGTTGCTACGTATTTGATATGGTTGGCTATGGTTTGGGCAGTGTTTGGAAGTAGTGTAATCGCTTTTGGAAATAAACCTCACCAAGGCATGGCAGATATGACCTCCCAGCTGCTCCACCCAATAAAACATTTTCTGCCAAGCATTAAACAGTGGAAACAAACCGCCTCATGCGCTGCTAGGCTGGCAGGCTAACACGCTTCTGCTGCCATCCCGATCAATCGCAGTGGTGATGTCCCAATGTGCACGCACTGGCGGCATGCCCCAATGTTCACGCACTGGCGGCATGTCCTGGGAACACTCGACTTACCGCGACATGCCCCCATGCCTACTCTGCCTCCACCCCATGCCTCCCGCCTGCCTGTGCACCCTGCAGGTCATCATGGAGTTTCCGGATGCGTTCTGGCAGGAGCGCATCACGTCCGACTTTTTCGGCGTGGTGCCCAAGGAAGAGGCGGCACGCGGCCGATGCTTCATGTTCTGGAACATCATGGTGAGCTTTTGCCCCAATGACAGAATAGTTAGGGGAGGTCGATGCTTCATGGTCTGGAACGTTATGGTGAGCTCTTGCCCCAATGACAGAATAGTTAGGGGAGGTCGATGCTTCATGGTCTGGAACGTTATGGTGAGCTCTTGCCCCAATGACAGAATAGTTAGGGGAGGTCGATGCTTCATGGTCTGGAACGTTATGGTGAGCTCTTGCCCCAATGACAGAATAGTTAGGGGAGGTCGATGCTTCATGGTCTGGAACGTTATGGTGAGCTCTTGCCCCAATGACAGAATAGTTAGGGGAGGTCGATGCTTCATGGTCTGGAACGTTATGGTGAGCTTTTGCCCCAATGACAGAATAGTTAGGGGAGGTCGATGCTTCATGGTCTGGAACGTTATGGTGAGCTTTTGCCCCAATGACAGAATAGTTAGGGGAGGTCGATGCTTCATGGTCTGGAACGTTATGGTGAGCTTTTGCCCCAATGACAGAATAGTTAGGGGAGGTCGATGCTTCATGGTCTGGAACGTTATGGTGAGCTTTTGCCCCAATGACAGAATAGTTAGGGGAGGCCGATGCTTCATGGTCTGGAACGTTATGGTGAGCTTTTGCCCCAATGACAGAATAGTTAGGGGAGGTCGATGCTTCATGGTCTGGAACGTTATGGTGAGCTCTTGCCCCAATGACAGAATAGTTAGGGGAGGTCGATGCTTCATGGTCTGGAACGTTATGGTGAGCTTTTGCCCCAATGACAGAATAGTTAGGGGAGGCCGATGCTTCATGGTCTGGAACGTTATGGTGAGCTTTTGCCCCAATGACAGAATAGTTAGGGGAGGCCGATGCTTCATGGTCTGGAACGTTATGGTGAGCTCTTGCCCCAATGACAGAATAGTTAGGGGAGGTCGATGCTTCATGGTCTGGAACGTTATGGTGAGCTCTTGCCCCAATGACAGAATAGTTAGGGGAGGTCGATGCTTCATGGTCTGGAACGTTATGGTGAGCTTTTGCCCCAATTACAGAATAGTTAGGGGAGGTCGATGCTTCATGGTCTGGAACGTTATGGTGAGCTTTTGCCCCAATGACAGAATAGTTAGGGGAGGTCGATGCTTCATGGTCTGGAACGTTATGGTGAGCTTTTGCCCCTGTCACATCACAAACAGGGGAGGTCGATGCTTCTTGTTCTAGAAAGGCGCCCGTGGGACTGGGCTTGTGCTCTCATACATGCTTGCGCTGATGCTGGCCTCTTATTGTTATGTGCTCTTATTTGTGCTATAAACTGTGCTCTAGTTTGTCCCCTTTTTCGTGCTCCGATACCTATGTCCTTATTATGTGCCCTCATAAGCTTTTATAAGCCCTTCTAACCTAGTATCCTCATATGTTCTTATATGCTCTTACTACTATGTGCTCTTATGTGCTCTCATGTGCTCTTTATGTGCTCTTATGTGCTCTTATGTGCTCTTAGGTGCTCTTATGTGCTCTTATGTGCTCTTATGTGCTCTTATGTGCTCTTATGTGCTCTTATGTGCTCTTATGTGCTCTTATGTGCTCTTATGTGCTCTTATGTGCTCTTATGTGCTCTTATGTGCTCTTATGTGCTCTTATGTGCTCTTATGTGCTCTTATGTGCTCTTATGTGCTCTTATGTGCTCTTATGTGCTCTTATGTGCTCTTATGTGCTCTTATGTGCTCTTATGTGCTCTTATGTGCTCTTATGTGCTCTTATGTGCTCTTATGTGCTCTTATGTGCTCTTATGTGCTCTTATGTGCTCTTATGTGCTCTCATGTGCTCGTATGTGCTCTGATATATGCTTTTGTATGCTCTTTCATGTGCTCTTATGTGTGTGTGCGGCAGCGCACGTGCGGGAAACCCATCCTCATGGCCCTCGCGGTCGGCGCCTCGGCTGCTGACGCGATGCTCCCGGATGGTCCCAATCTGTTGGTGGGCGATGCCTTGGCCAAGCTTCGCGTCATCTTTGGCGCAGACGTGGTCCCCGAGGTATGTGTCATCCTGCCTTGTTGAACCTGTCGGCCGAGGAATAAAACAATCTAGTTTGGGAGGCTTGTGATGTCACAGGCGCGTGGACTATGCACGGATACGGTGGAAACGTGCCAGCGCGGTAGCTCGGTGTTTGTTCTGGGGAAGTAGAGGCGAGAGAGTCGTGGGGTATCGTAGCTTGTGACAGTCGACAGAGGTATCGTGTTAGTGGTGGATGCACTTGTCATGTCGCTTTTGAACACCGGCGGCCCCCATCTGGCGTCTGCACCATGAAATCTGTAGCTCTTACCGCTTTGACCTTACTCATCAGGAATTATCTAACTATGATAAAGTTATTCAGCAGTGGTCCACCCATTATTCGCCCTATTTGCCTGTCGATTATCACCTCGTCATCCCGCTGGCACCCCCTTGTTACCCCCTTGTTTCCGACTGGACCCGTTCGACATCCCCCCCCAGCCTGTCCAGACGCGCGTGACTAACTGGGGGGGAGATCCCTACGCGCGTGGCGCCTACTCGTTCGTCGCGGTTGGGTCCACCAGCAAGGATTACGACTTGCTGGCGGCGCCCGTGGACGACGCCGTTTTCTTTGCGGGGGAGGCCACATGCAAGGTGCGGCCCGTGTGGGCAAGTGTGGGCAGTGTGGGCTAGTGCATGTGGGCTAGTGCGTGTGGGCCAATTCATGTGGGCTAGTGCGTGTGGGCTAGTGCGTGTGGGCTAGTGCGTGTGGGCTAGTGCGTGTGGGCCAGTGCGTTTGCGCTAGCGCATGTGTGCCAATGCATGTGGGCTAGTGCATGTGGGCTAGTGCATGTGGGCTAGTGCATGTGGGCTGGTGCGTGTGGGCTAGTGCATGTGGGCTGGTGCGTGTGGGCTAGTGCGTGTGGGCTAGTGCATGTGGGCCCATGCCTGTGGGCTAGTGCATGTAAGCCAATGCATGCGGGCTGGTGCATGTGGATTGCACGTGGACCCTGCTGTGCTCGCCAGGCTCAGGTTATTGTGAATATATTTCTGCGCATCTTGACAGCTGTCCCCATGGCTGCATCTCATGTTTGTTGCGGCTGCCCTTTGATAATGTTTTCTTACAGGCAACTCCACCCAGTTCACCTTTCCCCCCCTATCTTGTCTATTCCCACATGTGGTATATTCCTTTATTAGGTCTGATTCTCTATCTGTTCTTGTCCCCTATCAGGCGGTCTACTCATACTAGGGCACAGCATTCAAAATCCATCACACTATTTTTTGTGTCTTGTCTTTTGTTTCCAGCGTTGGTTTTTCCCCTGTTTCTGTTTCGTTACTATTTTCTATGGGCTCCCTTTCTGAACCGCTTTGCCGCTTTGTCATGCCATCCTGCCACCATGCAGCCACGTTGGGTGAGGATCATGCCATTTCAATAACCCTACTCGTCGATTAGTCATCATGTTTTAATGACGAGCTCTGTTTGGCATCCATATTTGTCCCCTCCCCGCATGAGCATACAGACGCGGTCTGGCTTGGATGATAGCCGTGATTCTCATGCATCTATATCTTCATGATAACGGCCCGGGCAGGAGCATGAGGACGTCATCCAACCATAACGATTTGCGTTCTTCCTATATTCATACTACTATACTATATAGTCATGGCCCCACCCTAGAAGCACGCGGACACTCTCTCTGATAGCACCGAAACTGTTATGTCCACCATTCATCCTTATGTCCCTAATAACGCCTCCCTCGCAGGAGCACGCGGACACGGTGGGCGGCGCACTGCTGAGCGGCCTGCGTGAGGCGCGGCGCATCCTGTCCCACCTCGAGGGCCGTCCCTGGCTGGTGGACGGCAACAATGGCTGCTACGCCATGGATGAGATGTTCCCGCCCATGGGAGGCAAGGGGGATGGTGAGGCTGTCACGACGACGAGTGCGTTGAGAGAGGAGGAAGAAGAGGAAGAGGAGGAAGACGGCAAGGTCAAGGGGCGGCGGGGTTTATTAAGGGACAGTGGATCGGAGGACGAAGAGGAATGGAGGGAGGGGGGGGATGGCAGGGCCAGCGAGGAGGAGGGTGTGCGTAAACGGGACAAGTTGAAGGTGAAACGCGAGGAGGGCGGCGAGGAGGGTGCGAAGAAGCGGACCAAGGTGAAGAAGCGGAGGGTGGAGTCTTCCAGGGATGGGAGCGACCGGGGGGATGAGGAGTATAGGGGAGAGGGCGTGGAGGAGGAGGGGGAGGAGGGGGAGGAGAGGAGGGGGGTGGCGAGGGCGGGGCAGGGTTGGGCTGGCGACGTTGTTGACGACACGCGTTACCGGGAGGATGCGAGGTATGTCCGCTGATGTGCATGTGATCTTATCTGTTATTCGTTCTTCTTTATGTGTGCTATTTATTACCGTATGGTATGAATTCATTCCAATGTGCTGGCAATTGTGTCTGTCATGTGCTCTTTCTTCATGCTTTTGAGCCGTCGATGTGCCGTATACTTGGGCTCATTTCATGCTAATGTGGTAGCCATTTCGTCACCCTGTGCTGCATTTTTAGCCCAGTGTGCGAAGCATGAACGAATCCTGTGTGATGTAAGCTTTTTCATGTGCTAGCCATTGGCACGCATTCTTGTCACAAGCCATTGAATGCTGTCTGTACTTCCAAGTGTTACATGCGGGGGGTAACCTAGTTACGCACAAGGACTTCAGTGGCTCGCGTGCAGGAAACAACAAGTGGTATCTATAACTGTGGGTGGCCTTTGAAGTGTTGGGTCTTCCTTTCATTTCGCATCCTGCACATTGCTTTTCGGCAGATTCCCAGTCCTTGGCGGCTTGCTGCACCTGATGCTGCCGTGGTTACCTTTGCCGATTCCTTGGCGGCTTGCTGCACCTGATGCTGTCCCATGACGACCCCCCCTCACGGCTACCTTTGCCCCTCGATGATTTCCTGATCCATAGTGCCATCGACCCTCGCGAACACTGCTTGTTGTGGCTTCACATCGCTTTTTCCTGATAGTGCCTCCTAGTCTTATTTCTTATTGCACGGCGCAGGGAGCAGCAGCGGCTGTCCCTATTACTGTCTCCTAAGCTCCTTCCCACCCTTTTTGTACTTGTGTACTATTGCCTGCCACTTTATATTTGTACTTACCATTTTATATTTGTGTACTAATACCATTTGTGTACTATTTCTGTTTGTGTGCCGGTAGGAGCAGCGGCTGTTCCTATTACCGTCTCCTAATCCCCCCTTTCCCCCCTTCTGATATTTGTGCACTATGCCTGCCACAGGGAGGAGCAGCGGCTGTTCCTGCGCGAGATCGAAGGCCTGGTCGGCGCGGCCAAACTCGCAAAGTGCCATGAGTGCATGCCCAACGTGCAGTTTCCAGAGACGTGCGGCGCGATCGTGCAGGTTCGCGGCGGTGCACTGTGTGTAGTAGGATACAGTAATACGATTCGTCAGTAGGTTCAACGGGTAGAGGAGATCAGTGCGTTCGGGGCGAGTGTGCAGGTCCTCCACGTGGCATAGGCGGCGCTGGTTCGGATGTACCACATCTCTGGACCAAATGTCGATACATCAGGATATGCGGGTCGTGGGCCACAGGCAGCACGATCGCAGGTGGAAAGGGTGACACCATAGATAGCAGGACATACATAGCAGGACATACACACCAGGTTATTCCAGGGTGTGCCCGAGGTGGGCATGTATATTTTTGCAGACCGTGCGATCGTGCAGCTGGGGCACCCAGACTGGACCATGGCGTCCCCTTTGCGAGCATACATTTTTAGGCAACTTTTTTGAGTAATCCTTGAAAGATTTTCCCCCTTCGAGCAGGTCCCAGCCTTGCGCCTACTCTCGCCTCTATGGAGCTATGGCTCGCTCGGGGGCTTGTGGGTGGAGAGGGGGAGCGACGGGTGGTGAAGTGGACGGTGGGACGGCACCGTTTGATGTGCTCCTGTGGTGTCTGTGGACTTGTGGAGAGTGGGTCGGCAGAAGGGGGTGGCATGGAATGGGTTTGAGAGGGGATGGAAGGGGAGAGCGTTGGGTGAGGGTGGGCAGCATTGCATTGAAATGACCCCATTTCTTCCTTCCGCCCCCCCCCCCCCCCCCCCTCACCCTACATCCTGAACCCTGCCTGTTGCTGCTGTTTCTCTGCCAGGAGTTCCTGCTGCAGCGCAAGCTGGCCTCGGAGCTGATGAAGGGAACGGAGACGCTGGAGGCGATCCGCGAATGGATGGAGGTGGGTCTCACCCATCCATTTTTGGGTGATGCGCAATGGTAGGTGTGAGAGTAGGTGGCGGTGCGAGCATGATGAGATGGGGTGTGGGGTGGCGATGGGATTTAATGGGAGACGGAATCTGGTGGGTGCACCAAGTCCATAGCAAGATGTTACAGCGTCGACAGCCCTGTCTGGTCACCAATGTCTTTGGCTCTGCCTCTTTCTCACCCGCACTCTTTCCTTCTCTCGTTCCGCTCCTCTCCTCCCCGCTCCGTCTTTCTCCCTCGCTCTCTCCCCACCCCCACCCCCACTCCCCAACGCACACACACAAACAAACACACACACACGCACCTGTTCTTTCTGCCCCTCATTTCTCTCCCTCCCAATTCCCTCTCTCCCTACTTGTTTGCAGCTCCATATCCATGAACTGACGACCCGCCATATCTATCCATCATTAACGATCCGACGTCACCCCCCAACCCCCACAGACCTGCGCGGATGAGCTCTGCAAGCCCACCGCCAACCCGGCGCACGCACGCCGCAAGGAGAGCGGGCGCCTCCTGCGCAACCTGCTGCAGCTGCTGGTGCTGGCGCCGTCCCTGCGCGCTCTGAAGCAGGCGGGCGTGCTGGCGTTTGCGCTGGAGCTCGAGGGATCATTTCTGGGGTGAGTGTCTGCAAAGTGCAGGGTCATTGGGGTCGATGTGAATCCGGCCAAGGCAAAGGCCCAGGTGAGAGCTGCGGGGAGAGCGGTGCCTTTGGCTAAGGGGGTGAGGCCTGGGGTGAGTGCTGCACTCGGCAAGGTTTGTGGGCTCTGAGGTGAGTCTGGCAATCGGTTGGGTCATTGTGGTGGCGATGAGAGGGTGTCAGAATGGTTGACACCATCACCGCGCAGGGCAGTCTCAGGTCGATCACTCCAAGGGAGACTTGGGGCATGGTAACCTGTAGACTCGGGTAACCTGTAGACTTGGGCAACCTGTAGACTTGGGTAGACAGTGGACAGGGAACTACGCTTACATCGTCTTGCATGTTCTGGCTCTCGTTTTGGTAATGCTTGGACGAATAGCGACGCTGGAAAGTTTCCCATCCAGTTACGAACAAATGAACTAGTTGCACATGCGCGTGTCGTGTGGACGCGCGCACGTGAGTACATCATGTCGCCCATGACGCAAGCACACGAGGCATTCATTGATTATTAAATGCATTATGACTCAATCACTAGGAATATCCACAAACCAGGCCATGTTGTGACGTTGGCTGACATGAAGACGCATCACTCCCCCCGTGGATGATGCTTGCATGGATCCACCTGGCTGGGCGTGTCCATGGGCTTTGGGAACCACAAAAACGAACGCACACGCACGGCAGCGAGGATTTCAACCCCGGGCTGAAGGCGCTGGCGGAGCACTGCAACAAGCTCCAGGCCGAAGTCACGAAAAAGAAAGCCTCGGAAGCCGCCGCTGCCGCTCAGGCTGCCGCTGCTGCGAGAGCCAAGGCGACTGCAGCTGCGGCCGCCGCACAAGCCAGCCGTAGCGTCGGGCGGTCCCAACCCTCAACCGCAGCCCATGCCGGTGAGGGCAGCGGTAGCCAACCTCAGGAACATCAACGGCTGACCAAGGGCACTGCTGCTGCGTCTCCTTTGGGGGCGGATGCCAGAGCCAGCTCTAATGCACCAGCGGCGCCGGCGGTCGCGAGACCTGCCCTGCCGCTGCTGTCTCCCCTCGGCGCCCGCGACGCTGGCTCCTATGGGGATGCCGGAGGTGTCCGCGAGGCGGGGGAGAGGGCGAGGGCGGCGGGGCTCATGGCGAATGGTCATGAGATGGGGGCTGGGGAGGGGGCGGGCGAGGGGAAGGATGGGGCATGGGAATCGGAGGATGTGGTGGAGGAGGTCATAGTGCCCCCGGTGGACCTTCCGCAGATACTCTCGTTCACCGCATATCTCCGGAACGAGAAGAAAGCCGGGCTAGGGGGGAAGCCCGACAGGGACAAGGGCAAGGGGAAGGAGGGGAGCAAGCGGGGGCACGAGGAGGGTGACGGCGGCGAGAAGAAACGGAGGAAAGAGCACGAGCACAGCGGCCATCATCATGGTCATCACCACCGCCATCACGAGCAGGGGTCGAGGCACGACGGCTCCAGCAAGAAGGACGGCGAGGGCGGGGGGTCGCGTGGCAAGCATCACGCACGCCACAAGGATAAGCATCATCACGGGCACAGGCACCACAGGGAGGGGGACCGGTCGGGTTCGGCCGCCGACACCCTGGCCAGGGTGGCCAAGGAGCTTATGAGGGGAATGGCGCAGTTGAGTGACGGCGGCGGTAGCAACATCGAGGGGGGGGTGAATGGAACGGGGGACGCGGGCGCCAGTGGCAGTGCCCCGCATGCCCCGATGGCGGATGGATCCATCCCCTTGCCTCCTGATATACCAGTGGATCTCCCACCCATGCCGTCAGAGCCACCGCCGCCGATCCCTATGGACATGGATGGTGGCGGTCGGCAGAATGGCGGTACAGAGGCCGCGTGGGCGGGCCGCGGTGGCGCGGGTCCGGGGGGCGCTGGCTTGACCCCTGGTGCATGGGGAACGCCGGCGGAGCTGATCACGCAGTATGCGATCCAGGTGGGCGTGGTGTACCATATGACTATGCTTGTTCGTGTGTTTGCATGTGCTTGGCAGGTGGCTGTGCTGCTCATCAAGCAGGTCATGCTCAGCAGTTGAATGCTGTTGAGCAAAGATGGTAACAAACCAACTAGTTGCAGGGCTGGTGGTTTTATCTTTTACAACCTCGTGATGGATGCACTTCTTTTTCCACTGAAAACTTGTCCAATGTTTAGAAACAATAGCACTCATGTGACGACCATGGCGTTGCCTAGTGGGTTGGACGCTGTGAGAATGCTAGAATCTGACGTGGATGAAACGAAATTGTCGGCTCTTCAGTGTCTGCTAGTAACAGGCCCATCAGGCTATGGGTGCTTTTCCCTCATCATCATCATGATCAGGTGCATGGCTGTCCTGGGCCCGGGAGGATAAGTGCTCCCGAAAAGGTCCGCAGGGTCAGCCGACCGAAAATGCCCCGTTTCTGCCAGGATGACGGTTCCAAGTCACCAAGTACGTCGCACAGCTCAGCCTACGCGGGGGTGTTTCTTCCAGATGCAACATACACGGTTTCTCCTTGTAAATATTTTCACCGTAATGGTACCAGTGTTGCGGTCAATGTCTGCAACTGCAGCCTATGATTACCTCATGGCACTCACAGCTGCGTGTTAGTCCTCGCAAACACTTGTTTCTCTCGTGACAGGCGCTAGGTGCTTGGGCGGCCTCGGGGAAGGCCAGCCAGGAGCGCATCGCCAGCGTCGCCCGCAAGGTGGCCCAGAAGGTACGGGACCTCGCAAGGGCAGGGAGCTATGGCGGCGAGCTACTACAGTGGGACATAGCCTTTGTTAATGCTGCCCGCCGTAGTAGGTCAGGAGCTAGGTCATGGAGCTACTGCGGTCGGACATAGGTTTTTGTAATGCGGCCCACTGTAGTAGGGCAGGGAGGTAGGGCAGGGAACTTGTGAACTCATACGGTGAGATTTGGACGTGTTAAATAACGTTCCTGTGCTGAGGTTGACAGATTGCTCACGAGCAGTGAGCTTATGGATGACATCAGCATAGGCTATTTGGAATTTCTTTGATGTAGTTAAATGATGAGGTTGAGGATTTGTGTATACACATGTATTTGCATATATATGTGTGTATTTCTATACATTTCCATATATTCGTAGGACGTAGATATATCGTTGCTAGATATGTAGCCTCTGTCATAAGGCATTGTGCAAGGGCTGTATGTTGAGAAGCTATACTTGCCTCTGTCGCATGCCTTGCCGGCAAGGATGCTGCCTATAGCCGCCACCGGTGGATGGGCAACATATTGTTGAGTGTGGATCATCGGGTGAGCCCCTTACCTGCCATGATTGCAAGACCTTGGTTTTAACACTACAAAATCCATACTGATATGATGGGTGTGTAACGTGGACGGGTGTGCAGGTGGTGGAGAGCTCGACATCGCTAAAGACGGACGTCAAGGTGGAGGTGTCGGAGCTGCTCAACCCGAAGCGCAAGGAAAAGGTGAGCCATTCATGGCAGCCACAATGACTTCAGGCACAACTGGCTGTGTCGGAATGGGTAAAGCGATTCCAAGCCGCCCATCGTTTCGCGATTGGACGGTGTCCGTTTGGATCATGCGCTTGCAACTTGCCTCGGACGTCTTTGATACCGTGTGTTGGTTATGATCTGTTGTGAATTGTGCCATCATCGATGCTCGGTTTCTATGCATATTTTATGTCCTTCTGACAGAGGCATGTGACTACTTTCTTGACATAAATAGTAGATAAGTGTGTCTTTCACAAGAGTGTCTAGGTCTTGCTCTGAACATTTAACCAGCCATGATTTGAACTACACGGCTACACATTTCCACCTCCATTAATTTCTATCATCTTGAATTACTCGACAAATTCGGATAATCTATCAGCAGGCTCAAGCTACCTTCGTCTGGATTCTCCAGATTTTTGGCCTGCGCTGATTGTCTCGTGGATAGAAGTGTGTCTTACCTTGTGTTTGCTCATCTCTCCTCCCCCCTGGCCACCCATTCCACACACACACCTGTGCCCACCCGCATCCCTGCTCACTCAGATCGACAAGCTCATCTCGCGGTACATGTCATCATGAAGGCAGCAGGCAGTTGCCAGACACATTTTTCGTGAGGCCGGCCTCTGGGGGTTGGCTTGCGGTGGTATACGAGACGGAGACTTGAGCACCGCAGCTATCGATTGAGACAAGCAGTACTGGACGCATGGCATGCCAGCGCGTCTGCTGCAGGGATGTGTTTGTTCCTTGCACATACAGGCCAGTGCAGGTCGAGGTGTGGGTCTCTCATTATTGAGCATGAATAAGATTGGCTTGTGCACAGACATGCGCCCCTTCGAAAGGTACCGTGGGGGGCACCTGTACTTGTGTGCACATGGATGAATGCACATCACAGAATACTAAGTCTCTTGAGGACGAGCTCAGGAGCTCCTGAAGGAGCAAGCTCCTTAAGTACCCAACTGGAACTCGTAGGTTTACAAATTAGAACTGCGTGGGCACCGCCTTCCCCACTTACGGGATACGGCGGCATCCCCACCAGTCCTGCTTATCTTCCGTTCCATGACGCAGACGATATTTGTAACTTTCGTGTAATGATTTTTCTAATGAGATTAGCATAGTACTCTGTGGCATGCCCATGTGCATGACGCGCAAGTACGTACTTACTTACCTTCCGACCGTTCCACATGGGAGAAAAAGCGGCTGTTCTTCTCGTGCCGTAAGAAGCTGCACGACCTCTCCTGGATGCTGGACGACGACCTCGACCGCGCTCAGCAGCAGCAGCGACGCGACCTGACCTGTGGCCAGACTACCTCCGCCACAAGCAAGACCCCAAGAAGCCCAAGGTGTATGTTCTGGAGGGGCAGGGACTTAATTAATTGTCAGCAACCAGCTGCGTGTGGAACCCCCCCACGCGGGCCGCTATACTAGCCATCATGTAGTCACACCCATTGGGTGATGCAACCTGGACATCCCCAGCCATCCCATGTGCAACGCCGATGCAGTACGTTACGCATGTGACAAGCAGCTGTGTCGACTCCAATTAAAAGCAAAACGAGGTTTGGAAAAGGAGCTTTCCGGCTCCCAGCCCAACCCACTCGCCATGCATCGTCCTTGCCCAGTCGACTAGGCCCGCAAACCCACCGCCAGCAAACCCATCGCCAAGCGCGCCTCACCAGAGCTAGCCCAAGAAACCCTGCCAGGATCGCAAATTAATGGAGCCACTTCCTCCCAAGCCACGACTTATTTTCTTTCAGCGCCTGGCTGGCCCTGACGAGGGAAGAATGCGCGGCGAAATAGTCAAGTTCTTAGCACAGGAAGGCCAGCTCATCGGGCACGGCGGGCGCCCATCCACAACGACGTGCACACCCTGCGCCTCGTCATCCTGTGCAGCTAGCTAGCCACTTCCAGCTCACTGAAGCCGCCGGCCATTATCGAGCTCAGCTCCGCACCCCAGCCCGGCCTGCGCAGCCGGCAGCCACATTGACTCCCTCCCTCTGCAAGGATGACATCCGAGCAGCGCTGGAAGAGCACGTAATTAACCTGGTCGTCATGGCCGAGAAGCTGACCTCGCTGAACACGACGCTCCACACAGTGGAGGCCTGGGTCTCCTTCATGTGGAAACCAAGATCGTCCACAAGCTCCAACCTCAGTTCACGGCGCTGCACACCGCAGCGCAGGCATTGATCCGACCCGCTTGCTGCACTTGTCTCTCGCCTCAACCAGGTACATGGAGGGGAAGTGCGGCGTGCTCATGAAGAAGCTTGAAGTCATCGATCACCGCCCACACCGAGGCCCTGCATGGCCACACAGGTCCCAATTAAAGATAGCGGAGCAGACGGCCACCATCGCATCCCAGCCACCCCGGCAGGATGCTGGCGACCTCACGCCGCTCTCCTATGCAGACCTGCTGCGGACAGCGACCGCCTCGACCTGACGCCATCGCTACGAAACTCCAGGAGCTTGAAGACCTTCGCCAGGCACAACAACGGGAGGCCACCGACCGCGCTCGCCGCGACTGCCGGGTGGTGAGCACTGCGTCGCTGAAGTCCCCCAGAAGCCAGGTGAGACGGCAACCACCCTTGCCGACGAGCTCAAGGAACAGCTCCTTACCCTCATGCATGGGCCTGGTCGGTGAGGTAGAACTGCGTGGGTGCCACCGCCTAGCTTCCCCACTCACGGGACAAGGCGGCTCCCCCACCAGTCCTGCTCACCTTCCCCTCCCCCGAGGACAAGCAGCGGTTCCTTTCTCGTCGCAAGAGGTTGCACAACCTCACCTGGACGCTGGACGACGACCTGACCCCCACTCAGCAGCAGCAGCGACGCGACCTGTGGCCCGAATACCTGCGCCACAAGCAGGACCCCCAGAAGCCCAAGGTGTACGTACTGGAGGGGCGGGGACCTGATGTTCAACCACAAGATATGTGGACGCCCCCTGCGGGCTTGAATAGCTTGAATAGCGCCCTAGCTTTTATCCATTGGTATCGTCACTAGCTGCCGCCATGGCAGCCATGCTTATAGAATTTTTGCCACGCGCTGTGCCACCATACCTAGTCACGTGCACCGCTAACACACGTACGCGTACGGAACACAACTGGTCAGCCCTAGCCTTAGCTTAGCCCTTTGTACAGCCATGCTACGTCCTGGCTATGATCAGATCACTTGCCCACGCTCCTTGCTATGATATGCTCACATGCAGGTCTTATTGCACCCACAGAACTTGCCGTCAGTTCGTCTATAACGTGTCCGATTGCAGCTGTGGCATGCATGCCTCTGGCATGAAGGAGAAATTGAGGGTTTCTGCCCTTTCTTCCTGTTGTGCACACACAGGGATTACAAGCACTTCGGTGCTCCGTGACTCCCCAACGGGAGCACGAGTTTAATTGATTAAGGGGACGTGACACCCCCGAATTTTTTGGCGCCAATGAAGGCTAGCTGGGTAGCTTGTAATCATGCATTCCTCTAGCCTCAACAGACATCAGCCAGCCCGACCATGCAGCTACGTGCCTCGCCTAGCACTGCTTGTTTGCCCACGTCTCCATGTAGCAACATGTAAAGCTCACACGGGTCATATTGCACTGTCAACAGGAAATGCCGGATCGTTTCGACGGGTGCGATTGTACGTGCATCCTGTGGCATCATGCAGGGAAGGGGCCCTGCTGGGGCCTCTCTGCCCACCTGCCCATTGTGCACACTCAGGGACTAAAAGCACTCTGGCCAGTGCTCCGTGACTCCCCAACGGAAGCACATTAAACCTCAACCACTACTGTGGAAAACAGCTCGGATGCATGCCATACGCAGGGCCATGTCACGGAGTACTATGCTAATCTCATCATTACAATAACACAACATTTGGAAACAAATGTGTATCGTACTGATGCATACGACGTCCGCCGGGGGCTCACGAGTAAGCAGGTATGAACAGCGACAATCGCACTCAATTTTTCCATTTACATGTGCCAGACATACTGCAACCCGTACGCAGGGTATAGTGGGAGGCCTCCCAAGAGATGCTACTCCTCAGGTACCTTATTTGCCGACAGAGTGCTAATAACGGCAGGTTATTTTGATGGCAGGTTATGCCTAGATGATGATTTCTGCATGTAAAAGACAGCCACTCTCTTTCACGATATCCATGAGAGAACCATGATATGCAATCCAATCTATATTCAAGCAAATTGCTTGATACACTGGTTGTCTCACATATTAGAGGATGCACCACTATCAGACATATTAGAGGGATTATCGATATCATACAATACCAGTGAGAAAATCAATACAATACGCGCACGGCCCAACCGCTTTTGGCTATGCCATAGTACACGCTATCAGTAAAGCAGCCAGGGTCCCAGACCCTAAGACGTGTTTGACACCAGCGCACCCATTCATGGGGCGACACAGGGGCAACACCATGTAAAGAAGGAGAGCCAGGTACCTTGATCCCGGCAAGCCCTTTTAAAACACATGTTTCATCCCTGGAAGCCTATGGGTTTCCCTGGCATCCAATGGTAAGGATCCAACACTTGCCATCACAAATGGACAGCCGTGGCATTTGGGGGGGAGAAAACCCAAGCCGGTTTAGGAATGGGTGGACACACAGGCCACAAAACAGAAGCCCTGGGCCCTAAGGTCTGTATGGCTTGCATGTCACCATGCCTGGCAAGCCTTTTATGCTTTCCAGCAGACCCTCAACTTTGTCTACCCACCTTAACGCATCCACCCCATCCCGTCCCCACATACTTCCCCTTGTCTCCCCACCCATGGCCAAGTCAGCTCGGCTGGAGGTGCCCCAAAATGCCCAGCTGTCGAAAAAATTGCACGCCTGTCATTGCAGACGCAGGTCCTGGGGGGCAGTGAGGACCCCCCGTGCTCCTCATATACATACATCATTTCCATCATGTAGTGGGTGTGGGCGCTGGGTTCAGCAACGGTGCCGGTACATCCGGTCTCTGTTGATAGGCCGCGGATGCAAACAGGCCCACCGCCTCACACGTCATCAGCGCTTCATGCATCCAGCTGTGCTTGCACAACGTCTTTGCCTCCTTGAGAGGGTACCACGCGCGTGACCGCTTCTTCATCTCGGGCCACGCGTCCATCTCTTCGGTTACATGCAAGACGAAGATGTGGGCCCGCCCCTTTTTCCGCCGCCGGCTTTCAAAGTCGAATGGACCCAGGGAGCCGTTCACGTAACCCCTCACGCCTGCCTCCTCCATCGCCTCACGCATGGCGGCTTCCTCCGCCGTCTCGTCGTTTTCCCACCCACCCTTTGGGAAAACGAGGCCTTTTTTATTGCGGCTGTTTATCAGAAGCACCTCTATCTCCATGGGGGAGGAAGTGTCCACGGCGTTGGCGCTCACCACCCGGATAGGTATGCACCCGGCTACTAACCTCCTGCCATCGTGGTATCGTTGCTTTTCTCGCCCTTCGCGAGCAACCAGATTGGCATTGCTCAGCACTTCGGCCATGCTAATACTCCAACCCTTTCGCTGTCAGAGTCGTTTCCCCTCTCCCCAACCTTTGACGAAATGAAGACGTCTTAAGAGACGCACGAGCACCGATCTCGGCTGGCTAGTTACCGAATCCGGGCAAGGCTACATCCACCAGGCAGGCCGAATCCTAATCAGGGTAGGCACTAAATGTGTTCGGCGAGGTTTCTGACGCGCGTCCTCAACCTTTCGCACCCTAATTTCGGTAGAAAATTCGAATGCGCAGTGCGGGGGCATACATGCGCAAATGGCGACCTGTGCATCTCGGACTTCAATACAAATGTAATCCCAATGCAAATGGGCACCTCGTCCGCAATCGCATCGATCGGAACCCGCCGGCCCCCAGTGTCATGTCATTCATGTCATTCGCGTGCGTGGCCAACTTGCTCAAACTAAAAACTGGAACTTGCCCGGCCCCGCCTTACGCCTACGACGCGCAGGCAACCTCAGGCAATGCACTTTGTAGCCACTACCTAGTACCTAGTACCTACTAACCGTTTGTTCTTGTTTCGGAATTCCTGTGATAGCAGAAGGCAATGGCCGACTCAGGCCCTCTGGCCTCTGCGGCCTTCTGCGGCGATACTACTTACTAGACACTAGAGCTACATACTGCCAAAGGTTTGGCAGGCTCAGCAAGCTACGGACGCGCCTATAAAGATCGGTGGCCCGTGCCCCGTGGCAGCCAGACCCGCAGGCATCGCCACAGAGCGGCGTACGTAGGTACATAGATGTTGTTGTTGTTGTGTCCCACGCCGCACATGGGCAGCAGAGAAGCTGAGAGCGGCGTACATAGGTATGTACATACATACACTACCAAGTACAAACATGGCGCCTGCATACACTCACGCGGCGCCTGCATATCAGCGGTCCTGCGCGGCCTTCGCTGAGTTGGCGCCGTGCCGGTCCAGCGCCGGGCGTCCGATCCGCCGGCAGCCGGCCGCCCGCTGCGCCTGACTCCCCGCGTCGCGCCATAGGTACCTTACGTGGAACGAGCCATCAATTGGCGTCGGCACTCGGCGCCTCGGCGGGATCTCTGTTTGTAAAATGGCCGTTGGTACAGTACGTGGTGGAAGACGATAAACTTGTCCGTTTGCGGCAATGTGCTTTCGACGAAATGCCGAAGTCACACGTTATGTCGCATCGCGCAAAAGATTGCAGTCTATTGTCGGCTGATAACTAATTACGTAAGGAATCCGGTTGCACAGTCCTTATCCGAAGAGTAATTGCAGTAAGTGCCATTATATGGGTGGCAATTGTGCGCGATAGCGAGAGGCATTTGCAGGATAACTTAATGTTTAGTTATGAGCGTTGCAGTCGCTTTCTGCCATCAGCATGCCCGATTTCCACGTCTTCCGCCACGCAATTAAACAAACCAAATACGAATGCTGACATGCGCGTACTACCCTTGTTCTCTTCGGCGCTTGTTCTCTTCGTTTCTCTCAGGGTGCAAGGCAACCGAGGCATGGCGACGGACGCAAACTCGTCTCCCCACGTAACGGGGATGGCTGCAGAAGCGTCACCCTTCAATGGCGAGCGGCGGGCATTCGGACAGCTCGATGATAATAATGGCGCTGCACGCCAGATCCACGAAAATCCTCTGTATGGGAGCAAGAACTTCCAGCCAATGAGTAAGTTGCGCACGTTGTTAGGCAATGCAACCCTTCAGCAGCCTCTTGCTAAATGGTCATAGCTCTAATTGCAATTACGTTGCAACTTTACAGAGCTATGCGTTTCGGTTCGGCAATTTCAGGTTTCAGCATGTAGAGTTAACCTGTGCGCTGGTCACGACTCCAGCACAGGTGACGTTCATCTCTAAGCTATGTTGCAATATCTGCACATCCCCGATGCTGTCTCATCAAGGTTAGCAAAGCGGTCCGATAGGTGCATGTGAGCGGAAGCCATCGAGACCCGTTGCGGTTGCGAGCTAAACAGTCAGACGGAAGTATAGCCCGGGAGGGCATGTCGTGCTACGGCAACGTCCATTTCAGTCATCTACTCCGCTTCCTTTAGGAAAGCCACGTCAATTGACGACATACGGTACGGTGGACCCAACTGCTCCCTAGTATCCGAGACGATATTAGCTACCGCGTCCAATGCACGCGAACGTAATTTGTAGCCTCCCAGTCTCTCTCTCTCTCTCTCTCTCTCTCTCTCTCTCTCTCTCTCTCTCTCTCTCTCTCTCTCTCTCTCTCTCTCTCTCTCTCTCTCTCTCTCTCTCTCTCTCTCTCTCTCTCTCTAACACACACACACAAACACACTTGTGGTGGGAGGTTAGGTCTCCTTCTGTCGTGGCCAGAACCCATCACCCATGGAAACAGGCGGTGGGCCGACACACGTAGGCGCTACTTGCGTCCTTAACGTCCTCCTCTTCTCTCCCGGTCTCGTCGTCTGGCATTTTCTTCCCACCCCTGAACCATCACACTGGAGCAAGTTACTGAACCCGGCCCTCCCCTGTATCCCACCTTCCCATTATGACCCCTTGCTGCTAATCCCACCTTCCCATTATGACCCCTTGCTGCTAATCCCACCTTCCCATCATGACCCCTTGCTGCTAATCCCGTTATCACCTCTGCGTGATCCCGTTGGTAGTCCCGTGATGACCTCTGCTTGCACTCTTTGGTTGCCACAAGTTCTGTCTTTCATGTCTGCGCCGTGTTCCATGCCTGCCATCCCCCCCCACACACACACAACCCCTCCCCAACCATCCCCGGCCACCCACACCCAGTGTGGAAGAGCACGGACATGGCAGCCATGCAGCAGCTGGTGCGCATGTCCAAGGCCACCTTCGGTGGGGACCTGGCGCCCGGCGACGTGACGGAACGAGAGAACTTGCCGCCCGCGTCTGGACCCACGCCGCCACAGAAGAGGCGCAGCAGCTTCGGCCTCAGCTTAGGCTTCGGCGACAACAATGCTAACGTCAGCAACACCAGTACCAGCAAGGCCGCTGCGGCGGTGACACCTGGCACCCCGACGCGTGCCGCAGCGCCCACCGACGTATACTCTCCCACGAGCAACCTGTTCTCACCCCGACCCGAGCGGCGGCTGAGGGGGGGAGCCTCTGGCGCGAGTACCGTGCGACAGCAGTCGTGCATGGACGGGTCTTGCGGGAACATCCTGGGTGTGGACGGTGTGGGCGCTGGCCAGTGCGAGTGCTGCGTGGCCCAGGCAGCGGCCATACTGGCGACCATGCCACCTGTAACGTCGTTTTCGGACGACAAGGAGGAGGGGCAGTGGTTGATGGCAGATGACGATGTGATCGCGGGCACCCAGGGGGGGGAGGGGGAGGCGGTATGCGAGGCAGCGGCAGAGGAAATGGATTTCCAGGTGTCGCCTGGGCAGGGGCGCGGTGTCTGTCTCGCTGGGTTGTTCTTCCGGGTTATTCTGGCGGCCGTCGTCGTGGGTGGTCTGTGTGCGGGCATGCACCTGTACGTGTCCCCCTCGACCCTCGGCCGCTTCCCCCTGGGACAAGACAGTCACGTCTACGGTGGGTGGGTGGCGGACGACAGCTCCTTGCCCACAGCGGATGGACCTGCGACGCTGGATCTGTCTGACATTGCGCTTCAAGAGGAAGCCATCATCCCTGTGAATGTCGAACCGAACGCGGGCACCCCCGCGTGTGACTCTCTACCCGCATTGGACGCGGAGGCGGCCATGGATTTTGCGGCTTTTTCCGGTGCCGACGACACAGCAGCCCTCGTCATTCCAGATACCACTTCTGCGCCAACAGAAGACAAGGCAGCGGCCATTAAGCCGGTCGCTGACGTCATCACAACGGCCACAGAGGCGGCGGTGGAGGTCGTTCCTGTCCCCACTGCTGCCGTGGAGATCCCTGTTGCAACTGACGCGGTGGCTGTGGGCACGGTCGTCGAGGAGTCTTCCTCCGACCCTGTGGTGGATGCCAGCACGAGCAGCAAGGCAGCCGACGCGTACCTCGCATCCTCCCCGTCGCCACTCGGGTCGGCACAGGTGGCCGTTGCGGTCGGGTTGCTACTGGGTGCGCTCGTCGCGGGTGCTCGCTTCATTCTCTCGCGCACAACGTCGGAGCTCGCGTCGTCCATCTACGCTTCCATGGTGAGTGCGACCGCCGGCGTCGCCGCCAGGGCATCCCCCCTTGCTGCCATCCGCAACATGGCCCACGTGGCCCACAGCCCCGCCCCGGCGTTTTCCCTCGACGAAGCGGTGGGCATGCATACCGATGATGTGCCGGCAGCAGCAGAAGCAGCGGCGATGTCACCGGTGGCCCCCGCGCACCACGGGGGCACCACCCCCGCTCGGCCGGCCCGTCCCGCTGAGGTCTCTGAGACACTCTACTCGCCGGATCTTGGGTTGTACACCAAGTACGAGCGGCGTGTCACGAGGGGTTTGGCGGCCGCCGCGCCCGTGCAGGTGCAGCTGACACCCGTCACGCGCTCGCGCCGCATCAACCACCATCACGACGATAATGCTTCCGGCGTCACCACGGCTGACTCTAGGGTGTCCCCCGTGAGGGTCACCCGCCTCGCCCGGCGGCTGCGGATGTGAGCTGGCTATCAATGAGGTAATAGCTGACTGTGCTTATACAATTATCTCTGGTGTGTGCCCTGGGTGATGGGGTTTATTACTGACCAGGCTGCATGTGACCTGAACGCTAGACTTTTTTTTTAAAGCTAAACCAGCGGCGGAATGCGACTTTCAACTGGATGCCGTGGAGTTGAGAATGTTTTGTCTGGGCATGCCATGACAAGCATATTACTGGGGGGGGGTCACTAATCGAATTGCTAATGGCTTAGTGATTACAGACTAGATCGAACATTGTCTTACCATGACAATGCTAGCCCATAGCTTCCTCGCTTATTGTTCTGCATGATAGCCGCCATCATGCATTCTGCATGATGGCCTCAATCATGCATTCTGCATGATAGCCTCAATCATGCAACACTTTTGTGAATTTACAGTGCGTCAAGCTGATGGCTTTCGCATGAGTTTGCCATTTTTTTTCCCTGTGTGTGTAAAGTAACATGGAAGTACCTTCATAAATCAATCAAGCTGCTTGCACATCATGTTCTTGTAACCACATAATTACGTACCTTGGTTGTTTGTTAAATTTATCATGACCTTAATTGTTCTATCTAGACATGCACGTATGAATAGATTTGGACGTTAATGCTATAGCTGCGCCCTTGCGCAGATACCATACATGCATATGCAGTCAGGTGCTAATTATAACATGCATGTGAAGTACAGTGTTGATGATCGAGCGCCAGCTCATGCGGAAGATAGATCGCTGCAAGGGGCGCAACGCCAGTCACAACAACAATCAAATTATAGAGACAACCAGCGCACGCAAGAAATCATCTGATGTATAGCAGATTCCGTAGCTAGGACTATACTCATGTTGGCGTACTTGAAGGCAGGATCATCATGTGCAGCTACCTGCGCTGCGACGCCCAGGACTTCTCCCAGATTGGCTACGCTGGCCTCCGGAGCCTCCTGCATGAGCGCAGACGGGCAGCCACAGCAGCTGCAGCATCCTCGTCGCAGGGTGGTGCACCTCCCCCAGTGCTCACGGACTCTGGATCCGAGCTGCAGTGGCGGAGCAGCTGGCGCCGATGGCTGAGCAGCCCTGAACGCGCCTCACGGCCCACTCAACACTCTCTCGGCCAAGGTCAACATTATTGAAGCCAGAGTCGCACTTAAGCTCCAGCCTCAGTCATACTGCTAAGCAAGAGCACATTGTAATCAAAGTTTCCGAGGCCACAGCCACTGTGACCGCCCGCCTTAACCATGGTGGAAGGCCGAGTCGGCCAAGGCACCGGTTGTGAAACTTGAGGCAGTTGCTACCAAGGTAGACGCCCTGGCCACGCAGGTCGCCGAGATCGCCGAGCGAATGGCCACCATCGCTGCCCAACCTGCTGGTAGGGCTAGCCGGATGATCGACCCTTCGACTAGCTCGCGCGTCGATCCTGGGCTGACCTGCTCAAGAGCCAGGCAACCTCTATACCAGGTCACCGCCATCACCACCAAGCTCCAGGAGTTGGAAGACACGCGCCGCGAGGCTGCTGACCGCGTACCGTCGCCGCTGCCGGGTCATCCTCAGGCGCTTCGACATGCATGCAGCTGGAGGAGACCCCAGACTCTCTTCTCGACGAGCTGAAGAACAACTCTTGGCATGCATGCATGGAGCTGCCAGGTGCGACACTGCAGGGCGCATACCGCCTAGTGCCCCATCCACGGGACAAGGCTGCATGGGCCCCCTCCAGTGGTCCTCACCTTCAGCGACATCACATGCAGCCCGAGTTCTGTTCCTCCGTCTCGCCGCAAGAAGCTGGTGAACACCTCCTGGTCGCTTGACGATGACCTGACGCCAGCCCAGCAGCAGCAACGCCGCGATCAGTGGCCCGACTACATTCGCCACAAGACCAACCCCAAGAAGCCCCAAGTCACTGTGTACTGGCGGGGCGGGGACCTTGACGTCAGCAAGAAACTGTGGAATTAAGCCCCGGCCCCCAGGCTCCCCTGGGATAGCGCACTCAAGCTAGTTGTCTAGATCGATGGGGCCAATCGATTA
Organism: Mesostigma viride; assembly: GCA_009746045.1. NCBI lineage: Eukaryota > Viridiplantae > Streptophyta > Mesostigmatophyceae > Mesostigmatales > Mesostigmataceae > Mesostigma > Mesostigma viride. Next base: position 6,757,525 of record RPFO01000079.1, on the reverse strand, counting down.
TGGACTTTGCTTGGGCCATTACAGCACTTGAAATGATATTAGCGCCCAGCGTTATTAATTAATTAACTAGTGCATGAGAGTGATGTGACCCGCTGGCTTCGCCCAGCCAAAAAAAGTCACTTTGGGGCGGTAGAGGGACTGCCCGCTGCCTGCTGCGTAGTACGTGGTCCTTTGCTGCCGCGGCCCCGGAGAGGGGAACAGTACGTTGCTCGCTTCGCTCGCGGCCCGCCGAACAGTACGGTGCTCGCTTCGCTCGCGGCCCGCTGAACAGTACGGTGCGCTCGCTCCGCTCGCCGCTCGCTGCGCTCGCTGTGCGCTTTCAGCGCAACTCGCTTCGCTCGCCGCCGGGCGCTTCGCGCGGGTTCAATATGGTGCCGTCAGTAAGTCCGCCTTCGTATTTCGTATTGGCGTTCAGTATTTCCCAGGCTTTTTGGATTGGCGAGTCCTGAAGTCGCGATGCCCTGGATAGTGTCGGATTACCTTACATTGGCTAAATTAATATATAGGATTAACTAGATAATAAATTAATTAATCAAACTCGTGCTCCCGTTGGGGAGTCACGGAGCACCGGAGTGCTTTTAATCCCTGTATGTGCAGCTTGACAGCACCGTCACTAGAATGCTCCGAACGTCATATCCTCGGCGTCCGCTACCAAATGGGGTGCCATCTGCGATAAGCACCTTCCTGAGGGGTATGCTCCTGTTTTCTCCCCACGGGCCGGCCCCGCGGCCCGTTGCTAGCCAGGGTAGAAGTCCGCAGGTGGAGGTTATTGGCCGTGAGAATAGCCGCTACACTACCGCCTCGTCTGCCATTACAGTAGACTGGACAGCTCGGATGAGGATTACATCCCCATCTAGTGCCTAATGGTTGGGGAATGATGCAGACGATATTTGCCTTAAACTTTTGTGTAATTATTTTTTCTCATGAGATTAGCATAGTACTCCGTGGCTGATGCCTTTGCGCATGACACGCAAGTACTTACTTTACTTACTATAATTACTGTATCAAGGAGACTGACAACCTAGCTTACTTACTGTACGTGCGCAACATACGGGGGTACCTACAAGCCACGAGCCACGAGCTAGGTAGCCATGGCTGACGGCAGAGCTCATAACTTTCACGTTTGGGCACCAAATTCGGCCGTGCATGAATATCACAATCGCTTCGTCTTTCTAAGACGCACACGCTGATATATTTTCCCGAAGCAATCATGCACTAATATGGCGAGCAAACGCTCCTCCGCGCAACGCAGCCTGGCGGCAGCCTGCGCTAAGCCCTGAAAATTATTACGTCTGCAGCTCCGGCTGCAGCTTCGCCCTCCGGCCCAGAACATCTTGTTTCGTTTATTAAGTGGCCAGCCGGAACGCCCGGCTTAGGTTTAAGCGGGCAATTAAGTGATCGAAGCGCTTCATTGGTGGATTACTTGGGGAACTTGGGTTTCCCCGCGAAACTCCAACCGCACGTTCAGATTTCCAAATCCCAAGCCCTAGACTGTGGTCGCCCACGGCACCCCGGGCTCTTCTCGCCCGCAGCGTCGCCTGAGCCCATGCAAGCAAGCCGCAGTCGCCCTGCCGAGCTGAACCGGCCGGGGACGAGTTCGAATTTGACGCCGGCCAGCGCCCGGCTTTTTTGACAAGATCAACCACCGACGACAGCCTCATGGGCTACGTGTTCAGACTTTGGATCGCACGCCTCGCTCACTGAAATGTGTAAGCAGCTCTTCCACCAGGGTCGCCTCGTCGATTCCTACCATCGGCGGCGCCGGCCCATACGAATACATTCTCACCGCCTTGACCCGCCCCATGCAAGCTGCGGATATTATTATGCCCTCTTCTCCCTCCTTGGACGCTCCATCGAGGAGCTTTGGGCCCCCAACGGCCTGCCGGCCTAGCTCACCACCACCTTGACCGAATCCTAGCTCCATCCCCTAACTCCTTGAGGAGGCCCTCGCGCAGCACGTGGCCCCCCTTGCTGCAGATGTGGCTGCAATGGGCAGCACGCTGGCTGCCAAGCCGGCTCCCCCTCCCGTCTCCACCATATCCACCGCCACCTCCACTGACCCTCCGAGGCTCGCGCCTACTCGATCCACCGCCACCACCCCCACCTCCGCCGCCATCACCGCCCAGCTCCGCGACATCGACCAGCGCCTCAAGGACAACGCCATCGCGCGCGCCATGGAGTGCCTGCACAACAATTGCACCGCAGGCCGGGCAGGCCTCACCACCCACTGAGGCGGTGAAGGACATAATGCGGCCGCCAAGCCAGCCCCCGCTGGCCCGGCTGGCGATGCCCCTCCCACCCAGACCTGGGTGGACATGATCAAGCAACACACCACCTCCACCACGGACCTCCGCCGTCGCAGCACAGCTCCAGCAGCAGACGCTCGACCTCCGCGACTGAGGCCGAGCTCGCCAAGCGCAGCCACAATGTCAAACGTCATCGTCAAGAACTTCGACCTGGCGGAAGGTGAGAATTTCGTGACGCTTGCACAGGCGTTTGAGAGAGAAATCCTTGGTCGCATGGGCCTCATCAGTGGTGAGATCAAGCTGGACGCCCACCGCCTTCCCCGCTCGCGAGGTAAGGCAGGGGCGCCTCCGCTTCTGCTCATCTTTGAGCACCCGGCGCGGACAAGATTTCGTTTCTCAGACGCCGCAAGCGGCTCGAGAAGACTCACTACACCCTGGACGACGACTTGACCCTGGCGCAGCAACAACGGCGACGGGAGCTATGGCTGACCTACCTCCAGCTCGATCCCGCCGGCAGACCGCGGCGGGGAAGCCGGTTTACTGGAAGGGGGCCGCCATCTACGTCGGCCACAAGCCGGCCCGGCCTGGCAAGCGACCGCCGCGGCCCCAGCACCTCCAGACACCCCAGCTTAGGGGAATACACTGGCAGTAGTGTAGAATAGTGAGGCCTAGCCACCGTGGCCTTGTACATGTGCGCCTACTACACTGTAGTACTACTACACTGTGTGGCCGGGCCCCATACCGGCCAGCTGATGCCTTCATGCCTTATTTAGCCATGTACACGTGTGCCTATGATGTGCATGCCCCACAGGCCAGATGATGCCTAGCCTTAATTTATTTATTTAGTTATGCTGTGCCCATGCAGAGCTAGAGTCACTCTCTGCTGAGAAGCTAGCCATGCCCTATAGCCTTAATTTGTATAGCCATGATGATCTTACCGCCTATGTCTGCGCCCTAGGTACTGGAATACGTAGTGGTGTGCAGGTGCACTTTGTGTACCCAGAGCAGGCGTATAGTTTACACCCTACCCTTGCAGGAAGTAGCCAAGTATGTATTAAAAGCCATATGCCCCTTCTCAGGGATATGTGCCACATGTACTCCGGCCAACGGAGTTATGTTACAATTCAATTCAATTCAATTCAATGTGCCCAACAGGAAGAAAGGGCTGAGACCCCCTTTCTCCTTCATGCCAGCGTTTTAGTACCTTCAATAGCTCTGGCACGTACATTGTGGCCATCTGGTTGCGCCTTAGGTGACGTCTTGGGCCCACCTCACCTTTGTAGCATAAGCTATGCGGCAGCCTACCTATGGTATTGAATTGAATTGGAACATAACTCCGTTGGGAGTATATATAGCACATAGCCCTGAGTGATTGAGTGAGTGCACCTGCGTGCATGTATGTCCATGCATGACGTACCAGAATTTATTGTATGTTATGTTTAAAGTAAACTACATTTGCAAAAAGAGCGCCCACCAGATAACATATCAGTCTCATGCTTAAAGGCTTGCCTCATATCTCTGGAACTAAATTGCCAGTCGCCTCTCGCCATGCAGCACGGTTTTGTTGGGACAAACCACATGGAAGTATGCATGGTTTGTGGTGCTGAGCCAACGTGCACTCCCATGGTCTGTTGACTGCGTCTGCCCCCCTTCACCCTCCCCTGCCCCATCAGGAGACGACCAGACCTCAAACCTGTACTATAACCACGGGGTCTCTTACAATGTAATCCATGGGCGGCGTACCAAAGCCATGCCACCGATCCACCTAGGGCGCACCATCCTCACGGCGACGTCAGTTGTACTTGAACTGATTCTGATGCCACCCCGCCTGGCGCTGGCTGCCACCCCTCCTGGCGCTGGTTGCCACCCAAGCAACCGCTCGTTTGCTGCTTACCTTCAGAGCACGCGCATGGTGCCATCGCCACGGCGGTACCAAGGGACATGACAGGGCATCCTTCCTGGATGCATCCCGCAGAAAGCGCCATCGAAGCCATTTGACGTTTCATGGCGAATCGAACACAGTTCCGGACTGGTCACCATGCGCGTGCATGGTTTCCCTCGCATGCGTGGCGACAAGTCGAAGCAAATCCCCGCCACGCTCACGCCCACCACAACGGGTCACGCAGCAAACGCCAGTCGCAGCCTGGAAGCAGTTAGCGAGCAACCCCCGTTCGTGCATGCCATCCTCAAGGGGCTGCCACATGTCACGGCATCAATGCTCCGTTGCCCTCTCTTGATGCACACTCCAACAAGGTCCGTGCTCACACCCGAGGAGCCGAGGGGCCACCCACTAGCTTCTCATCCCAAAATCGAGCCGAAATCGCCACCATGCCTTGAGCAGTGGAGCCGCCTTGAGGAGTGGAGCCGGACCCTTCCCAAATTTGAAAACAAGCCCCCACCAAAGTCGCAGCCAGATCCCCTCGGCTTCGAACCCCCTGGTCTGACCAGCGGGATAGGGCCGCCAAGCTTGTCGGGGGGCAACCAACAAATCGACGCGGGGCGGGGCGGGATCACGGGCGCCGCCGGCCGTGGTGCCTCTTCTGCTCCTCGAAGAACTTGCGCGCCTGCGCGGCCGCGATCTCGGCCGGCGTCGGCTTGCGCGCCGCCTTGGCCACCTGCTTTGCCGCGACGGCCGCGGCAAACGCAGCCCCCGCCGACTCGGGCTCTGGCAGCGCCGCGTGCGGGCCGTGGATGTTCACGGTGACAACCTCCTTGTTCGCGGGGAGCAGGCCGACGCGGACCATCTTCTTCTCCATGCGCCGCTCGGCCACATGGACCGGCCGCGGCGCGCGCTTCAGGTGCCGTACCTGCTCCCACGTCATCTGCTGCGCCGGCTTCTTGAGCGTGTGGTAGGTCGGCGAGAGCACGTCGTCGTACGTCCAGCAGTCCTCCTGCTGGCCGGGCGGGATGGGCCGCCCGCGGAAGATGCCCGTAGAGCTGGTCCCGTGGCGCAGCCAGTCCTCAGTCAGCTTCACGTACTTGATGTTGTATTTGCGGAACGTATAGGTCATGTGGATGAAGCCGTCGTCCGATTGGGCGATGCCGGGGGAGCTGTACTCGGGGCCAATGCCGCGCTGAAGGGGAGCAGGCGGGGGGTGGGCAGGGGGGTGGGCAGATGGGGGCCAGGAAAGGGAGGCATGACGGTTAAGGCATGTGGGTTGCCAGAAAAACATGGACAGAAAAGGATTGACAGATAATGACAACGGAATGAAGGACTCTAGTTGCGATTCTAATCATCTTTCAGGAAGCAAAGAGGAGGCAGCCGAGGAAGCAAACAAAGAGGATTCTTACCGTTTTGAACAGGATACTTAGTTGAGACCTTACCAGTGACGACTACGTACAAGATGAGATCCACCAAATGCCCACTACTAGCCCAGTACTTACTTTACTGCCTTCTCAACATGGCCATGGCTCAAAAGAGTGAACCAAAACAAACCCTTGCCTCCTCACAACACATCGGCCAAGCCTAACACTCCGCCCAGAAACTGCCCTATCCAACCATCCACGTGTTCATGGCTCATAGTGCGTCGACCAAACCTAATGCTGAGGCCCAAACATGCCCTACTCAACACGCAACTAATCCATTCCATTCCATTCCACTCCACTCCACTCCATTCCCATTCCCATTCCGTTCGGTTCCATTCCGTTCCACTCGACGGTCAGCTCACAACGCATGCCTCCAGAAGCTTGTCAGCACGTGTCACCAGCACCGAAGCGTTCTACTCGATTGGTCACCCCATGACGCATAACCCAGTACCTACCCGCTCCTCCTGCTTCAGGACTGCAAGGCACCTACCCGCTCCTCCTCCACCGGGGGCAGCCGGTCGCAGTCGTCCACCCCCCCTCTCTCCACGTCCCTCACGTGCGGCCACGTGAGCCCGCCGTCATACGAGAGGGCGACCGAGAGTGGCCACCGGGGTCCATCGTCCCCTTTGTGGTTGTTGAACGCGAGGGCGATGCCACCGCTCTTTAGCCGGATGGCCTGAACAAAGGGGGGGAGGGGGACAAGGAAATCGAGCGAAGGCAAGTTATGAGGGATCGGAGGAAGGGAGAGGCAGGGTCTATAGATTCGTCGATCTTCGTTCACCGCAGGGTCTTTATTAGTGGCATTTTGCCGCCAATTGTGGCGGTGTAGCACCAAATATGGTGAATTGTGGTGGTGCCCATTTGGCAAGGGGGTCCATATGCCGCAATTGGCGGTGCTGTTCTACTTTCTATAGTTTCCGTTCGCCACAGAGTGGCCGTGCATATAAGTCGACCCTACTACAGCTGACGCCACAATTGGCTGTGCCAGAACACTCCTCTGCCACCATTCCGCCACAAATCGCCCTAGTAGGTCGCAGGTGGCTGAAGGCCACTCTGCAGTGAGCTGTGGGCCCTGAGCAGGGGCCGCATACGCTCGCTTGCAATAATATTGGCCATGTAGTGCCGCGCCGTTCTACTTGAACTTTCTGCGCTGGCGAATCACTTCGCTGCACCAAGGAGGGTTAGACGAAGGCCCCTTAGGTTCCCCGCCACACGTGGCTGTGCCGGGCCCAAGTCATATTGGCTGAAAGCCACGCGGTGGCCGAGTCAACAGTTGTTCTGGAAGTTGGAAACGCAACACGTGGCCGAGTGCAAAAACCTTAAAAGGAAAACCTGGGGAGAGGAATAGCGAATCCGGGGGAGAACAGGTGCGAGGGAATAGACAGGAAGGTAAATTGCAACGGGCTTGGGGGGAAGAGAGGTACAAAGGATGTGGGGAAGGTGGGACTAGAGGGGTTGGTGGCTGGCAGGGGACGGTACAACAGCTCTGGCTAGACTAACTTAATTAAAATGAATTAAAGGATATGCTGATGGCTTGGAAGGAGACCTTCAAAATGGCAAAGGACCAGATGATGAAAGAAGGCTATGATGCAAAGGGCCTGGTAAAAACTGGCACGGAGTTGGTGGGATGTCCGCAAATTTGTTACCCTACGGCAGATACTTTGAGCCTTACGTTGGTAATACAATCATCCCACAAGCTGTACACATGATCACTACACTCGACCCCCCTTGGCACCCAACTCCAGGCTGGCTCGACCGTTGTGATACAGCCCATCCATGCACAAAGGGGATGTGGTAAGGGATTATGGCGCTGTTTCTGCGTACAGCGTAGTGCGCCTGCACGCAAGTCACGCCCTAAAATGAGAGCGGGCGGTCCAAAAAATTGTGGTTTGAGTTCCCCAGCCCCTTTGCAAATGCCAACGTCAAAACTATATAGCCATAGGTGCTGAAGCTGAGGTCCATGGGATATCCTTCCTACCAGAGAAACAAGTTTATTACAATAAGTGTGTGCAGGCTTTAACAGTTGAGCCTAGCCACACCCTCAAAATCATTCTACAAGTCATTGTCAAGTTAGGCCAGTTCACCATGCTGGGGCCCAGAATATGCCCCCTTGGTCCAATCTTGTCCCCAACAGCAGCGAGGGTGGGTGGGTGGGTGGAAGCTGCAAAAAGGCCTCCCTACGTTCACCACACCACTCTAAGTACGGTGTGAAAATGAAACAACGCTCATGTCTCAAGGCGCCGCGCCCCCCTCAATTCAGGGCGGGCAAGGTTGCCAGTAGGCACTAGTGCCAGTGCAACGCCGGTCCCCTTCTCTCCACAGTCCTATGTAACAGAAGCACCTCACATGGTGTAGGTGACGTACGGTAGAGCTACGCTACAGGCGGCAGATCGGCCCCCTTTGAGCCCGCCGCAACATAACTATAAAATGAGCAGATAGCTCAAAAAATGCTTATGGTAGTCCTAGATTGCAGAACGTGCGCGCGTTGCAGGTAATCAACGTCTAGAAGATAAGCATGTGCTCCTTTCCACTGCGAGCGCAGGAACAACATGATATTGGAAAGTATCCATGTAAGCAGACGATTTATGTTTTAGAAAAGGTACACTTTTTAAGTTGATGACTTGGATTGGGTACTGACATCAACTAACGCAAGAATTCATTATTCACTCCTTGTGCGCAGGTCGTTCACATAAGAATGACTAAGATGTTGGGGGGGATGAGACATTCTACTATTACTTTCGAACTTGCCTGGATTGGGGAGTTGCTGTTGGGGATCAGTGTCCGCTGGGGTGTTGTCCACGTGGCACCCTGCACGACAAGGGCTCTCAACGCAAACAAGGGAGAGCGGGTTGGATCAGTAAATTCCGTGTTCCGTGACGCCCCATGAAATTAAGAGACCAGGTTGTACCAAAGCAAGTACATGCACATTACCATGGGGAAAACAAAGGTGCATATTCCCACTTACTAAGGCCTCAAGTAACTAGAGATGGCTATTCACTAGAAATCAAAGGGACTCGCACGTAACTATGGGACAGTACCAAGCTGTGCCTAGTAACGTGACAACGACACTAGGCGACAAGGGTACACGCACTACCAACACCAACCTCTCTACCGATGTATCATCACATGACGCATGATACTGTGATGACGCATCGGGAACAATAATAGGAGGATGCGCAGTAAATCTGCATGATATAGATCGCAGTGACGCCACCAGGAAACAAGGAGCCTCGCACCACCCTGAGTAAATAGAACCAAGCGACTCGACTGTCTAGCAACGGAACATAGACCAACATGTAAGCGGAAGCACGCACATCGCCATGGAATAGAAATCATGCAAAGCTGCCTTGTCTCAGCATGCCAACAGGGGGCTTGAGGGCATGCACATCGTCATGAATGAAGATAACGGAGCTGTAGACCGTCTACGTATTGACACAAAGGTACGCAAAGGCATGAACATGGCCATGTAATACATCTAAAATGTTTACTGTCTACCCATGCGAGTGGCTAAATCGTGGGGGGGGTAGGAGGCACGCACATCGTCATGGGACTCGGAACGGAAGATCCAGTCACCCAGGAGCGAGCGGAAGAAGGTTACGAGATAGCCCTTGGTCACCTCCACCGTGGTGGGCTGGATAAACTTGTTGCCTGGCCGGGGGGGGGGCAACGATTCACAGAGGCACGAGGGTGTAATGTCGTGCAATGCTTCAGGCCCTAAAGCCAGTCCATGCGATCAAAACAGAAACACACCAGCCCCCCACAGGAGCACATGATGACGAGACGCACACGCTTGATGAGCCAATAGAAAAAGCATACCGTAGTGGTCAAGATCACTTTGCGACAAACCTACTTTGCGACCCTAAAACAGGGTGAAATTTATAGTTTGCGACCCAAGTGAAGGCAAAGTTTTAGGTTTGCGAGCCCATCGACTTGTTTATGGTCAGTGGCTGGTACAGTGGTACCCAGCTTAATGAATGATTAGGTACTCGCCTACCCAAGTGTTCTGATTCATCATGCACTGATTAGTCTGATTAGTTAATAGAATAGGGCCGGGCATGGACCTGAGTGGCCCAGTGCGGCCATGGAAGGTGCGCCCATGTACTTCATGACCTGTCTACGTGGGGCCGTGCGGCACGGCGCAGGCGCGACGCGGTAACCTTTGAACTTTGCGACCCAAAATGAAGCCCATGAAAAGCAGTTTGCGAGGTCGATTTGCAAAGTAGTTGGTCGCAAAGTGATACTGACCACTGCGGTACATATTTTTTTTGAACATGCGTACCATGCCACATCACACCCCAGCTTCCTTTCCCCCTTACTGGCCCACCCCCTTACTTGCCATATGTGTCATCAGTCATGCCACATCAAACCCCAGCTGCCTTTCCCCCTTACTGGCCTACCCCTTCCACATCGCTTGCTTTCTCGCCCCCCCACACCCACACGCGGATGGTGTGGGATATATACAATCCAACGGTGGAGAGCATCCCATTCGTCCTTGGCTCGATGACAATCAAACGCATGGGCTACGTACGCACGCTGATGCTTGAGAGCTTGAATGAGTTCTCCGATCTCTGATGGCCCTTTTTCCTTTCCTTCACTCCCAGAACCACAGCCTTTGCTTCGTTAACCCATGCCCGGCCCCAGGTGGGGTGTGTCCCCACCAATGTTTGACAGCTGGATCGAGTTCTTTCAAATCCTGACCCCCTCTACCCTGGTGATACCCTGGTCTCTGGTCATACACACGGACCTCTGGGGTATCTACACGCACCGATGGTCGACAGCTTGACCGTTTTGCCAGTAGTTCCCTGTTCCGAACTTAAGCCATCTGATACGCACCGACCTATGGGTTATAAATACACACACGCTGATGGTGGACAGCTTGACCGAGTTCTGGTACCTCGTTTTGCCTTGCTTTAGGGCCAGGTGATACGTATTGATGCTATTGGCTATTTATCCACACACACCGACCGTAGTGGCTATTTATCCATTCCATACGCACCGATGGTCGACAGCTTGACCGAGTTCTCAATGGGGGAGAAGGTCATCCCGTTGTCGGTGCTGCGCATGAGCATCGTGTACAGCTCATCCTTGTTCTTGATGTCGAGCCCTGTGGCATGCGCATGGTTATCGAGAGAGCAAGGGGGGAGGGGGGGCATCAGCATGTGTGCCGCAAGCAACGTGTACAGCTCAACTCGGTTCTTGGTGTCCCACCCTGCAGCATACTGTAGGTGGCAGGCTGTTCCGAACCCGCGGCAAAAACTGCCTGCCGGCTAGGAACAAGGTGGCATGGGCATGGCCGCCAGGATTTCCCTCTACTTTGTCATGATCATGTTATTTGTGGCTTTCCCTCTACCTGATGCTCTCCCTGATCAACTACCTGGTTTGCATCCTGTGAAGGGTGTGCACGTCTGCAGGGTGTACCTGGCATCAGGGTAACAGGAAGCAGCCAGTCGCCCGACTTGGAGGACTGGACGGGCGGGTTGCCAAAGGTGAGCCCCTGCAGGAAGCGTCGGCAGCGGTAGGAGAAGAAACGATAGAGTTCAGGTGGGTGGATGGGCCGTTGGATGGGTGTGTGTAAGAATGGGTGGATGAATATGATTTCACAGGTGAGTGGGCTAGTTCGTGAAAGCAACCATCATCACCATCGTCATCATCATCATCATCATCATCATCATCATCGTCATCATCATCATGAATGGTGGGTGGGCGTTAGAATGGGTGGATCTTGGAAAAGCCAAATCATCGCCGAGGGCAACTGCAAGGACACACGGCCACACTGTCAGAAACCAAATGGTCTGGGCAGGTAGTTGGCGGGGGAGTAGAGTCGGGGAGTAGGGTCTGGAGGGTTGATTAGGTATACCACTGCCTCACTAAACAAACGAACTTACAGTTGACTTTCTAAACTAAAGAACAATTTAGGTATGATTTACATCCTACTAGAACTCTCTTCAAATGTCGTACTACTACTTTCGTTATGAAAACCCTTGACATTCTTAGTATAAAAAATGATTAGCTTATATTTGAGCACCCACCTTGCGATTGATGCCCTCGATGGATACGGGGGTCCACGTCTCGCCAAAGTCGTATGAGACCGAGCGCCGGTAGTCCGAGGTGCCCTGAGTCAGCACGCCCCCCTCCTGCTCGCGCGGGATGTAGAAGCAGTGGTTTGGTGGGTGGTAATGGGGGTAGGCGGGTTCAGTGGCTAGTAGCTACAGGTTGCCCGGAGTAGTTCTAGGAATGCACTTTGTGGGCCCTAATCAAATGCATTGCTGGACACTAATCAAATGAATTGCTGGACCACTAATTAAATGCATTGCTGGACACTAATTAAATGCATTGCTGGACACTAATCAAATGAATTGCTGGACCCCTTATTAAATGCATTGCTGGACACTAATCAAATGAATTGCTGGACCCATAATTAAATGCATTGCTGGACACTAATCAAATGCATTGCTGGACACTAATCAAATGAATTGCTGGACACTAATCAAATGCATTGCTGGACACTAATCAAATGCATTGCTGGACACTAATCAAATGCATTGCTGGACACTAATCAAATGAATTGCTGGACCCATAATTAAATGCATTGCTGGACACTAATCAAATGCATTGCTGGACACTAATCAAATGAATTGCTGGACACTAATCAAATGAATTGCTGGACACTAATCAAATGCATTGCTGGACACTAATCAAATGCATTGCTGGACACTAATCAAATGAATTGCTGGACACTAATCAAATGAATTGCTGGACCCCTAATTGAATGCATTGCTGGACACTAATCAAATGCATTGCTGGACACTAATCAAATGAATTGCTGGACCCATAATTAAATGCATTGCTGGACACTAATCAAATGAATTGCTGGACCCGAATCAATTGGGTTGCAGGGCTCCAGTTCTAGGTCACCCTCCTGGGGACTGGGAATAAGTGTTTAGGGACACTCAAGTAATTACTGGAAGATGCAGACGACTCCACAGGCATGCCATTTACGTCTGAGGTTTTGGTGCCAGGTAGGCTGTTCATTTGACCGATAGATCAACATGCCATGCTGCCAGTACTCTGCCTCTCCGCAAATATCAGACGTCTCCGACTTGCCCATCCCTGGCGCAGATCAACTTCTCGCAGATCCTCCCAAGATTAGGGCCTGTAGACGATTTATATAAAAAACACTACTGTGATATAGAAAACCGCTACTGTGCGACCAAGATGTTGGTGTGCATGGATAGGTCATATCACATTTGTCTGCACATCCTAGATAAGCATCCCCCTCACATCGTCGGTGCCCACGACTAGGCCCAGTGGGCTTCATGCTGCACATCCTAGATGAGGGTCCCCCGAACATGACTGTAGCCCCGCTCACCTTGGTGGTGTGCATGAGTATCACTTGATACATCCCCTCCGTATCCATCTGGGCCACGAACATGACAGGTGGCGCGACCTTGCGCTCAAACTGGGAGGAGACGATGACCGCGTCCGACCAGCGGGTCGAGTTGGCCCGTAGCTTGGCCACCATCTGGCGCGCGGCACGTTGCGATGATCGCACATAGACAAACACACGGGTGCGCAGCATGTTAGGAGGGAACAACCGGCGCACGACACATTGGGAGGGAACAACCGCTGCACGGCAAGGTGGGAGGGAACAACTGGCACGCGGCATGTTGGGACCATTGTCAAGGGGCACGGCATGTTAGGTGGGAGGCAGGGGCCAAGGGAAAACACGGGCGCACGACAGCATAAGTATAATCACACCATCTGGCGCACAGCATGTCAGGATGCACGGCACGCTTTGCAGGGGGAACACGTTGGGAGGCAAAATTGTTGCGAAGGAAGCACGAGCACAACAGCATGACCAACCGACAGCAGAAACATGTCCCACTGGCGCATGGCACGCGACCACCATCCAAAACAGGCAAGCATATGCCAGCGCTGGGCGTCTCATTGAAATGTACACAAACTACACGAACAGAGGCGATTGCACACTTGGAAAAGACACGCACAGACACACAACCACGCTGACACCGACCCACGAAGAAACAAACAAGCGAAGAAAAAGAAGCCAGTGGCAGCTGTGCGGTCCTATTTCATGATGCAATGACCGCCATGATGCGAATAGGAGGGTTCATGATATGATAACCACCGTGATGCGAATAGGAGGGTCCATGATACGATAACCACCGTGATGCGAATAGGAGGGTCCATGATACGATAACCACCGTGATGCGAATAGGAGGGTTCATGATACGATAACCACCGTGATGCGAATAGGAGGGTTCATGATACGATAACCACCGTGATGCGAATAGGAGGGTTCATGATACGATAACCACCGTGATGCGAATAGGAGGGTTCATGATACGATAACCACCGTGATGCGAATAGGAGGGTTCATGATACGATAACCACCGTGATGCGAATAGGAGGGTCCATGATACGATAACCACCGTGATGCGAATAGGAGGGTCCATGATACGATAACCACCGTGATGCGAATAGGAGGGTTCATGATACGATAACCACCGTGATGCGAATAGGAGGGTCCATGATACGATAACCACCGTGATGCGAATAGGAGGGTCCATGATACGATAACCACCGTGATGCGAATAGGAGGGTCCATGATACGATAACCACCGTGATGCGAATAGGAGGGTTCATGATACGATAACCACCGTGATGCGAATAGGAGGGTCCATGATACGATAACCACCGTGATGCGAATAGGAGGGTTCATGATACGATAACCACCGTGATGCGAATAGGAGGGTTCATGATACGATAACCACCGTGATGCGAATAGGAGGGTCCATGATACGATAACCACCGTGATGCGAATAGGAGGGTTCATGATACGATAACCAGCACGATATCGCCATGATACGACCAACACCACCACGAACATGGGAAGTGTAGTGGTAGTGGGTCTGCCAGCCTGACAAAAAATAAGGGAAGGGCAAGGCGGCTCACAATGGGTGTGCCCGGCGTGTACGCGAACCCGTTATGCCACGCCGCCAGAATGTCGCCATTGGGCAGCGGCAGCACGTTGGAGCCGTGAGCGTGGCCCCTCTCCCACGGCTGCGGCAGCATGGCCACTTGCGGGGGTGTCTGTCGGAAGCCCCGGTAGAACACGTCACCCGTGTACTGGCGGGACCAAGCACCAAACAACGATAAATGGAAAGGGGGCCGGGCGGGGGGGGGGGGGGGGGGCGGGGGCGGGGATGTATGTATGTGAGCCGGACTGGAACGCAGAGGCAGGAGTAAAGGTGGGCACAGGCGGGAATGCAATTATGTTAGTATTAACTTTATAACCACCGTTAATATTGGGGGGCACGTGGGGGTATGCAATCATGGTAGCATTAACTTTATAGCTGTTTGTTGTCAACGTTTATCATGGCATGTTACTACAATTGCAGGACAGGATGCCAGAGGCAGGGGCCATATACAGGCAGCAGGCAGGGCGTGACAGTGCCGGAAATTCCTGTCAGGGGACGCGATGGGTGAGCACAATGGCACCCATTCAAGGAAACCTACAGAGCTTGCCATTCGACAAGTCGATTCAGCCATCCCCCGCACAGACATATAAGAAGTGACATGAGCTGGTAGAGCTTATTAGTAGCTTAGCACCCGAAGTGGATTCAGCCATCCCCAGCACAGACATATGAGAAAGTGACATGAGCTGGTAGAACTTATTAGTAGCTTAGCACCCGAAAGGGAGAAACTCTCGGTACAACTGGGGACAAAGAGTAAACTAGCCCATCAGCGGGCGAACACTCGCACATTTCTCTTGCCGCAAACGCTCCCCTTGACTGCCCTAACGATACTGCTGGGCCACCATGAAGCCCCCCCGCACTAAGAGAACACAAAGACCCCTTCACAAACACCCATTCTTGAGATTCCCCAAAACCGCACGCTTGGCAGAAATGGCCCACAACATGCCTGGTCATCAGAAGGACAAGCACGGTTACCAGTTTTTAAGGCACAGGTTACCACCCAAACACCGCTGCCGACGCAAGCAGGGACAACAGCGACCTGTTAGCCCTTGCTGTTAGCCCTGCTTGCATCGGCACATCCCACACGCCACATCCCACATTCCACGTCCCACACGCCACATTCCTACGTGTATGGCTACGCTAGAGCCTCCCGCTCAGCTTCCTCTGGAAAAATTGCAAATCGATTCCCAAACGGCCAACTGGGTTTGCGCCGTGATACCCCGCGCACCTCCAGTGTAATGCTAGCAAACCGCAGCATGCAAACCGCAGCGCACACCTCCAGCGTAATTCTAGCAAGCAAGTCTGGGCAGACTTGTGCCAGCCGCCAGCACCCAACGCGCAGCAGCCATACCTAGCTTGGCGAGCTACCTCCCCTGTTTATTGTAGATGCCTGCTCCCCTGGAGGATACGGATGTTTTCAGCAAACGGAGGCTACTCAACCCCATGCTTGCTCAAGCCCCAGAACATGCGCAGGCACACACACACTCTGTCTCTCTCTCTCTCTCTCTCTCTCTCTCTCTCTCTCTCTCTCTCTCTCTCTCTCTCTCTCTCTCTCTCTCTCTCTCTCTCTCTCTCTCTCTCTCTCTCTCTCTCTCTCTCTCTCTCACACACACACACACACACACACACACACACACACATACACACAGACGCGCGCGCACCCACCCACCCCCACCCCCACCCCACCCACACACATGCACGAACGCACGCACACAGACAGGGGCGCTGATGGCTGCTAGCCACCAGCATTGGACCCATGCATGCAAGCTGGTAGCCGGGTGGGCGACCGTGGTGTCAACTGCTAGTAAACATTTGCTACAAGTGTAAAGGTGTTTCTGCACATGTTACCTTGACTAAATGGTTGCCCCAACATGTGGCACACCAACAGTAATATCCACATTTGGAAGAGAGCTTATCTTCACGAACTCAGTCACACCGGATATTCACGCGTCGGTCGTGCATTGATCTTCCAATCCTGGCATGCCTGATACCAGATGAAATGGCACCAACATCCGACGCCCCCCTCCCTAGAACCGGGAGTAAAACTAGACCAGCGCGCCTTGCCAGTCAGTGTTCGTCGATGAACGGCACCTTGAGGTACACTTCTAACGCGCCCTTTTGCCCATCATCAGTCAAAAGCCCCTATACCGCCATTCGTACGCCCATGAGAAACATACATTTACAAGAAGAAGAAATCGTTGCAGTGCAAATGTAACCTGGGCGACAAACAAAAGGCATTGCATCCCGGAGACCCATGTATTTGCAATTGCGCTTATACAAGTTTGTGCCGAGCTAACTCTACGGCAGACGTACCTCGCAGCCATCTTTCCACTTGAAAAGCTTGCTCTTGTCTGCACAACCCCAAACTTCCGCTGTTATGTCCGCATTAAGCTTGTCAAAAGGCGCCTCGATGCTGCTGACCAAGGCAACCCCTACCGCCAAGAAGATAAACATATACGGCCATGTCACAAGTCGCCCCGTGTTCGCTAAAATGTCCATGGCTGCGATAACGGAAGTAGCGCCGACACGGCTTCTAGTGCTACGCTACCAAACGGGATTTTCCCAATGAAGCTGCTGACAGGCAATGAGCCTCCATTGACGGGTCACAAAATCGGATCGAATGGCAGCCCCTGCCTATCGCACGCATTCCCCAACCAGCTGCAGGCGTTGGTAAAGACAACGCACTAATTTCACGGGCATGGCTGCCACGCAGTAATATGCAATCACTGCATACTGCTTGGGAGCCATCGTACTCTAGACTCAGAGAACTTCTACTGCTGAAAGATGTGCTGGCCATCATTTGCCAGGCCAGCATTGTCCGCACTGTTGACCACAGTACACATCTTGCTACCAACTGGTCATCCAGAGCCGTCACATTATCAAATGTCCGTACGGTTCGCGACCTGGTACGTGGAGTTCGTGGCAGCCAACTGAGCCAAGCTACCGTAGGGGTGGGTAGCCGTGTAGGAATGGCAGCATCAGGCCAAGCTGGCGAGGCCGAGGCAGCAAGACACAATACTCGATTACACGTGTACTCGAGTTACCGTAAATAATTGCATTCACGGCCAAACGAGGGAAAACGGAAAATGGCAGCGTGGGCCAGATAGCAGAAGCGTAAATCACGACGCTCGACGCAATTACTGCCTCGAATGCTGTCATATAATATGTAAAATGCAAGTTTGGTCTTTCCTGCTCGTACGGCTTAGCCTGCACGAGCCCCGGCAGCCAATATCAGGCACACTGCACCGTCGCTAAAGATAGCTCGGGTGCACCCGAGTGAAATGGCAGACGTAGGGCGCGAAGCCTCTGTCCGCGTGGCTGTGCGTGTCCGCCCACTCAACGACAGGTATCCAAGTCAAGGCCTTCAATTCTATTGGTTTAGCTTATCTGACCGCTTTTGCCATGTGATGCATTTCAGCGCACGTGACCAGGTATAATCCGGATTGCCGCCGGTACAAGGTCGTACATGTTGTGTGGCTTGCTACAAAGGTTTCCCAGCATGTCTATAGCACAATCTCCCAGATGCGTGGAGCCTGTAACTTGAAAAGCTAATGGATGGATAGAATTCGCATGATTTCAAATGAATTTCTCTAGGGACGTCATAGTTGCGTTGAACATTATTACCTGATGTAGTTGTACAGTGCAAACTTTTCTTCTGGCGTTCGCAGGGAGCTTCTCGCAAATGATCCCGTACGCGTCGTCGTTTCCAATGAGGGCGGACGCAGGTAATGCATGTAGAGGTCGATCCTTGCGTGCAGCATTCCCTTGCAAAGTCTTTTGCAACAGTCATCAGAAACGTTGAATTTTTGTGAACTTAGCTGGGTCAGAAACACTTTCCCATCCTGTTCTGAACAGTCCTTTTCTAAAGCTCACACAGGCATGAGCAAGGGGACAGTCTTGAGCTCTTGCATAAACTCATCGACTGGCGCGCCTGGGCATGCCTCCCAGGTCAATCACCTGCCAGTGACAAGTAGCTTACTGTGTGGAAGCTGGTTGCCTCAGGGATGATCCAGGCCATCAGAAGGTGTTCCATTTGCTAATCTGCGTGTGTGTCGTAGTAAACAAGTTGTAGTGAACAAAAAGCCAACAAGCGGTGCCGGGCCTCCTGGATGCGATATGTGGCCTCCCTCCCCCCCACCCTCCCTCCCTCCCTCCCTCCCTCCCTCTCCCTCCCTCCCTCCCTCCCTCCCTCCCTCCCTCCCTCCCTCCCTCCCTCCTCCCTCCCTCCCTCCCTCCCTCCCTCCTCCCTCCCTCCCTCCCTCCCTCCCTCCCTCCCTCCCTCCCTCCCTCCCTCCCTCCCTCCCTCCCTCCCTCCCTCCCTCCCTCCCTCCCTCCCTCCCTCCCTCCCTCCCTCCCTCCCTCCCTCCCTCCCTCCCTCCCGTGCTCACTTGGTGCTTGGCACCCAGCAATGCACCACGTGGCCCCCCCCTGTCTCTGCCCCCCAGCTCGGTGCAGATCGCGAGGCATGCGGACGTGGAGGCCCAGGCGTTCCATTTCGACCATGTGTACGGCGAGGGTTCCCGGCAGGAGGAGCTGTTCCAAGGTACCTTAAACGAACTGACCACAGGAGCGGTTATAGCAGCTGTCCAGGCAGGGGAGCCATCCCGTGGCAGCCTTCATTTAATGGAGATACAGTAGCGCCACCCTGCTGTGGCGCCCTGTGTGTCCACACGTGTGCCTACACGCACAACGTAGCACGGTTTTGCATAAGTGGAACTCGCATGAATCGCTCCAAGGCATGGATAATGTTTCGGATTGATTTTCTCCGAGGTGCCGTTTATGTAGCGGATGTTCAAGTCTGTTTGTCTGTGGACCAGGTCGACTTGCACGGCTGTCCATTCGTCTACACTTAGTTTATTTAATGGCTGACTGTGATTACCGAGCAGATCACACATATACTAGTCTGTACACTACTGTACACACATATACTAGTGTATTTAATGGCAGACTGTGATTACCAATCAGATCACACATATACTAGTATGTACACCACTATACACACATATACTAGTGTATCTAATGGCTGACTGTGATTACCGAGCAGATCACACATATACTAGTTTGTACACAGTCTACTATACACACACATACTAGTGTATTTAATGGCAGACTGTGATTACCGAGCAGATCAGAGACCCGTTCCCAGGTAGAGGTTGCCGCAAGGGTGCATCCTATATAAGTATGATCTACTATGTACCAGAGACAGGTTCCCAGGAGTAGGGGTTGTCAGGTACGTTCCGGGATAGGGTCGTCAGGTTGATGGCCTGCATGGCCGTCGCATCACCAAGTGCCCTTGTCTTGGCTCGCTGTTCCAGGTTTCAGCATTGTTGGGTTTCTTGGCTACAAAGTCCATAATTGGCATGCGACCTGATTCATCATGCATACTCATCATCGTATAATTCATTTAAAGCACGTAAGTGCATCGTCACATAGCCTGTTTTGTTCATGTGGATCCAGCGACCACTGCCAGCGATGCTATCATATTCTTGCCATTTAGAAGAGATGCACGCATTGGCATTTAATTCGTTTGCTGTTGCACCGTGCTTTTGCGCGTATATTACAGCCATTTACTGCGCATTTCATGTGCTAAACGACAAACAAAGCAAGCTAGGGGGGGGGGATGGAAAAGTAACAACTTGGTCAAGGAATGAATATCCAACCTGGCCTAGCTTCCCTATGGCTTTTTGACTGATGCTTCCTTGTTTGTCGCTCCACCCACCCCACCCACCCACCCACCCACCCCCCGCCACCTGGCAGGCATCGGCATGCCCATCATTGACAACGCGTTCCAGTGGTGCAACAGCACACTGTTCGCGTACGGGCAGACAGGTGGGTGGGTGATTCCAGCCGCTGGTGGTGGCAATGTGGCTGATAAACAGCCGGTGGTGGCCGATGACGAACAACGGCAGGCATGTGGGTGGGCACAACAAGCAGGTGGTGTGGATTATAGCAGGTGGGGTTGCTATTTGTAACCTTGGCTCACACGCTGGCCGTGTGAAAGATCAGGAGCTCACAATCTCTATAG
>RPFO01000079.1:6654452-6731952 GCA_009746045.1 Mesostigma viride | reverse complement strand
CTTTCATCAGTTTATTTGTGACAGCGGCCTTGATCACATATGGGTTCTTGCAATACGAATACGGTACATGTGAGCCTCAGCACATAGTACAAAACCTCACTAAGCCCTGTTCAACAGGCGGGGATGCCTTTCACGCCTTGTGCATCCCTGCCATGGGCAAAGAGCGCCCAGGTGGTGCTATTCATGTGCCACTAAGGCATGTATGCGTGTCACCAAGGCACTTCCGGCACCGATGTGGATGACCGTTGATGTTATCGGGGACCCAGCGGAATCTAGATACGTATGTGGCAGCTCCGCTGTCAGCAATGCAATGGGTATGGATAGATAGGCAATGGATGTGGACAGATAGGCCTCACATCATAGGCCTCACGTCATGCCTTAACAATTGCTTTCTCATGTCATCGTATCGGGTGATATTGGGCATGCCTCCAACCAGTACGGTAGCATTGTGCCATCTTGGTGTCATACAAGGTAATGCTGGCAATGGGCATCCATGGTTGGGTCTGTCAGATGATCATATGTAATACCCCCAGCATGCCCCTTGACGCTCGTGGAGGAGTGCCATGCTACGGATGCTGAGCTGGCGACACCTGGCCCCACACTCGTGTGGCCATCCATGCAGATCTACGAGGTCTTCAACGTGGGTGCTCGAAGGATCAACAAACGGTGGGCCAAGGTGAGTCTTTGGCCATAAAAGGGAGGCTGGCTGGCTGGCTGGCTGGCTGGCTGGCTGGCTGGCTGGCTGGCTGGCTGGCTGGCTGGCTGGCTGGCTGGCTGGCTGGCTGGCTGGCTGGCTGGCTGGCTGGCTGGCTGGCTGGCTGGCTGGCTGGCTGGCTGGCTGGCTGGCTGGCTGGCTGGCTGGCTGGCTGGCTGGCTGGCTGGCTGGCTGGCTTGCTGGCTGGGGTGGGTGGCTGGGGTGGGTGGCTGGGTGGGTGGAGCGGGGTGGGATGTGGGTGGGGGTGGGGGTGGGGGTGGGGGGTGGGGGTGGGGGTGGGGGGTGGGGGGTGGGGTGGGGGGTGGGGGGTGGGGTGGGGGTGGGGGTGGGGTGGGGGTGGGGGTGGGGGGTGGGGGGTGGGGGTGGGGGTGGGGGCCAGGAGGCATGGTTGGCTGCTCTGCTATACGGCACCCTCTACTTTTCATACATATAAATACCACGTGCATGTACTACCTTGCTGACTTGATCAGTCCACCAGAGGGCCTATCATAGTTCAAATGTCTGTGGATGGAGTGGTTGGGCAGAGAAGAGGTGTTGGGAGGGGAGCAGGGGAGGTAGGGAAGCTGGCACTGAGCTTCTACACATAGCTCAAGCAATTCAGTAGTCTCTGGTGGGTGCGGCGGTGGGTGCGGCGGTCGCATTCATGGCAGAGAAGAGCAGGGACTTGGCAATGGCGTTTTGCTATCATGAGCGGCAACTATGTGGACAGGGGAAGGCGATGAGACCAGACAGTGTGGAGCGATGTCTTTCCCAGCAGGGAATGTTGACCAGCAGGGAAGGTCGACCGAAAGGGGGGTTAAAGGCTGGCTAACTGTCTTGAAAGTTTAAGGCTGGCCAACTGTCTAGAAACCAAGTCGTTCCCAAAATGGTCCACAGATCACTCCATTTAATACCCGGTGCTGGAACATACGCGGTCACTAGCTGTTTGTAACCACTAGCGGTGGGTTTGCACGTGCGTACTGTACCTGTATTTTTTCCACATGGGCACCCAGTCCTGGCGCATACTAGTATGTTTGTATCGTGCCCTCATCCAACACGCTACCGTGCCCGTGGCTCACTTGTCAAACGGCCTGTCGACGAGCGCAGTAGTGTGTGTGGCTCTACTGGCGTACAATTGATACCTGCAGAAGGAGGGGACACCTATTTGTAAGGGGGCACTTATTTATTGCTAGCAAGCACGCAACTGTGGGCCCCTGGTGGATTACTCTTGTGATGTGGAACCGCCACCCAGATCAACCTGGTGGACCTGGCAGGGTCGGAGCGTCAGAAGATGACGCACGCCGAAGGTGAGGGCGTGCATGCGATGTGCGGACATGGCCACCTCTTCTGCCCCCCCCCAACCCCCCCCTTGCTGGTATGGCCATTGGGGCATCGCTGCGACACTTTGCCTGTTGGCCACCTCCCAACGTGAGTAAATGGTTTCATATTTTCCACCTGTGATGTACTGCATCGTCTACGATAATATAGGAAATAGGAATATCCTTATCACTTGCTGGACGCAGTATCGATTGCAATAAAGGATCCATTTTGGAATGGCGAAGCGTCAAAGGGAAGGCTGCCTCAACCCCCCCCCCTGCATTCGGCCACCCTACACTGTCATTCGTATCTGGTTGTGGCATGTTTCATCGTGGGCTCATTCAGGCTGTCCCCCTCATTCAGGCTGGATATGTTGGCCGCTCACCCCCGGTATGTATTGCCCTGTACTTGCGCGTCCTCGCTGTCCTTCCTGACACTTTAAGCCCAATGCTCCCAAATACACCCTGCTTGCTTGAACGCATGGCTCTCAAACACCTGGTGCTTCGACGCCCGCCGCAGGAGTGCGGCTGACCGAATCGTCCAACATCAACAAAAGTCTGATGACGCTTCAAAAGGTGCGTGATCTAGGCACGTTTTTGCGATCAAGGCAGAGCCCACTTGCACTCTCACATCATGGTCAGGTCCTGCTTTCCGCTTCCAAGGACGGCGGCGAGCGAGCGGGAAACCCGTACTACGGTTGCGATTGCCGAGAAGTGGGCACAGCACTGTTCGACCACGTAAGGTCAGCATGGGGGCCATGCTTCTATGATACCAAGCGTTCCCTAACGTGTATTCTACAGCACTACTTGATCCACATGCCATGAACGTCCTCAGGCTACCATGGGCTGATACTTGTGTTTTGTTGGGCACACCGTGGGCGCATTTTGTGTTGCGCTTCTGTGCTACGCGGGTCAGTAGATTGATGTACCTTATGTCGATGCACTCCCAATTGTATGATGCAGATGTCCATTTAGTGTAGCTACACTGCAGTGGAAATACAGGGTTCTATTGGATATTGTGGGTTCATACTAAAGGATCGATTGTCAGTGTTCATGGGAGAACCCTTTGGGGACACGACGCGACCACGCTCCATGCCAAGTTTTGCACACCCTTGCCCCCATCATAGGGCCTTGCACACAGAGAGGGTGTTATGGTGCTTCTACCCACTCTATCGATAGCCTCTATGTGCATGTACAAATCGTATGCCACTTGCAAGCCGCGCACGTGCCCCCACCAAAAGGCACTGATGTGGATAAAGCCCCCCCACCTCCCTCTCTCCGTTCTCAGAACACCTGTGCTCTCGCCCCCTTGCCCATGCCCCCTTGCTCTTACCCCCTTGCTCTTACCCCCTTGCCCATACCCCCTCGCTCTCGCCCCCTTGCTCTTGCCCGCTTGCTCATGCCCCTTTCCACCCACGCCTAAATCTCCTTTATCGGCTGCCGCGCAGGTCATAAAGACACTTGTACGCAACTCCAACATCGACGAGGATGTGGAGGCCAAAGCGGTGAGCCAGTGGGGGGTGGGCGGGGGGCGAAAGGAAAGGTGGGTGTGAGAGGGGCATGCGGACCATGCGTCAGACGGCCAACGGGGTGCCCGCCTATAGTGAACCACACAGGCATGAGACCTCATGTCCACAAGGCGTTCCCTAACGGGAGTCCATCTGACAATGCGGAGACCCTCCGTAGCCCACAACCAGCAAACAACTCCCCCCCCCCCGCCCCCCGGCTCCCAAATATTGTCCCTTGGTACGTGTCCAAGCTGCGAACGCTGGTGCCCTCGTGAATCTAACCTCATTACGTGAAGTAATACTGCTCTAAGTACTGGTAAGTTCGTTACTCACTTATCTCTCTATTCTCTGCCCCCCCGCACCCCCTACCCAGCTGGTCCCCTACCTACCATGATCCCAAGTCAACAATGCGTCTGACCCTCCGACCTAACTAGCAGTCACCCAAGTTCCTTCTCACTATTCCCTGCCCCACCCCACCCCACCCCACCCCACCCCACGCTTTCTATCCCCCCAGGTGGTCCCCTACCGCGAGTCCAAGCTGACGACACTCCTCTCCGAGTCACTGGGCGGCAACTCTCTCTGTTGCGTGCTGGCGTGCGTGTCGCCCTCGGAGAGCAACATGTCGATGACACTTGGCACGCTCAAGTACGCGGCCAGCGCCAAGACCATCAAGCAGATCATCGTGCAGAACAAGGAGTTGACGGAAGTGGACAAGCTACGCGATGAGGTGGGCGGGGAGGGTGGTATGGTGGATGCGGTGGGGCGATGGGTGTTCGGGGGGCACTGTATTGGTCTCCATATGTGTGTGTGTGTGTGTGATGCCACGCATGTTCATCATGCAGTACCAAAGTATGACCGAGGTGGACAAACTGCGTGACGAGGTGGGGGGATGGATAGGGGGATGGGGGGAAGGGGGGGGGGGATTGGGGATTGAGGGAATGCTTGGAAATGTGTATTTTTGTCCAAGTGGGTGCACGTGAAATGAGCGAATCCAAGCACACTTGTGCGGGTGATGAAGCAAGTAGATTATTGCGTGTGAGCACATTTTTGCGTGTGGTCTACAAGGAGTGCATCGAGTTGGATGCGTCATGGGTGGGTGGGGTGGGGGGTGAGGGGGGGTGGATTGTGTGGGCCAGTATGCGCATTATTATGTATGTGCCGGCGGTGCCAATCCATGGGGTATGCACTGCACACTCCGAGCTTCTTCCTGTACCCATGCCCGGATTCCTGGCATCTTACACCCTAAAACCAGGCCTGGATGACGGGGCGGGAACCTATCAAAGTGCCAAGTTGCTCAACGTGGTATTCGCCTTGGAAGCCAGCACGAACGAATGTCGGCAGAGCCCTTGTTGGTGGAATCACTACTGACGCGTACGAAGGCTGTGTTTCCATGTGTGATGACTGTGTGTGCCACCCCCTATGACGACCTGGGCCCCCCCTCCCTGCCAGGTGGAGCTGCTGAAGGCAGAGCTGGGCAGAAAGAAGGTGGGCCCCAAGGAGCTTGGTTTGGTAGGCGCCCTAGTAATCCCTGATAATCCCTATTAATCAGTATAGCATGCTACAGCCACTCTGTTCCCCCTACATTAGTACTGCCGTAAGCATTATTCCTAGTATCCTGTAAGGTTTGATACACTGCTGTAAGCATTATTCCTAGTATCCTGTAAGGTTTGATACACTGCCGTAAGTATTATTCCTAGTATCCTGTAAGGTTTGATACACTGCCGTAAGTATTATTCCTAGTATCCTGTAAGGTTTGATAAACTGCCGTAAGGTTATTCCTAGTATCCTGTAAGGTTTGATACCGTGGCAAATGGTATGCTGTTGCAATGGGGATGCACCCAGGACTCGGCACCCAGGCACATAGCTGATGCACCAATGGGGGTGCACCCAAGACTCGGCCTTGGCAAGATGTGCAGGGATGATGATGTTTCCCTGGGGTCCAGGTAAATAGCACTTCGCACAAGTGGAGCTAGGGAGTCAAAAGGGGCGGCCCTTGAGCGGCCTAGAAGCCTGGTTAGCTATCTCATGGAAGCATCACCGTGGGCTTGTATACATATTTGCTGCAGGATTTCGATGTAAATCCTCTGCTGTGCTCAAGTCCCGTGTTATGCGTAAGTCCTCTGTTGTGCCTAAGTCCTCTACGTTGTTCAAGTCCTCTGGTGTGCCTCTTTGTTCCCCACGGCCCCCCCTGCACGTCTGCGGTGTGGCCCCCTGTCAGGGTGACGAGCTAGAGCGCATGCAGGCGGACTACGATGAGAAGATCGAGGGCATGATGTACATCATCCAGCAGAGCGCCGCGGAGAGTGAAGAGTGGGCCAAGCGCATGAGCGAGGAGCGCACCAAGGTAAAAAGAGGGGCGTCAAACTGTGTTCATTGATAAAATTGTGTTCGTCTGAGCTTGGTTTGATGGAAGCGTGTTGTCACTAACCACATCAGCTTGCCCCCCTTGTCAGTAACCATATCGGCATGATCAGAATATACGCTTGGCTGATTTCGATAGTACCGGCTACGCCCCCTTCTACTAAAAAGAAGGATTCAGCCGTGTTCAGCCCGTCTCACGTTGCGAGACTGAACAAGTCTCGCGTGCAGACACGTGTGTAGTACTCCTACACACAGATCTCGAGTGATTTATCTAGTACCAAATCCGAAAGGCTTGCATCACTTCCCGGACAGGAGAACTTTTGCGGATGACTGTAGGTGTAAGTTGGCGATGCCATGGTAACCGGAGACGTCCGTCCTATAGTCAGCAAAATTGGTGCGAGAGGTCCCCAGTTCGATTCCGGTCGGATTCATTTGCAGATCGCGTTTTTTCCGCGTTTTCCGCGGCCGGGCACTGAACGCAAATGGTTTTCACCTTTGCGGAGTGCCTGATCAGAATATCGGCATGCCCCCCTATGCATATAATCGATCTGCCTGGCGCCTGCGCGACTGTGACAGATGCTGGAACACATGGCGCCACACGAGCGCGCGTGCCTCCTGCTGCAGGAGTTGGGCGCGTACGGCGTCGCAAAGGTGAGTATGGGCCAACAAATATATCTCTATCACTTTTAGTTCAGCCGTGGTCAACCTGCCTACTTCGGCGATACTAGAAGATGGCGTTTGTCGCTTTCTGACGGCAGTATCACTTTTAGTATTTCAGTCTACGAATAGTTGTGGGTCAAACAAGAGCTGGGAGCTAGATGTATGGTAGTATATATGGGTGGTCTCAGGATCATCACGGAGTTTCTATGATGCGTATTCCCCACCACCACCACCACCCACCACCACCCACCCCCACCCACCCGCACCTTCCCCAGGGCATCAAGGGCTTGGAAGCATAAGAAACAACATCTCAGGATCAAGCAGTCTCAGCTGTCACAATTTTTTACCTGAGACTTGTCTCCCCTCTTATTCATGTTTCCCCAGGGCATCAAGGACCTGGAGGCAGAGCTCCAGCGCAAGGAGGCCGAGTACCAGCAGCAACGCAAGTTTGTGGGAAACCTCGAGGACGCCCTGCAGGTGCTCATTGAGCCCATGGCGTACCGCGTGGAGAAGCTGCAGCGTGTGGGTACGTGATGCTATATTGAGGCCTGCAGTAAGGCCTTTAGTGATGCTATAGTGAGGCCTGCAGTAAGGCCTATAGTGATGCTATAGTGAGGCCTGCAGTAAGGCCTAAAGTGACCTCAGCCTATACCCAGCGTGAGTGGCCTACCTCAGGGAGAAGCCGAAGTGCGTGCGTGCACACCACCACCTTGTTTGGCAGCATCTCATCCCTCGTGAGCCATTCCTACCAGCTGCTCCCGTCCCAACAACCTTCCGCTGCGTCGCCACATCACTTACTCTTACCTGCACCAATCACCCTCCTCTGCTCTTGCCAAACTCGCACGCCCTCCTGCAGTGGATGTGGAGACATGGTCACGTTGTGGTCCCTCGTTCCTGCCCCATGGCCCCTACTCCCCCTCCCTTCCTCCCGTTACCTGTACCATTTTCTACCACCCCCTTACCCGTGAAACAGCACACGCACACAAACACAAGCACGCACACACTGATGCTCTCGCTTTACCTGTGCCAACCCCAATCCCCCGCCCTCTTACCTGCTCCTCTCCCCCCCTCGCGTCGCAGGTGACGCGGAGACGTCCCCCTTCACCGAACGAGGGTTGCTGGACCTGCTCACGCAGCTTAAGACCTGCAGCACCGAGTCATCCCGCCTAAAGGCGCTGCGCGTGGCCATCGCCGAGCTGTTCCAGAAGATGGTGGCACTCCTACAGGTAAAGAATGGGGGGCAAGGGGACGCTGATGCAGGTGAAGGGTAGAGGGGGGGCAGGGCGGCGCTACTGTAGGTGAAGGGTTAGGAGGGGGGGAGCTATTTTTAAAAATGCCTTCGGCTACTGCAGGTGGTTGGGGGCGGAGCGCTGATGTAGGTGGGTGGGATATGTCCGCGCCCCAATCTGCATAATTGCATATTTAAGAGAAATGATAATATTGTAAAGAGAAATAATACATTTTAAAGAAATCAAGCGTATCGTTGGATATCAGCTATGTTTGACAATGGTTTGCAGCGATTGGCGATGATAGGCAAGGTCGCAGGCAATGTTTCTGGACAGGCATAGTGCCAAATGGCAC
Source organism: Mesostigma viride (assembly GCA_009746045.1). NCBI lineage: Eukaryota > Viridiplantae > Streptophyta > Mesostigmatophyceae > Mesostigmatales > Mesostigmataceae > Mesostigma > Mesostigma viride. Next base: position 6,723,832 of record RPFO01000079.1, on the reverse strand, counting down.
GGCGAAACAATTAGTAAAATTTTACGGCGCATGCTCCGATGCACTCACAGTCACTCATGGAATTTTTTATGCCATGTGAACTGTGGTGGCATCGGTTTTGTTTTTTTTCGGGGGGGGGGGGGGGGGGGGGAATCGGTGGCTTCCCCTCGCAGGCGGAGGAAGATCGGCTCGCACAGACCATGCCTGGCGACATGCTGGCGGGGGCCCATGCCGAGGGTGGCGCTGATGCGCCCGCCGATGGCTCCCCCCACAACATGACAGGTGGCAGCACAGGAGGCGGCGGGACGGGCCGCCTCCAGCGTGACAGGCACCAGCAGCAAGTCCACCTGGCGGCCATGCGTGCGATTGCCGAGCTGAAGCAAAATGCGGCGGAGGGGATGGGCCGGCTCAAGGACGCGCTGGGCAAGGGGGGGGACTTGAGCGCGACGAGTGCCAAGCCACGGGGCATGTCGATGGAGATGTTGTTCACGATCGTGGCGGCGTTACCTGAGGACGAGGCGGGGGGGGGGGGGGGGGGCCGGCAAGGGCATCGGGCTAAAAGGTAGGTAATGCATGTTCCAGGTGGGCTGGAAAAAAGGCATCGGGCTGGAAGGTACGCGGTGCCTGTGCCAGTGGCCGGGATAAGTGACAGGCCAGCAAGGTACGGTGATGTAGCCGTGTTGCTGTCGTGGGAAGATCGTGACGAATATGAAAGCGTGATGCCGTCATTTGTCACCATGCTGCTGGGATGGTATCCCTGAGCGTAATGCCATCATTTGTCACCATGCTGCTGGGATGGTATCCCTGGGATGATGTACCCCATCGATGTATGCTCACACGATGCAGTCGCGTGATCTTGATTAATCGACCTAGGCAAGCATGAGATGGGATTTGCTCATGTGTAACAACAGCTAACCAATCAGCCACCCACCCAGCCAGCCATCAACCATTTACCAACCATTACAACATGGGATTACCACCCCGATGTCCATGCAGCCACCCCACCATTCCCCCCCATAGGCCACCAACACCAAATGCACTTCATTCACCAATCGCATGCCACCAAATGCAGCCACCATCCCACCATGGCATCACTGCACCAAGTGGGCGGCCCGCCACTGGTCTCATCTCCGTTCACCGCTTCATCTTACACCCCATCGTGTGGTCTCCACCCCACCTCTCTTCACCGCAGAGAGCGCCAACCCAGAAGATGTCATCAACCATCATGTGACCACCGTAGCACGCCCCATAAAAGTTCTCTCGTGTCCCTCATCACTCCACGCCACCGTCTGCCACCACCTCAACATCTCATCCCCATCGCTTGACACCACCGGATTCTCCCTCTGCCCCACCATGTTGGCACATCATCCCATCTTCATCGCACCATCTTGTTCTCCCACAGAGAGCGCCAACCTTGGGTGGGGCGACTCTCGTGCGATCGACCTGGTGGGGCTGGCCATCGAGGCCATTGAAGCCGCACTCGCGCGCATGCACCAGAGCAACCAGGCCGCCATCAGCGAGCTCATGGGCGAGCACCAGCAAATGAGGGAGGCCGTCTTCCGACTACAGGTGGGTGGGGCGATGAGGGGGGCCGTGTTGGGACTAGAGGTGGGTGGGGCGATGAGGGGGGACGTGCACGACTAGAGGTAGGTGGGGCGATGAGGGGGGGCGTGTTGGGACTAGAGGCGGGCACCCGCATAGACAGGGCGGACCTCAGACGTAACAGTCATCAGTGCAGCATCCATTCCACGGCATCTATGCTATGCCAATAACTGCATCTTACTGCTGGCTACGGGGGGGGGGGGGCGTATGCACGAGCTCAACATGCACGAGCTCAATATGCGCTCATATGCACGAGCTCAATCATGCAATGTACGTGTGACAAAATTCTTGCAAATCGCTTTCTTTGGGAGCTGTGTCGTCGTTGTTTTTCCTACGCGGTCGCTCATGGGGACTGCCCTAGGCGGTCTCCATTGTGACGGGAACACAGCCCGCTACGATCTCACCAAAGCCATGAGCACTGGTATGTGCTTAAAGGGTGGTCCTTTGGGGGAAGAAGAATAAAAGGAACCCACTGTATGGCTTGTGTGGGCAACGTCATGGGGATGGTCTGCCATATTACATGGTGCCAGATGAGCTGCCTGGCTGACGTGCCTACCTCCCCTGTGCCTTCGCACCTGCCCATCGGGCGCCGCCCGCCTTCCTTCCCTACCTCTCTGCTCTTCATTCTCACAGTATCCCCTCCCCTTCCCTCCCTTCTGTCCCTCCTTTTCTTCATCCTTCTTCCCTTGTCTTCCCTTTTTTTTTCATTTTTCTTCCTCCTTGTTCCTTCCTCCTCCTTAATCTTCCATCTTTGTCGATGTTCCCTTCTTCTTCCACAATCTTCCCTGTTCGTCTATGTTACCTTCCTCTTCATTAATCTTCCCTCCTTGTCTAATTTTCCTTCTTCTTCCTTAACCTTCCTTCCTTGACTATTTTTCTTCCTCCTTCCGTCCTGTTTCCCTCCCTCCCCTTGTACAGGAGCTGCTCAAGATGAAGGACGGGGAGCTGGACGAGTTGAAGGCGGTGGTGGAGGAGATGTACGAAAGTAACGAGGTCGCCAACAACGACATTGCTAACGTGAGTGTTCACAGTCTGCCGATATGTATAGTGGGAAGTGTAGTGTACATAGTGGGAAGTGTGTATTCTGTATAGCGGGAAGTATGGCCCTGTTTGTTGGCTACGAGAGCAGCGAGGCCGCCAACAGCAACATCGCAAATGCAAGCGTTAGCATAATGATCCTGGGTGCCAGAACTCAGCTGTTGTTTGCCAGCGTACGCAACAGCGACATTGCGAATGTAAGCACGATGTCGTGACCCTACAAGTCAGCCTGCTTGATCCTATGACAGCAACTTGATCACCAAAACCGCGCCACTGCCACCGTATTTGTTTGTGATGTGCCAGTCCTGTGTACGGGGAAGTAATGCTTGTTACTTGGCTGTAAAAGCAAGGAGACCTGAGCTTTTTCTGCCGGTCTGGGCATGTAAGGTCCCTTTTGCCAGCCTAGGGACTTGTTTGCCAGCGTAAGGCCGCAAACAGCATCAACTGTGAAACCAGATCCTCCTTGTAACTTGTTACATCAGCTCAGAATCCACAACCTAGTTTCTATTTCTTGCTCTTGTTCGTTTGCCTGCCACTGGTGAACCCACCCCACCTCCCACACCTCCCCACATCTCCCCACCATGCATGCCTCCGCATCATGCGCACCTCACTCCAGCTGCAACAAGACATTGCACGTTCGGATAACGAGCGTGCGCACGCGGTGGCGGGCCTACGCGCCCAGATCGCACAGCAAGCAGAGGAGCTCGCAGCCGCGGCCTCTCGTGAGAAACGACTCGTCGAGGAGAGGGACGCGCTGTCGGAGCGCGTGAAGCGTCACCTGGCGCAGGTGGCCGAGGGGGAGGAGGCGCTGGTGCGCGTCACCGCGCGGGAGAAAGGGCGCGTCAAGGAGCTGGAGGACGAGCTGGCCAAGCGGGTGGAGGCGCTTGCGACCACCAAGGCAGAGAAGGAGGCAATTGAGAAGGAGCTGGCGGACTTGAGGGTACGTGACAAGCACGACAGGAGCTGGCAGGTGCTGTAAGGTACTCAAGGTTTCGGAGAAAGCTGGCTATTTAAGGGTATGTATCGATTACAAAGGAAGTGGCCTTTGAGTGTGCATGATGGTAGAAGAAGAGCTGGCGGGCTTGAGGTATGGAGCTCCTCCCCCTTGTGCGGATCTCATGTCTGCACATCCACCCACCGCCATCCCTCCCCAGGTGCTCTCGCACACAGGCTCCTGTACGAACATCCATCCTCCCCACCCATCCTCCCCACCCCTCCTCCCCACCCCTCCTCCCCACCCATCCTCCCCACCCATCCTCCCCACCCATCCTCCCCACCCATCCTCCCTACCCATCCTCCCTACCCATCCTCCCCACCCATCCTCCCCACCCATCGTCCCCACCCATCCTCCCCACCCATCCTCCCCACCCATCCTCCCCACCCGTCCTCCCCACCCATCCTCCCCACCCATCCTCCCCACCCATCCTCCCCACCCATCCTCCCCAACAGCTCACCTGCATATCATGTCCCTTTCCCTGGCATCACTCTTTCTTGCATGCCAGCACCCATCATCCCGCACACTGTCTAGTCTCCCATGATGGGGTTGGGGTTATCGTCTCCCTTGCGGGTCAGCCCTCAGACATGTGTGAGCGTTCATCTTCGCATCAGCTCGCGTCCCTTTCAAGTCCCTTGTCTTCGCGATCGGTTGTGTGTGCCAACACCTACCAGGTGGTCTCCCACGCGGGCGAGGCCTCGGGCGCGCACGCCCAGAAAGAGCTCGGTGCGCTGCGCGAAGAGGTGCTGCAGCGCATGGCGGACGCACGCGCGCTGCAGGCGGCCAACGAGGCTGCCGCAAAGGACACAGCGGAGAAACGGGTGCTGCTGCACGCACTGGAGAAGGAGACGGCGCTGCTCAAGTCGGACGTGCAGGTGGGTGGTGCATCTAGTGGGGCTGTGGCATAGGTAGGTGCGTGGTTGATCTCGTTGGGCTGTGGCATTGGTGGGTGGGTGGCTTATCTTGTTGGGCTGTGGCATCGGCAAGCGTGTGGCTCAATTACAATGTGCGGGTGTGTGGTTAGGTTGGTGTGTTTGATGTTGGCTTGGAGGGGCAGGTGGGGTGGGGTGTGGGGGGTGTCATCGCGCTTGTTTGGTGAGGCCCTTATTTGGCAGTGGTGAGGTTTAGCTCTGGTTTGGACATGAGTACTCTAATTGAATTTTGGCTTGATGGCTTGGAAATTGCAGTGGGAGGGTGCATGTCATTTGGGCAGGCAGGTGTGTGGTGCGATTGGGTGGTTCAGCTGGGTGGTTTAGCTGGGTGGTTTAGCTGGGTGGTTTGGCTAGGTGGTTCGGCTGGGTGTTGCTGGGTGGAAGGTTATGGTGGGAGGGTTTGAAACGATTGGGGCTTCAGCCTTGTGGGCAGGGTTGGGGTGAATTCAGCTGTGGGTATACGCAGGAACACCGCGGAGGTATACAGAGATATGGGTTGAGGCCTTGAGGAGTTTTCGGCTGGAGTTCTGTTTCGACAGCCTTTTTGTGCGGGGTATTGGAGACACCTTAGCAAGGGGTGACTGGCTTAGGGCCGTCAGTAGTTGGGATACTGTTGCCTGCACGCTCTGCGGCGCAGCTGATTCAGGTGCGGGTGAGGGCTTGCAAGTGGGCTTGGCGGCCTTCTTCCATGGGTAGAAAGTGTGGTACAAGAGGTGTGCTGGTCTGAGGGTGGGGGGTGGGGTGGCAGAAATCTTTTTAGATTCCATTCAACAACCCTGATGGCATCAGCCATGGCTTTTTGTTATTATATTCCGTCACGTATGAATGTAATAGTAACTTTTTCTTGCTGTTATTCTGACTGTTCGTATGGCTACTGCGACCACGTCTATGACCTCCGTGACTGTGACCACCATAATGACTAAACCCCCCAGTCGCGCGAGGAGGAGGTGAAGCGTCTGCGCGCCGAATCGGACGAGCTCCGTAAGCAGCTTGCATGCGAGAAGGGCCTGCTGGCCGCCGTCACCGAGCAAGGCAAGGCCAAGGATGCCGAGATTGCGCGGCTGACCGCCGAGCTGGACAAAGCGCACGCTGAGGTCAGCAGCTTGCGGGTAGAGCTTGGCAGCGAGCGGGGCCATAAGGCGGCCGAGGAGAAGCAGAATGAGAGGCTGGCGGCCAAGCTGGCGGCGGCTCAGGAGCAGAAGGAGGAGGAGGAGAGGGAGCGGCGGCGGGTGGCAGCAGAGCTGGAGACGGCGCAGCGGCGGCGAGCAGAGATGGAGGAGCTGATGGCGCGCAAGCCGCAGCCCAAGAGCGCCGCTTGCCACATAATGTGAGGCAGAGGGCCGCCGCGTGCCTCATCCTGTGATGGGCCGGTGTACATAGCGATTGCCAGGTTGTGGAAAGAGGCGGGCAGTTTCCTTTTTATGAGGCATGGTCTACGTGTTTACTATAAGTCATGGTACAGGAAAATCGTATGAGGCATAAAACCACCATGTTGTCCGAGACATCGGAGGCATATGTACGAGGCGGAGTGCGCGTCGTGCGAGCCGAATTATTATTGCTCCACAGAGGGACCCCACACGTCCCAGGTGGTCACCCTTGCAAAGTGTTGCATGTGAGCCTCATCACATGTGTGAGACAGTGAACAGCCTCGAAGGGGCAGCTGCTGCTGTGAAGGCAGCGGTTATTGTATTTTATGGTTATTTAATTAAGGAAATGCAAGCCTCCATCGCGAGGTACATAAAGCAGCACATAATCCTCAGTAATTGAGTTCAATAAGGCGATCGAGGATGGTCAGCAGTAAAATTAAATTAAATTAAATTATAACATGCCTCCGTTAGGAGATCATGTAGCACATATTCCTTGATGGTTGGGTGGGATGGAAGGAGCCGCATAATCGGACTAACCTAACGCTAATCTAGTCTAGAAAAATCCTAACTACCCTACTCATCAAAACGCCTCCTCCGCTTGGGGGGAGGTGGTTTGCCCACAGGGTCAGGCGTGTGAGCCTTGACAATCCTCTTCCACCGCGTCTTGTTCTGCATGGCAGTCCAAAGAAGGGAGAGAGAGTGGATGCGGTATTCAAACTGGGCTGGGACCAGTAGGTCATCCAGCAACATCTGTATGTAGTTCGTGACATGTTTCCCTACCTTTTTGGGGATGTCCTTGGGGCCAGGCCAGGTCAGAATGTGCCGTCCTGGCTGGCCAAGCCGCTGGGGGCCGGCCAGACCACTAGGGCGGTGTCGACCTGGCTGGTGCGAGCAAGGTGTCCTACAAATGCTATCCTACGCTGTCTAATCTCGTCCGAAATACGGGGCATGCCCTGATACAAAGACTCTGATGACGGGCGCTTGGAAAACCCTACGTTGAGGACCTGTAGGAGCATCCGGTAAACTTTGCCGTCTAGCCTAGATGCCAGCGTGGGGGTGATTGTCCACGCCTCGGCGCCATACGTGAGCACCGTAAGGACGAGGACCTTGAAGAGCATGCGCTTGCGGTGGTCGCCCAGGCCCTTGGAGCGCCAGTAGGTGTTGAGCAAACGAAGCCTAGCCCAGGCCAGGCCGATGCGGGTGTCCACATCGTCGGCGGTGTCAGGGAGCCAGCTCCCTAACTGAGCTTGAAGCGATCGCGGAACGGGACCGTCGTCCCATCGAGAAGGCGCGGCAGCGGCGGTGTACTGGAGGCCCCAATCACCATCGCCTCAATTTTGACACTAATCTCCAACCCCACCGCGGTAATATTCGCCTCCAGGCCCAGACAGTCCAGCCAGGTCTGAATGTGCTCGGGGCGCGCGATGAGGGTGGTGTCATCAGCATAAATCAGGTCGGCCAGGCGGTAACCAGGTCGAACCCCGCCATGTTCCTTCTCGTTAAGGGTGTCCAAGCCTGGCTCGAACCCCTTAAGAGCAGTAAAGCGCGCACGTGCTCGGCGCATGACGTGATCCACGACAATAATGAACAGGTATGGGGACAGGACACAACCTTGCCACATCCCGTGGTGAAGGGGGAATGGTGGGGTGGTGCCTTCCGCAGTCCGCACTACTGCCTGTGAGCCCTCATACAGTCGACGAATGGCAGCAATAAACGCAGGTGGCACTCGATCCAGAGCTAGGATGGCCCAAAGAGCCTCCCAGAGGACCGTGTCAAAGGCCTTGATATAGTCAACAAAAATGAAGACCAGCGGCAAACTGTCAGGGGGAAGGCGACGCACCTCCTCCATCAACCGGCGCGCGACAAACACAGCCATGACAGTATTACGACCACGACGGAAACCCATCTAAGACTCACCCAGGTGGGGGTCCAGCGCGGCGCGGAGCCTGTGCAGCATCATGCGCATGAAGACCTTCAGCGCGGCGCTCTGGAGGCAGACACCCCTGTAGTTACCGGGGTAAGCAGCAGAGCCCTTCTTGTACAGCATGACGCGGATGGCCCGGTCTGCCACTCAGCAGGCGGAGGCTCGTCAGAAAGCAGAACACGGTTGCAGAACGCCAGCAGAAGATCCCTAACCGCCGGATCAGGGGTCTTCAGCAGCTCAGCAGAAAGGTGGTCAGCACCGACCGCCGCATCGTACCGCAGGCGAGCAAGGGCGCCGTCCAATTCCTTCAAAGTGAAGGGGGGGACGACGTCGTCAGTGGCAAGGCAGCCCTCCTGCAAGGCGGGGACTTGGTAGTCCGCGGCCGAGGAGGGGGGCGCTGGCGGCGGCGGGGGTCCGGCAACCCCGAGGCGGGCGGCCGTCTCGGGGTGAAGCGGCGGAAGTTAGATGAGATGCTTAGGCTGACACACGGATTTCCGGCCTGCGCGCCGCGTATTGCCTACCGCGGCTGAGCGGGACACCTTAGTACTGTACGGCAGGGCGTACGGTACTGCGGTGTCATGTGGACTGACGTGCAGTTAGTGCCAGACTGTTCCTAGGCTCTAGCTCGACCCGCCAGATCCGGGTTATCCGGGTTATCCGGGTCTGACGGGCCGAGTGTAGCTGGTTGCTAGTGACGTGGTCGCATGGCATTGCAGTGTACAGTTGTCCACTGGCAGGTGCTGCAGTGAGCACTGCCACAGAGTTCCATTATACGGCGTATTGTACGGTATTATACGGTATAATACGCGTTATACAAGGTCGAGCGGATAATTTTTATCCGTTTTATACGATTTGCGTATTTTTACGTATAATACGGCGAATAACACGTATCAGCGCGCGTATAATGGGGTTTTCGCGCTCATCCGAGGTCCGGCAGCCAAATTTTTCGTGCGGGAACCAAGGCGGGAAAGCAAGGGAACTTAGAAACACTACGGAAACCATCCACTGGTTGACATTTGGCGACCGTGAGACACAAGGATCTTACAAGCAAGCTACACTGTAGCATGGCAACCCTCCATGCTGTTTAGGTCTCTGCCCTTGCCTCTCGGGCAGGCATGCACCGAATATTGAAGTCAAACAGAAAACTGACTGGTACGAGAGCATGGCCGCTTTACATTTTAGGCATGATCCTTAGGTCTTGAAAAGCTTATATCCTTGGCCAGGCAGCGTTGGGATGTGCGCGGATGTGTCTCGACTCTCGACCTTCTGCTCGATGCGGCAACCTCGTTTCAGCAACCAGGTGGCGACCGTGCATGTGCTAACTGTTGATAGGCGGGAAATGCCCCTACATTTGAACGCGGATAGCTGTTTCACGTTATTCCTTACATGATTTATAAGCGACGACGGCCAGGAAAGGCTCGCAGCTACGTCCATCAGGTGGGCATGCTGGCTCCGTCAAGAAAGGTAACATGCGGTTTTGATCTGGTACGTGCTATCCTGTTCACGTGTTCATTGTACTGTATCAAGTTGTTGGGTGGATTGTAAAATAATCGTAGACCTGTAATGGAGGTTTTCTGCTTGTCTTTTGGTTGCTTTACTGCCTCTACGGATTGTTGGCTTGTGATGGTTGGGGAATACCACGACAACATGCAGATTTTGGACCAGATTTGTCTGCTATTAGCTTATGCTTCATCGAAAGCAGTGACGTAGTGCTTGGCATTGTTTATAAATATGATAAGCTTGATAACGCGATGTTTTTTCTTGCTAAAAGCATCTCGAAACAAGTGGTTTTCTGGCCAGATCTAGCCACTATTTCTTGTTTTGCTCGCCAAAGTCAGCCTTCTTCTTGTGTGCTCCTCATGCATACAAGAAACATGGAGATGCCCAGGACCTGCTTGCATCATTGGAAGCATAGCCATCTTACTTCTTTTGCTTTTTTCATCTTTCCATTTCATTTGGCGTTGTTTTTTAGGGTATAATGCACAGGTAATCTAGCTCCTCGGGAACCCCGGTTTACACGTCCAGTGTTCCCAAGCACTGCTGAGCAGTGGCAACCCATGTATCATGTGTAATTTAGTGTCAGAAACATGTGGACTGCTTGAAATGATATCAAAATGCATGAAACAACCCCAAAAACGATTAAATCCAGTATTTGCGTATAATTTCCAGATAATACCGTATTATACCGTATTATCCATTATACGGACCCCGCGCGTATAACCGCGTATTGCGTATAATGGAACTCTGCACTGCCATAGGCATATAGGCGTAGCACTGGGGAGTGCCGCAGCACCCGCGTTTGCCCAGTTCCATCCTGAGCCCTCAAGCTTTCATTGCATTCCTTGTATTATTGCTAATACAATCCTCATTCTCATTTCCAGCTTTCGTTAGTTGTCCTTCGTCTTCCTTCTCATTCCAACTGCGGAGGGGGGGCGCGAGCCCCACCGGTCAAGGAAACATTGTGGGCCACAGTGAACAGCCATACGGCGTATAATACGCCGTATGGCGCGTATTATACGCCATACGCAAGATTTCCGTATGAAAATGGGAAAAAAAATACGCACTGCGTATTTTTTGCGTATTTTTTGCGTATTGCGTATTTTTTGCGTATTTTTTGCGTATTTTTTGCGTATTTTTTGCGTATGAACCTCGTTCGAAGTAGCTTCTGGCATCATTTTGGACGGCACGTGGAGCCGGAACTAGATGCAGGTGCCAAGCTGGCCGTGCATGTACGACTGTACGTGCATTGCTGCAGATTGCTGCGTGTCGGACTAGGGTCTAGGAGACGAAGGACGAGGAAATTAGGTGACGAAGTTATGTTGTCTGCCAACAAGGGCGCGCATCTGGCACCTAACATTTAATCGTAGCACAATTGACATCCAGGCACCATGGCTAGCGACGGTGATGGTGTGGGTCTATGGAACACGATGATAATGGGGCCGACGAGATGCAGGCCGTATTCGAGACTGTCTGGACACACATCGTGAAAGAACAGACTCTCAACAAGAAAGGGCAGCCGACAGGTAACTACTAGCTCAGTGACGTGCACACTTTTGGATGCAAAATTCTCGGGTTCTACCACCCGAGCAAGGCTAGCATCCGCCATATCATGGGCGCTACGTATGCGAAGGAGCCTCCTGGCAAGAGTGAGCGAGTGCAAGAGGCCGCCGGAGGCATTACGTCGCAGGCTGCGGGGTATTTGGTGTGACTCGCGATGCACATAAATGCCTTATTTAGCCATGCAGGCTGCTGCTAGCCAGCCACCGTACCATATGTGTTAATGGTTTAGGGAAGCTGGGTCGGGTTGCTGGCATGCATGCTATCCTGCACGCTAGCCACATTGTTGGCAGCCCGTATGGATTCTTGCTTCATGTAGATCAATATTGCATGGTGGCCTACCACGAGTAGGCAAGATGTCTGTTTCTGGCACAATGTCTTATTACTTTTGGCAAGTTGGCCGACTGACCATGTGCAGTATTTCAGTCCTAGTATAGCCATTCCATGCAGTGATGGCATGGTTTTTTAACTTCAACATACAGTAATGGTGGCAGCGATCTCTATACCACTGCAAGTGTCAATGTGCATGCATATCTACTTGTGTTATTATCCTTTTCAGGTGTGCACTGATTGTGCATACAACCTTGTTATTTTGTGCTATTTACAGACATTATTAATAACAACAGATGTACAATGCTTGTATTTGTAGGCATGCAGCGACGGCAACGGCAATATTATGTGATGATGTGTTAAATAAAGGCAAGTGGTGTTGCAAGAACACAAAGAAAACATGCCTGATTGGTCAGAATGTTGAAGAACCCCCTGAACCATGCAAAAAACAGCATTTTCAAGAGTCCCCGTATGATTTGCGTATTATTATACCCCGTATGGCGTATTATACACCATACCCATGGGCCCCGTATGATTGCGTATTGCGTATGGCTGTACACTGGTGGGCCAACCAGCGGTCAAGGCTGACCGGCGCCGTGCCGTCCCCCGTGTGCTCCACCGGGCCGGGTGCGCTGCCGCCGGCCGCCGAGCCGGTCGAGGTGGTACCACATGTCCTTGCCCTGGTTGCAAGCCTGGCAGGCCTTGGCATCCGCGATGCACTGGGCCGCCTCCGCGTCCTGAGCGCGTGCTCGTAGGCCTCCACGAGGGCGGCCTTGAGCACTGGTTTCTGCAGCGTGTCCCGGTTACGCTTGAGGCGGTGCCGGGCGGCCAAGACCTTGGGGTCCTGGCGGTAGAGCGGGCCGGGGCGGCGGCGGGGCATGGCCGGCAGGTGCCGGGGGCCGCTGAGCAACGGGGCACGGGCCGCAAAGCACGCAAAAATGGCGGCGTTGGGGGCACCCTGGTCCAGCTCGTCGACGTCCGCCCGGGCGTCCAGGGCCGACAGGTACTCCCGTCGGCACCGGTTCCGCTCGTGTTCGGCGTCCGTCCAGTCCTCAGGATCTCCCTTGACTGGACGTAGAGCAGACCAGTCAGGGCGGACCACTGGGGCGCGGCGCGCGGGGACGTGGAACCGGAGCCGAAGGGTCGCGCGCACCAACCGGTGGTCAGAGCACACCGTTGGCGTGTCAAATTACACTCGGGTGTCCAGGACCGAGGTGCACCTGGACTGCCGTACCACCACGTAGTCCAAACAGGCCTGACGGCCGTTAGGGCCACGAAAAGTGACCAAGTCCTGTGAGGGACGTTGGAAGTGGCAGTTGACAGCAACCATCCCGCTATCCCGCAAAAAGGCAGAAAACCGGGGGAGTGTTGTCGTTAGCAGTAGTGCATCAGCAGGCGCAAAGCGGCTGCCAGCAGTGCCCACGGGGAGCATGGCATTGGCGTCGAGCAGCACAACCAAATAGTGGCGGGCCGGAGTGACCCCCTCAAGGTTATGCAAGGATTCGAAGAACTCCTCACGGGCCGACTCAGGTAGACCACTATGGGGTGCGTAGCCCACCCCCACCGTGAGGTGGTGTTTAGACCGCCCCTCGACGGAGGTGAAATGTGCTACCATAAGGCGTGGGGTTAGAAACTTAAGCGTGCTGAGGCTAGCTAGCAACTGCCAGCGGCGAACACAAAAGACATGGGTTTATTGGGCTGCATATATATAAGGGATCTATACCACTCGATCTCCTCCGGGTGGTGTGTGCCATGGTTCGGTCGGTCTTTCACCCCACTCCACCATCAAGTGCGAGGACGCGGATGGGGCCGCACTCTACTCACCCAACCACCGCCCCGACACTACCGTGCTTGACTACGACGGGCAGGGTTGCCACCTGCTCATCGATGTCTCCGTGGCGCTGGGCCGCTCTCCGGTCGCCACATCCTTCGGGCGGCTGTGGATGCCGGCGCTGCTGCCGCTGTGGCTGAGCGCTACAAGTTTGCCTCCTATACGGCAATGTGGGGCCCCACCGGGTCATCCCCTTTGTCCTTGAGGAGTTCGGGGCCATGGGCCCCAAGACAGCGGAGTTTTTCCACGAGTGCTGCCAGCGCCGTGAAGACCGCCTCGACCTCGAGGGTCAGACCGCCCCGTGGTCGGCCCGCACGTGGTCCTCGTATTGGCGGCAGCGCCTGTCACTCGCCCTCACTCGCACCGTGGCTGATGTGTTATTCCGCCGCACCCGGGCCACGAAGGCAGACCTGATTGCATCGCGGCGTATGTCATGATTCCTCTGACCGGCACTTCTCCCGGCACCCACGGACGGGGCGTAAGCAGGTCCAATCAGGGCGGGGCCCGGGGCGGCAGCGCGCAGGGGCCTGAAGACGTAGGCGCAAGGTTGCGGTGACCATGCGGTGATCCGATGCGACACTGGGGGTGGTCAGCGTACGGGCATCGATGACGGAAGAGCGCCAGCACTTGCGCACAAGTATGTAGTCCAATTAAGCATACACATCGCCGCGCCGAGGGAGCATCGAGCCAGCCGCCCTGCGCATGGGGCCCACAAAGGTCACTAGTGCATCAGGCGGTTTAGCAAACAGCGTATTGCATGGCACTGAGCAGTCAAGTCCCCCTCAGTGAGTAGTTGCTCAAGTAGGGGGGGGTTGGCATATTGCTATCGGTTAGGCGCGGTGCATACATGCAGCCCCCGCGGCCCACGGGCAGGGTCGCGTTGGCATCCGGCACCAAGATGGCAACGATGTATTGACGTGGGATCTGTTTCTCAATGTCGAGCAACTGGTTGATCCAAGAACGCTGCGCGGTCCTCGGCCGGGTGCCCATCATGTGGGGCATATCCGACAATTACCGAGAGCATAATGGGGGTCCGTCCTTCAAGGGAGCGGAAAGTGCACTGAATTAAGGATCCGGTTAGAGCAAAGTTTGTGGTCCACGAGCTGGGCGGCAGCGGTGGGGGAGCACAGCAGGCCCACTCCTCCCTGACCCGGTGCATGCGCCGGGCCGCACAGCAGTTGCATGCCATTGTAGTGCGAGGGTGACACGCTGAACGGGGCCCTCAAAGGAGCGTCGGTGCTCTTGGACCCCAAGCACATCAATGCCATATAGGCAGCAGTTGTGGACAAGCTCGTTGGCCCGCGGGGGGGCATCTGGCCCCCGGGCACCTCCAGGTGCGGACATTGTTTCATGGTAGCGATGCGCAGCGAGTGGTGCCGGCGTTGGCCCAGCAGGGGGCGCCGGGGACCCGCGGCGTCGGCAGGTGGTTGGGGAGAGGCTGGCGGGGACGTGTGTGCGGCGTGAGATAACATAGTACTTTTCAACGCCCATAGGGCACCCTCCAGGCGGGCGGCGCGACTTGCTCGCCTGGTCTTGGGGTCAAAGAATGCAGCAATATTACCGTTGGGAGTGCCGGGTGCGAAAGCCAGCAGGCGCTCCTTGTTGCGAAGTTGGCGATGAAGGTCGCAGCTTTGACTCCGTTGCGTCGTCCGTGAGATTGGACTATCCAAGACACGCTCGGCCATCGGACGACGGGTGTGGGGGGGTGGGTTCGAGCTGACCCCCCGGTAGCTGCTCGCGGTGTGAGGGGGCGGGGAGGGCCTACCCCCTACCCCCCGGCGCGTCTCCCCTCGGCGTGGTAACCTCCCGCGAGGTAACCTCCATGTGCCATGCGTCGTCCTTCCACCGCAGCCGCACCTTCTTCGTGCGGTCAGCTGAGGGCCTTCTTCGCGTCCTCTTGTGCCAGCCGGTCCCTGCGGGCGCGAAGCTGCGCCGGGGTCAGATCGTCATCGAAACTCCAACCCAAGCCTCGTGGTAGCTTGGTGCGGTGTTGGAGGATATAGTGCTTGCCAATGGGGCGCGTAAGCACGAGCGCCACCGGCGCGTCTGCGCGCCCCGGTAGGCGGCGGACGGTGTCGATTGTGACACTGTCCTCTAGGCGGAAGTTGGTGATGAGTTCCTTCTCCACCTTGAGGCGGAGGCTCAGCCCCGTCTCCCGGGGGAGGGCCGCCACATTGCCAATAATTGTGGTGCGGCCGCGCCGCTCTTTGTTGTCCCGGTCGGCGAAGGTCCTAGAGACCACCTGAGCAGTGCTAGTGGCTATTTCTTGGATGGCTGTGCTGGCCATAGTCGCGTAGGACGGGGCCGCCTTCGCCACCTGCGCCTCCACTTTGTCCGCTAAATTGGAATACATAGTGGTGCAGTTGTGCACTTTGTGCACCCAGAGCAGGTGTAGTATACACCCTACCCTTGGAGGAAGTAGCCCAGAATGTATCAAAAGCCATATACCCCTTCTCAGGGATATGTGCTACATGTACTCCCAACGGCCGGAGGTATGCTACCATTTAATTTAATTCAGTGACTCAAACATATGCTGGGGCATGATGCAGACGATATTTGTAACTTTCGTGTAATTATTTTTCTAATGAGATTAGCATAGTTGTCTCCTTGATAGTACTCCGTGGCATGCCCATGCGCATGACACGCAAGTACTTACTTACTTACTTACTTATCTGAGTAAGAGGGGTTGATCAAGCGGATCTGCCCGTGCATGGTGCGCAAGGTACATAAAAGTGACACTACTGGAAAATTTGCTTACTACAGAATAAATTATATAATGCCCAATATGTTACACATGCCATTTTTTTGTGTGGCTAGCATGATTTCTGGGCATACGACAAGGTTACATAATCCAAAAAAAGAGAATGAGCACTGGTGCCCATAACCATGCTGATTGACTGGTCACACTCACCACCCCACTGCGAATGCAGTGCCCGAGTGTAGAGGTTAGGCCCGCTACAATACCAATTCACAACCGTAACAATGGTAAGAAGCCCTTACCAATACTTGCAACCACCACTGCCGGCAATGGCTTAGTAACACAAAGCATGAATGCCCTCTTACGAGCTGAGCAAGTAGTCCAATGCCTAATTCAAGCTGAAATCAAAGCAGCAAACTCCTTCGACGCATCCAGTCATGCTGAGTATAACTGGGATCAAAATGACGCATGTTTTCTCAACCGTGCCATTCAAAGATTGCACCACTTGTACCCGGAACAGCAGGCAGCACCTTGATGCCATGAATCCTCTTCTTGATAGAACAATGCGCCAAGACATCTGCTAGGTCAATGGTGCTAAAAGCGCACCACAGAGCATCCTCTACTGCCGCCTATTAGCCACGGGGGTACTTTGCTTTGCAAATGCCAATCAGCAACACCGCCGAAAAGACGACACGGCTGCACACCCAAGTAAGCTTTTCTCTGATGGCCATTTTAGTCAAACTTGGCAGGCGTTGTACCGTCGACTGCTCTGCGTCAAGAGCGGGCTACACTCTACCCCTCGCCAACACGACACTCATGCCCACTTAAAAACATAGGCAGCTTCCCAGAAATAAACCTAGCAACTCGGGCCACTGCACCAGCAGGCAACGGACATCACTGCCACAGCCTCCATCAGCCATTGAAACCACCAGGGCTGCATCAAAACGCCACTAGCATGACCTGTAAAGCGGATCCCATAAATGTCCAACCCGCATTCGCCGGCAAGCCCTGGAGAGGGGCCCCGATGCAAAAGCACCAAAGCACCGTCGTCAGAGGATGGTGCCCACGCGTATGCCCTCGTTCAATCAAAGGCCAAAAGGCCACGATGGAACGAGCTGTCCATCATGCCTGCTTGATATTCATCAACTGAAAGGGTGCGCTCACCCATCCCATCAGTTGGACTTCTGCCGCCCTGCAACAAGCAGCCTCCTCGCCTTAGTGTCCCCCGGGCGCCTGTAGATCCAGGTTTGGAACACCCATCTGCTCTTAAATGTTCACCACAACTTTGGAATGTACATCCATACCCCCACCCTGCCAAACTTCAAAATCGCGTTTAACACCTCCCACCCGTCACTGCCCCACGTCCCTGTCCGACCACTTGTCCACCTCCCTTGGCGACAGCACGCCGTACACTTTCCCCTCCGAGCGGCGCCCGCCGGGCGAGAGCGCCGTCAGCACATTCGTCAGCAGCGCGCTGCCCCGCTGACGCGCCGACAGCGGCAGCTCACCCTCCACGCCGCCCTCCCCATCACCGCCAGCATCATACAAGTACTTCTCAGAGCTGCTGCGCGCGGCACCGATGAGCAAGGGGGGAGGCTTCCTCGCCCAGCTCTCCTCCCGGATCACCTCCCCACCAATACTCGACCCTGACCCTGGCTCTTCCAGCAGCCCCACACTGGCCGCCAGGTCACCACCGCCGTGGGATGCGTTGCCACCGCCACTGGAGACGTGGACAGGGACCACCGCGGGTGCCTTGGCGCCGGACTGGGCCGTGCTTGGCCAGTCCTTGTTTGACGTCGCCGCATCGGTGACGACTACCGGGGGGACGTACCCGCTGTCCCCGCCGCCACGTGGCCCAGCCACAGAGGTCCGTCGCTGCGTCGTGTTGCTCCTCGTCATAGTCACCAGGGACACCAGGGTGGGCGCCGAACCATTGCCCTCCATCGCCACCTGGACGTCCTCCGCGCCGACCGATGACGCGGACTGGGGCTGCCCCCCCATCGGGAGCTTGCCGCCGCTGCTGCTACTCCGCCGCTGCTTGGACCTGCTCGCTCGCGCGTCCATGACCAGAGGGCCGCCGCCATCTGTTGCGGCACTGGCGCTCTCCTGCTTCTCATGAACCACCTGTGACGGCGGCGGCATCATCTCCAGCGCGGTGCGCAGCTTGGAGACGGACTGCCGGCGGTTGGACACGCTGTAGCGCTTCTCGCGGATGCCAGCGGCAAGCGCGGCCAGGGTGTTGGAGGGGGCCGACGGGGCCGGCGCGGGAGTGAGTGCCCCAGCTTCGATGTCCGTTGTTCCCCGCGACGCCAGCGCGCCCAGGTTGACCGCGTTGTTGCTGCCCGACGCCCCCGGAGGGGCGTTGCTCCCGGATGCCAGCACTGTGCCGGAGGAGATGGAGCGCCGGTTGGCGACAGACTTTCGGCGGTCAAGCACGGCGGCCACGAATCCCATGAACCCAAAGAAGCCGGCAGGGGACCCTGGGGAGCCCGGGTCCTGGGCGCCCGTGTTGAGCGACACGGAGACGTGCCCGAGGTCGCCCTGAGAGACGGATGTCCGCCCTTTGCTGTTCGCCGACACAGACTGCCGCTCCTTGTTGTTCTTGCCAGAGACCGACTGCCGCGTCCGGTATACCATCGACGCGCGCTGCTCACTGAAGACCGCTGCCACCGAGCCGAAGAGCGTCTCGGGCAAGGCGGGCTCTTCCGGTTGACCAAACCCTGGCGGCGCCGACGTTCTCCCGGCCTGCTGCTGCCGGTACGTCTGCCGGGCGGCGGCGGCAGCGGTGCCTGGCTTGGGCGCATACCACGAGTTGGCGAGCTCCTCCTGCCGCCGCTGCTCCGACTCCATCTGCTCCAGCTGGAGGTCAAACGCCGACACGCGCCCCTTGCCGGAGTGGTCCTCGGTATCGGGGTCGGCGGAATACGAGTCGTTGTGGAATGAGGTCGCACGTCGACCCAGCGGCGATGTTGGCTGCTGCGCAAAGGGGTCGCTGCGGTCCTGGAGAGAATAACGGGGGGATCGTACGGCCTGGCCGCCGCCGCCACCGAGGGGGGAACGAGGGGACCCCGACAGGTAGGTGAGGGCGCGGGAGCGTGGCGTGTGTTTGGCCGATTGAGGGGAGCGGGCCCCGCTGTCGGACCTGCTGCTGAGTGCGCCCCCTCGGTGCTTGTTGGCGGCCAAGGGGCTGATCGGGATCTGGTTCGCCAGGTCATCTTCGTCGTCGACGGCCATCCCCAGGAGCTTGAGGTAGATGAGCCTTGCCTGGATCGCGGAGAGGATCAACAGCACGAGCACCCAGGTCAGCACGGCAGGCCAGTAGTCGTGCATGGCCTCTCGCGTCTGGGGTATCGTGGCCCCAACGAGGAGCATGATGGCGGAGACGGACACAAAGCGGCGCGTGAAGTTGTGCCAGGTCACGTAGTAGGCAAACCCGCGGTCGATCGCCAGCATGTGCGGCCCGGCCATCATCAGGATTGGCGCGAAGAAGAAGAAGCCAAAGATGACCGAGAGGACCATGGTGGCCATGATGATGATGCCAAACTTCCACAGCACCTGCGGGCAGGGTGGGTGGTGAATGGTGGGTAGCGGGTGGTGCGTGGTGGGTGGCGAGTGGAGGGTGGTGGGTGGTGAATGGTGGGTGGTGGGTGGTGAATGGTGTGTGGTGGGTGGTCGGTGGTGGGTGGTGGATGGTAAGTGGTGGGTGGTGGGTGGAGGGTGGTGGGTGGTGGGTGGTGGGTGGTGGGTGGTGGGTGGTGGGTGGTGGGTGGTGGGTGGTGGGTGGTGGGTGGTGGGTGGTGGGTGGTGGGTGGTGGGTGGTGGGTGGTGGGTGGTGGGTGGTGGATGGTGGGTGGTAGGTGGTGGGTGGTGGGTGGTGGGTGGTGGGTGGTGGGAGGTGGGTGGTGGGTGGTGGGTGGTGGGTGGTGGGTGGTGGGTGGTGGGTGGTGGGTGGTGGGTGGTGGGTGGTGGAGGGTGGCGGTTGGGACGAGCAATGCGTGGGTGATAGACAAGCAACACGGATACCGCGACCACGAAAGGGAGTGAGCAACGGCATGGACGATGACGTCAGAGGCACACGATGCCTGATCCAATTCGGCCTAGTGCCTGTTTGACCAAGGACAGTAGATGCCTGGTGCAACTCAAGCAATTGAGTCCATTTGAATGGATAAGAACATAAGATACCACCCATGCTACGGCAGTCCACCCACGCGCACTACGACTGGCACGGCAGTCCACCCACGCGCACTACGACTGGCACGGCAGTCCACCCACGCGCACTACGACTGGCACGGCAGTCCACCCACACTGCATGGTATTTGAGGCACCCACCCGGATGGTAGTACCCAGCAGCGGCGCCAGGGCGATGATGGTCGTGAATGCGGCGGAGATGACCGGCAGGCCGATGCGCCGGATCGCATCCACCCCCCTCTCGATCCGGTGCGTCCTGCCCGCGGTCTCGTACGCGGCGCTCAGGTGCAGGTTGACGTCGACCGAGAGGCCCACGAGCACGGTCATCGCGATGGCCTCGACGGCGCCCAAGTCCCACCCGAAGAGGTTGAACATGCCCAGCACGCAGCAGATCACGGCGAGCAGGTTCAGCGTCGCGAGCGCGGTGATTAGCAGATTCCCCGTGAACATGACCAGGATCGCGATCGCGCAGATGACGGAGATGACGATGGACATGATGGTGGACTGGATGGCCTCCCGCTCGGTCGTCATCGTCACCCACAGCTCCATCGTGTGGTGGAGGCCGGTCCCGACCGCGGGGGGGGCGTCCGCGTTGACCTCGTCCGCAAGTCGGTTCCAGTTGCGGAAGTGGGGGCGCGCGTCGAAGGTGGACAGATACACGGGGACGACCTACAGGGGGGTGCATCACGGAAACAGGGTGCAGGGATCCATGTTCAATTCTTGGTTTGTGAAGGGCATGGCGATATATACATTATGATTAGTATATTCTACTTTATTACTAGAAGATATACGTAGCATGCAAGGTGTATACGTCCCTCCGCAAAGGGACATCTCGCTATTAAAAAATAAGTTTCCTTCCTGTAAGAGGATCGTTTTAGTTCCAGAAAGGAGAAGAAAATAAGAGTGGGAGGGCGTACAGAGGGTAGACGGCGCCGCGCCGCGAGGGAACCAGTTGTAGAAGGTTTGGCGGTGCTGCGCTCTGGTATTGCGCTCTTATGTTATAAGCGCAGCACCGCCAAACCTTCTTCCATGACGCTCGACGAAAAGGGGACAACTGGGCATGACATCAATCACCATCACTTACCATCGCCGATACGTAAAACCATGGGGCCACAAGACATTGGGATCACAACAAGGGGTCATGAGCGGGCAATCGGGAATGTGGGCATGCGGGAACCTACCGAATGAAAAGTACCCACTTAATTTAAAAAGGTGGGCACGCTGGGCACTGTAAGCCTTGCAAGCATGTTGGGCACTTTATCTAGTGCAGGAAAGACAGCACCTATCGAAACATGAAGCACCCACTTTATTTCGAAAGGCAGACAACTTGGGCACTGATAAACTGCGGGCAAGCGGACTAGTGGGCACAAGAGCACGTGGGCATGTGGACATGCGGGCAAGCGGGTGTGCAGGCAAGCAGGCGCCTACCTAATGCAAAGTGCCCACTTTATGTAGGAAGGTGGGCGATCGGGGCACCTACCGTGCTGACGGACACGCGCGTCCATATCACGGTCGGATACGCGCCCGCCGGTACGGGCGCCAGCTGCCAGTCGGACGAGTTGACCGGCACGAACCCGACGCCGTTCAGCTCCGCGACCGCCTCGAGGAGATCGCCCTTGTGGTACCAATCCACCGCCACAAAGTTCGCCACCGCCTGGCCGCACTTGGACGCGTGGCCCAGCAGGATGGACTTGGAGTTCACAGCGGCCGCGGAGTCGTAGACAGGCAGGCCGAGGTCCGGGTCGACGACCCAGTGGTTCAGGACGAGGAAGGGGTTGGCGGGTGACCCCCGGTTGGGCGCGCAGTTGAATTCGCCCGCGCTCGTCCAGTCAAAACGAGTGTCCCACGCGTGCTCCCACAGCCTGTGGCGGGCAAAATGGGGGGGGGAGAGGGGCATAAGTTTAAAGAGGAGGTGGCGCCATTCACAGAAAGCGGCATGCGTTCAGTTTCATGTTCAGGCTTGATCGCGTTTATGCTCGCGTTTCTCGCTCTGTATTTCGCTCTCGCAACGTCTTGTCGTAAGACTGTTGCGTCTCTTATTTTATTGACCAGCTTTCTATTACTAATGCTGGCACCGTGAGCTAGCTTGGTCATTGTATATAAAATTGCAAGCATGGGCCAGCCCGGTCATGCCGTGGTGGCCAAGAAACGAGGGGCGTGGGAGGAGATGGGGCAACCGACATGTGGGCCGACGCAAGGTGAGGCACTCACAAAAAAGGAGCTAGATGCACAGGACGAGGAACGGGAAGGGCTGCCGAGGTCATGTAATTGAATGAACACGATATATCTATCCTAACGGCGGCTCTTGGTGGGCCAACACCGCGCAGTTCCGGGCCAACAAGGAACCTGCAGCAAAGCAGCCCGCGCATGCTACCGTCCGGGCGCCATCACGTGTCCTACACCACAATAGGACCACCACCGAAGGGACAATCACTAATCAACGCACTTGTGGTACCAAGCGGGCGAGCTCGTGTCCTGCATGAAGTTCTCGTGCAGGATGACCATGCGTCGGCCACTCTCCACCATCTCCCCCAGAGTGGGCCAGGGCGCGCCGGCTGCGTGCGCGTACGTGTAGTTGGTCAGCCCAGACGCGTTGATGGCGGCGACCACGTCCTTGGGCTCCACGTGGTCCTCATAGATGAGCACGACCACCTCACGCAGGTTGATCTGGGGCAAGTGGGTTTGTGTTGTGTGTGTGTGTGTGTGTGTGTGTGTGTGTGTGTGCATGTGTGTTTGCAAGCATAAAGCCAACGGATGCGTGTAGATGAGCACGACCACCTCGCGCGGGTTGATCTGGTGCAAGTGTGCTTGTGTGTGTGTGTGTGTGTGTGTGTGTGTGTGTGTGTGTGTGCGTTGCGTGTGTATGTGTGTGTTGTGTGTGTGCATGCGCGCTAGCAAGCATAGCTGAGACGGATGCATGCATGTGTGAGGATAAAATGCTGAGGGGAGGATAAAATCCCCCCCCCCCCTTCAACCCCCCCAGCGGAAGGAAAAAGGAAAAAGTTAGCAACACCGGCACTCACCGTGAGGAAAGAAGTGAGCAGTGCCAAGGCCGCTAGGTGTCCCGAGTCCGTCTTCTGGCACACGCCGTGGCACAGCACCTGCTCCCCCGTGGACCCGTCAAAGTAGACGTCCCACATGAACGCGCGTACCCCAGCGGTCAGCTGCGAGAGCAGGCCAAACTCCTGGTTGGCAAAGATGGGCCGGCTGTAGCCCGCGCTCACGGAGGCAAAGGAGTTGTGGGTGGTCGGGAAGACGACCTGCGGGTGCGGCGGGGTGGGTGGGGAGCAGGGGGGGAGGAGCAGGGGGTGGGGAGGCATGGGGGCGATAACAGAGGGGAAAGATGTGGGGGATGGCATGGGGTTTACAGAAAAAAACGAAACAAATGAAGCAAAGGTTAGGCACGGGAGGTTGCCATGGCAGATGGGGGGGGAGATGGGGGGGGAGAGGGGGGGGGAGAGGGGGGGGGAGAGGGGGGGGGGGAGAGGGGGGCCTGCGGGGAGACAGATTTGGTCTCGATACTCGTTCCAAGGACAACACGTCCGCTTCATGAGCAGCGGGTGAAGATGGACACATCACGGGTGGCAGAGCACAGCATGTCAAGGATTCCATGATCGGTAGCGCAGGGCTCATGGGATCATGAGGAGCGGCGCAGGGCTCATGGGAGAAATATGATCATGAAAAATACTTGCGGCTTCACAGTTTGGAATGCAGCACGATCCACAGCACCCATGGACGTGTCATGAACGCTATTACAAAGGCACAGGTACCCTGGTTGAGCCGCTTGGAGCATACCTTGCCTGCATCGATCCATGCTTGGAGCATACCTTGCCTGCATCGATTTATGCAGGCTGAGTGGGTGCACGAAGCCGGCTGGGTGGTTCACCTCATCGAGGCGCCGGGAGCACAGCACGTGCCTGCCACCTACTCATGCAGGCTGCTGTGTGCTTAAACGGAGGAAGGGTCAAGGGTCGCTGGTTTACCTCTTTTTCTTTTCTTTTCGTTCGCTGGTTTACCTCCTTTTCTTCTTATTTTTGAGCCGCTTGAAGCACTGCGCATGGCATGAAAGCCTACTACATATGTCAGATCTACATATGTCAGGGAGAATCTATTCAAGCAAGCAGCGGTTGGTCCTTACAACGGCTGCCTGCGTGGCTCACCTCGTTGAGCCGCTTGGAGCACAGTGCCGCATAGCCGTTGCAGGCCTGGGGGTCGGTGAGCGGGATAAAGATGTTGCCTATCAGGGAGGCGCAGGGGTTAAGGCAGCCGCATGATGCACAGACAACAAGGTTAGGCAGGGGCAACAGACAACAAGGTTAGGCAGAAGCGACAGATAACCAGGTTAGGCAGAGGCAACAGTAACTAGGTTGGTGTTACAAAGTTGTCTCGAGCTCTATTGCATCAAGAAGTCACAGTGACCGAGACAGCAGACGCAAGCAGAAACAAGGGAGCCACAGGTGGCCCTCGGTCTTTCGGCTCTGCACCGCCATCCACGCCTAGGCGCTCCACGTCCTCCCCTCAAAGCCACAGAAAAAAGTGCTTGACCAGCAAGAATCAAGCACGGTTCAACCACCCTTCTCAAACAAGTTTACCCCGTCCACGGGCTTTCACCGTTGTCCAGATGAGCGTGAAGCAGGCAACGAAAGCAAATGAAAGTCGAATTCACCAATGCACCTTGGCCACTGAGCAAACAAGCCTCAACCTGCTCGTCAAGAAAGGAAAGTTCATCCACGCCCCTTCCCCGCTGCCCCCCCCCCCAAAATATTGATTCCATTCAAGCAGCTAATCAAGCCAAGAGAAGTTCTCAAGTGAAGTTCCAGCCATCCACGCACCTTCCCCGCTGACGGCCCCCGTGAGCACCGGGTGCGTGTGTGGGTCGTACCCCACGTCCTGCCTGTACCCGCGGTTCTGCGCGAGAAAGGGGAGCAGGTACGGCATGAGCTTGCCATCCGGCACCGGGAATGGGACGCCCAGCTCGTTCACGAGCCACTCACGAAACGCCGTCACCCAGCAGCGGCGCACGCGCAGGACAAGCGAGGAGGACAGCGTGACGTTTGCCAGTCGGTCGCACATCTGGGCGATCTCGAGCTGCGCGGCCGCCGTGTCCATGTTGAAGAGGGGGTCGTAGCGGGGGCGGCCCACATTCGTGGCAAACGGGTCGAACGAGCCTGCGGGGGGGATCAGGGGTGGCAGGGGAGGGAAGGGGAGGGGAGGGGGGGTGGGGGAAAGGAAGGGGAATGAGCCGAGGGGATGAGTGGGCGGGCGGGCCCAGGGGATGTATTAAATGGAGGTGGGAGCATTGGTAAGGGACGCTCAGTGCTTCAGGTTTTCTATGTTTGGTACCCTGTGTGTGTGTGTTTGTGTGTGTGCGTGTGTATGTGTGTGTGCATGTGCATGTGTGTGTGTTTGGGTGTGCTGGTGTGTGTGCAGATTGTAGAAGGCTCTAGGAGACCTGTATTTCAAATTTGTAGAGAACGCCAAGGAACATAGTAGCGCGCCGACTTGCTCTGGAAAGGCATCAAGCTTCCTGGCACAAGCGAATACAAAAAGAGGCAGCCAAGGATGTACCCGCTTTGCTGCGGTGGATGCCCGTGATGCCCCACAGCAGGTCCAGAATCTCCACGTTCTGATTGGCCGGCTTGTCCAGGATGATGTCGTCGAGCGCGGGCGCAGCCAGCACACGCGCAGCCATGCCGAACGAGTCCCCTAGCCGCCGAGCGAGCGCATAGTGGCGTCCGCCAGCGCCCAGCAGGCCGCCCTCGATGGGGGCATATGGCAGCACGTAGCGCGCGCGGCGGCCCACAAGAGAGGTGATCTCGGCCGCGTTGGACGCGGACAGGAGCACTCTGAAGTCGTGCGCGGACAGGTTCGCGTTGAGGCTGGCACCCGCGTCGCCAAAGGGGGCCAAGAGCGCTGCCGCAGAGGCCGGCAGGTCCGCTGCGGGCGGGTGGGGGTGGGGGTGGGTAGGGCATTTTATGGCAGTAAAGAGAATATAAATTTGTTATGTCATTCAGATCTTACTGTCCCGGTCACAGGCCGAGAAAGCAGTCAGAAGAAAGGGGACAAGTCTTTTTCTTTGAATGAGGACAAGAAGTGAACAGCAGGAAGAATTATTTGTTTGGGGCCACGAGTCGATCAGGCGGCAGGTAACCGGCGACATGAGTAAACGGATTCCTGGTTGAACAGTATGCGCGGGGAAAACGCGGGCAGGTCGGAAATCGGAGGATGGGCACCAGAGCGGGAGGGAGGAACCAAGTGGAGAGGCTGCAAGGCCCTGTGACGGTTGGTAAACAAAACAATAACCTTTACTGAACCGGTCCTAGTACCACTGTAGCGAGAAGTTCCATTCAAGAAAGGAGCATGTATTGGCAGACCGGGTAGTCCAGGTATACTGACAGGTCCTGGTATAAACTAATATTGGACACCTACACAAAGACACTAGCTGGTACTTCGTAGTCCAGATACACGGACAGGTACTGGTGCCGTGGTTCGAATACACTACTACCACATCATATAGCAATGCTGCACCTCGTCGGACCGCGTAGTCCAGGTACACGAACAGGTCCTGGTACTTGTCGCTGAGCGCGGTGACAAGCGCCGGCAGTGAGTCCTTCCACCCGGCCACAGTCGCGTTGACGACCGCCCCCGAGGGCGTCTGCAGCGGGAACGCGCCGTTGGGAGAGAGCGACGCTGCCATCGTGTGCAGCAGCCGCGTGTACTGCCCGTTGGAGGCAGCAAAGGTGGCGGCGTTGGCCAGGTGCATTTCTTCGAGGGCGGCGGGCGACAGGCCGTAGACTGCTGGCAGGAAATCCTGTGGGGGGTGGCGGAGAATAGGAAAGAGGGGGCGGTGGGTGGACGGACCATGGAACCGGAGAAAAGGGAGAAAGAACGAATCATCTTACGGACGTCCAAGGCAACGGTTGAGACAAACATGATGAGACATTCCTTGTCACTCCAATACTGCTTCTTCCGAAATGGAGTGGGGAAGGGCGGGGGGCGGGGGGGGGGGGGGGCGGAGGACACAAGAGTCAAGAGCTTCCCAGACAACCTTCCTTGAGTTTGCAGGACCGCTCGGATCGATATCCGGTATCGCGGATATTCGGTATCGCATGCCCACGAGTGCAAGGCATGGGGTGCACAACCGAATACAGATCACCGCTGGATCCCGCGCACACAAGGACAAGACGTGTCGTGAACAACCAAACGGAGGGTTCCGCGCACTTGACAAAGCCCACTTAACACCGGCGTGACAGGGGCTGAGGCTGCCTCTCAAGGCAGCCTCGACCCCAACTTGGACAAGACAACAACAGACAAACCAGCTTGAATGTGCGTTCTGTCCGTATAGTGAACTATTAGTCCGTATGTATAGTGAACTATCATGGTCCCCCTGGAAGCTCTGCCAACAGCCAGCTTCCCAGATGGACGCACAGCGGCTCTGACACTTTGAAACCCCAGCACATCTGACCCGGCCACACCATAACCCCTCAAATACCATCGAGACTAGCAATCGGCACAAGACTGCTCAGATTATATGCCGGCCATGATCACAACTTAGCAAGGACAGACACAGTGCCACACCATTACTATACCTTGCCCGAGTCGTTTACTTTTGTTGCTTTCCTTGCCCAGAAGCACAGATGCGCCCCACACCCCCAATCCATCCATAACAACTTCGGTACAAATACCATAAAATTGGAACAATACAGAAAAGATTCGCATGGCCCCTGCGCAAGGATGACACGCACAAATCGGAAATGAGGTCCAAATATTGGGGGTTGTGGGTGAACCCTGGGTATGCCCCTAAAAGCCCTCAGGCGCCTCCCAAACCGGCGCCTCTGAATGAGTTCCAAGCCTATCTGTGGCCACTGGACGATGGGGCAGCCCTACTGCACCCGCTACGCTTTTGCTATGTCGAAGCTTTAGTGCACCCACAGGGGATGCCGGATCGTTTCGACAGATCCGATTGTGCACCCTGTGGCATGCCTGTGGCATGAGGGAAGGGGGGAGTCTCTGCCCCCCTACCCGTTGTTGTGCACATACAGGGATTAAAATCACTCTGGTGCTCCGTGACGCCCCAATGGGAGCACGTGTTTAATTAATTAATTAATCCATCACAACAAACGTTTGAATGGCGGGGATAAAGGGGGCGTACCATGGGCCCATCATGTGCTGCCGCCATGCGATAGATGCCAGGGTGCTTGAGCCAGTACTTCACAGCGCCGTAGCCGCCCAGGGATATGCCGGCCAGCGCGCGTCGCTCCCTGCGCGCGTTGACCGGGTAACTGTCGGCCGATACGTCGGGGGTGCGCCATCAGCCATGCACACACAAGGCGTAAGCAAGGAATTCGGAAGACGTGAACTACGGCTCCGCAAGCGTGCTTGAAGAATATCACACAGGATTTCTGACATGAGATATAGCGTCAGGTAGGACCAGCTGTATGCAAGATTTAGGCAAGCTTTGTGCAAGAGATACGCGAATGCAGGGCATGTGCATGGGATGCGCACGGCGGAGTCAAGGCACCATGACGAGGATCAGCAAAGGGGAATGGGCCAGAAAGGAATCGCACAAAGCGCCCAGACAAGCTACAACCTGTCATTTACAACCAGGCATTTGGCCCATCGGACAAATGCTCAGCGACCCGGTTCTGACTGACATACCCCACCCTTTGCCAGGAATGTTTGAACCAGGTGCCTGGCGGCAGCCTTAGTTCCTGTTTTTTTTTGTCCTAGCCAGGGCGGAACCAGGCGGGACAGGGCGGGACAGGGCAGGACAGGGCTGGGTATCCAACCACAAGGGGTCGAGTTGCGAACCATTGCACAGCACCTCCGCAAGGTGGCAACCACTTATCTTATAGAAAGGTTCTCAACATCCTACCACAGGCCGTTGCCTTGAGAAGCCATCGATACTTACTTGGCCTCCACCCACTCGATGAGCTCCGACGTCACAAACGTCTCGTACTTGGGGTTGAACACCCCGCCGTCGGCGCGGCCCCACGGGATGACCATGATCGCGCCAGCTGGCACCCCGGCCCCCCCCTGTGCGGCCGCCAGCGTGAAGTTGTTCCCAAACGCCAGGCCATACAGCTGGGCCGTCACGTTCTGGGTGAGGTCCGTGTCGTACTCGGGCGGGAGCGCGTAGAGGACCGCAAAGCCCGCGGTGGGGGGCTGCGCAAGGGGCACGTAGATGGAGACCGCCTGGGGGAAGGGGTTGAAAGGAGAGTGAGGCGGGGAAAGAAAAGAAAAGTTCAGCCATGTCTTGACGATAACCCAACGCAGCCATCTGCCTGATGCACAGGTCAGCTGTCCTTTGAAGGTCAGCCATCTGCCTTAAAGTAAAAGGTCAGCTGTCCTTTGAAGGTCAGCCATCTGCCTTGAAGTATAAGGTCAGCTGACCTTTGAAGACAAGACATTTACTATAAATAGGTGGTCCACCGTGCTCATAAGCATACATAGTAGCAATATAATAAAACATTTTCGGTTGCGTGTTTCTGTTTCTGTTTCTGTTTCTGTTTCTGTTTCTGTTTCTGTTTCTGTTTCTGTTTCTGTTTCTGTTTCTGTTTCTGTTTCTGTTTCTGTTTCTGATTCTGTTTCTGTTTCTGATTCTGTTTCTGTTTCTGTTTCTGTTTCTGTTTCTGATTCTGTTTCTGATTCTGTTTCTGTTTCTGTTTCTGTTTCTGTTTCTGTTTCTGTTTCTGTTTCTGTTTCTGTTTCTGTTTCTGTTTCTGTTTCTGTTTCTGTTTCTGTTTCTGTTTCTGTTTCTGTTTCTGTTTCTGTTTCTGTTTCTGTTTCTGTTTCTGTTTCTGTTTCTGTTTCTGTTGCTGTTTCTGTTTCTGCTTCCCCTATGTTTCTGCGTATAAGAGTTGCGCAGCCACCAGCACGGCCCAAGCAGACCCACGCATGCAAAGCATGACCACGAGCGCCCTTCTCCTCTCACCTGCGGGGCACCGAGGGCGGAACTGGGCACCGTCGCCTCGTGGACCGCGAACCCGAGCAGGGCGGGGGACAACGTCTGCAACGTGGCCTCGGGGCTCCACAAACTGGACCCCAGCTCGTTCCACGCACGCAGGCGCAGCGTGAACCGCCGGCCGGGCAGCAGAGGGGACAAGAGGAAGGAGGTGGCCAGTCCGCTGTAGGCTTGCTGCCAGGGCGGCCCGCTATTGGAGCTGCCCTCTGTGCCGTTCGCTAGCATGCGGATCTGGAGCTCGTACGAGAGCAGCGGCTTGCCAGCCAGGTCAGGGACGGGCTCCCAGACGATGCGCGCCAGGGTGTACAGCGCCAGCTGTCGCGCGAGACGAGAGACACAAGGGCGTGGGGAGGGGAGAAGGGATCGAATAGAGTTCGAATGTGTTTTTAGCTCATGAAGACATTGGGAGTTTGTTCTCATAGGATTATCCAAGGGGCACCTCGATGGAACAAGGATATGGCCTGACCGGATGGGCGGCTAGCTGTCACCCACTACTGGTGCAACGGAGCCTTGCCCGCTGCGGTTGTACAAGAGGCATTGAAATTGTGCTTCATTGTGTCCGGTAGGGAAGGGGTCTATTGACGGAAGAAGAGCTCCGAGCCAAAAGATCGCCTACTACTAGAGAAGTGAATCCCTGCGACGCGGCAGCGTCATCCATTTTACTGGCATCCGTGATAGGGGCATCCTTCTAATGGCATACTGCTGCTGCTGTAGTATATTATTTATGGAATCCATTACACTGCCTATTGGCCAATAAGCCATGTAGAACCCTTATAACTGCGGACATTAATGCAGACGCCCGCCGTAGGGGTGACAGGTGTAGGGGCAAAGCCTTAAGATGCCAACTAGGAGAGCCTGACACATCCAGCTTGTGCCTGTGGCTGATAGGCACAAAAGCTGGATGGGCGAGGCCAGAGACAGGGTGGGAAGCTGCAGCGGCCAGGGGTAGAACGCCATCAGGGGACGGAGGCCATCCGCATCAAAACACGGTCACACGGACATTCTCATGTAGTGCTTATGTCCACAGCAGCACCCCCTTCTACCGCGCAAACCAACTGAGATTGTTTTAGTTAGTACCAGAGATTGATGGTTATGCCCGCACACGTGTGCACACCCGCCGAGATCATTTGTATTACTAGTACTACTATTCTATTGTCATCAGAGAGACATGGTTATGCCCGCACACGTGTGCACACCCGCCGAGATTATTTGTATTACTAGTACTACTATTCTATTGTCATCAGAGAGACATGGTTATGCCCGCACACGTGTGCACACCCGCCGAGATTATTTGTATTACTAGTACTACTATTCTATTGTCATCAGAGAGATATGGTTATGCCCGCACACGTGTGCACACCCGCCGAGATTATTTGTATTACTAGTACTACTATTCTATTGTCATCAGAGAGATATGGTTATGCCCGCACACGTGTGCACACCCACCGAGACGATGGGCGGCTGCGGCTGCTCCGGCGTGTCCGGCGCGCCCGTGATCGACACCTGTACGTCGCTGTACGCGCCGTAGCCGACCGGGCTGTGGGCACGCAGTGACCAGCAGTACGCCGTGTCCTGCGCCAGTCCATCCAGCAGGAAGCGGCGGGCGAAAGGGTCGGATACCGCCACAGTCTGCCATCCGTCACACACGCCCGCGGGGGTGCGGCGGGCGAGCCGGATCTGGTAGCTGTCGAGGATGGCACCGTTGGCACGGGGCTGCTGCCAGCCGATGAGGAGGAAGCCGGCTCCGGATGAGAGCAGGAGTGTTCCTTGCACCTGGTCGGGGACTGGGGGGATGAGAAGGCGTCGTGGGCAGAGGGCAGGATCGTGTGTGCCCGGTATTTTAGTATTATAGTATTTTTATGTTATATTATTGGGCCAGGTCGCGGATCGTGTGTGCGCAATGATTGGGTGTCAGCGGCCGCAATCTCTCCTTAACAGGCGAGATGTATGTGGCTGGGCTCACGTATACGTGGGCTACGCCAAACAAGCAGAGCATGGACAGCGGAACATCCACAAGCGTGTTGACAAAAACTATAAGTAACCACGACAACCCGCAGATGAGCGCATGCTAGAGGGTGACGTCATCCAGGGCACGCATATTAATTAATTAGGAACATCCAGGGTACGCATATCAGGGGCCCTGAATACACGGGACAGCATCCTTCCAAGCAATGGCTGCCGATGCTACCTCGATCACCCATCGTCCGCCAGCGTTAGTCCCATTCGCGACCACTATGGAGTTGCTCCGCCACGTACACTCTCCATCTATGGCAGGCAAAGGAAGAAGCAGGTGCAACGCCAGACCCTGTCAAAACAACAAGTCTGAGGCTGCCGGACAACCGCCAGCTGAACCCACACTACTTGCGCACGCAACTGGCATCCAAATGCAAGCCGCAGACAAAAGGGGGGGCAACTTCCAGTGGGCGTTGCAGGTCGCGCCAATCATGGGATCATGGCTGACGCTGGATCATGGGGGAATGATAGGCGTGTCAGAATCATGGGGGAATGATAGGCGTATCAGAATCATGGGGGAATGATAGGCGTGTCAGAATCATGGGGGAATGATAGGCGTGTCAGAATCATGGGGGAATGATAGGCGTGTCAGAATCATGGGCGAATGATAGGCGTATCAGAATCTTGGGTGAATGATAGGCGTGTCAGAATCATGGGGGAATGATAGGCGTGTCAGAATCATGGGGGAATGATAGGCGTGTCAGAATCATGTGCGAATGATAGGCGTATCAGAATCATGGGGGACTGATAGGCGTATCAGAATCATGGGGGAATGATAGGCGTATCAGAATCATGGGGGAATGATAGGCGTATCAGAATCATGGGGGAATGATAGGCGTATCAGAATCATGGGGGAATGATAGGCGTATCAGAATCATGGGGGAATGATAGGCGTATCAGAATCATGGGCGAATGATAGGCGTATCAGAAATTCAACATCGAGAATGGCCCGATCCAAGATTGCCCGAACAGAGCTAATGGCTGGTGCTGGTGCTGGTGCTGGTGCTGGTGCTGGTGCTGGTGCTGTTGCGGTTGCGGTTGCGGTGGCGGTGGCGGCGGCAGCAGCTGCACCAAGGGACAAGGGCAAAAGGGGACAAGGGGACAAGGGGATAGCACGTTTGTCGGTCAATCCATGGCCAGTTCTCACCGTTGGCCAGCTCCGTCGTCAGCACAAACTCGTCGCTCCACTGGCTGCGACCGGCCTCGAACAGCGCGCGCGCCCGGAACACGTACGTGGTACTGGCCTCCAGGCCCGTGAGGTTGAACGCGGGGTACGCGCCCGAGTACACGTCGAGGAAGCTGCCATCGTCCGCCTTCTGCTGCACCTCGTAGCCGACGGCGCTGTTTAAGGACGCCCATGAGATGAGCAAGGAGTCATATGTGGCGACCGCCGGCGCGAAAGTGCAGCGCGCATTCGGGGGCATCGGCTCTGGTGCCGGCGGTGACGGGTATGCATCAAGGATGGGCCATTGCGGAGGCATGAAAGGGAAGGGCGTGCCGACGCAGCATAAACGCATGTGTAGTGTCCATTAATGGGAATCTTTTCAAGTAAGAGGTTGGCTTGGGAGCAGATAATGGAAAGAAGTCCCGGGAGAAAGGGCGGCGAGAGATCTCTCCGTACCAGAAGGCTGCAACTGGCAACCGACTAACTAGTCCACCCCACGAGCAGGTCCACCCCACAAGCAGGTGCACCCCACCAGCAGGTATATGATATTTATAATACATTTATAATACATAATCCACCCCACGATCAGGTCCACCCCACGAGCAGGTCCATCCAACTAGCAGGTGCACACCGTCAACGTGGGGCGTCCACCGGGGTGACTTGCTTGGTGCGGGTTGCGCTGAAGTGTTGCCCAAACGAGCATGCGGGGCGATGCGGGGATAGGCTGCGTGGCCACAGGGGTATAAAGGCCGTTAAAATGTGCCCGTATGTACGCTGGGATTGGGAAAACATCGTAGCAAGGCCAATCTTTATCCCCATTCCCATCCCCGTCCCCGTCCCCGTCCCCATCTCCAACTTTGCCCCTGAGTATCATCCCCTATTACCCTACTACTATCCTCCCCTATTGGCCTACTACTATCTCCTATTACCCTACAATCCTCCCCTATTACCCTACTACTATCTCCTATTACCCTGCCATCATCCCCTATTGGCCTACTACTATCTCCTGTTACCCTACCGTCCGTCACCAGCCACGATGAGTATTGTCCCCTAATACCCTACTATCGTCCCTTATTACCCTGCTACTATCCCCTATCACCCTACTATCATCTCCTGTTACCCTACCATCCGTCACCAGCGCGCTCGTCTGCAGCAGCGCGGGGCTGCTCCACTCCCCCTCGCCCATCGTGTTGACCGCGCGCGCCCGGAACCGGTAGAGCGTGCCGGGGAGCAGGCCATACGTAAGGAACGACAGCTGGGCCCCCGAGTAGACGGTTGAGTAGCCGGGCACCCCAGGGACGCCGTCGCGTTGCAGCTCGTAGCGGATGACGGCATAACCGCCGTCCGGGTCCGGCGGGATCCACTGAACCTCGATGCTCACAGACGTCGAGGACAAGCGCACTGGCGTGGCCAGCCTCGTGGGGACTGTGGTGAGGAGGTGAGGGGAAGGGGGCGGGGAGGAAGGGGGGAGGGAGCGGGGGGGATCCAGGGTGTCAGGGTTAAGGTATTGCGGTTGCGTCCACTTCTTGTGGGGCAGCCGCATACGCAGCGGTTGAGAAATGGGATACAAGCCTACACTAAAGCAGAGGTGGTACCTAGTAAAGTATGGGTGAGAAGGCCGGGGTAGGCACGACAGTGCGCGCTCCCCTCTAGTACCGAGGCCAGTGCCTTAGTTTATCTTACTCTACTCGACACCACCCTCCTATGCCAGCATGACGTAAAGCCATGGCGATGTAAATGCTATACTTTACCCAGCGCCGTCACTAGCGAGGGTGCACGCAGCAGTCCATTAAACGTGTGTGCACGTGCCGGACAGCTTCGCAGCTTCCCTAAACATGGCTGATTAGACATGCCGTCAGCATGTCTAGGGGGAAATATGGGGGATGCCTGGCAAAGCAGCACATCCTCCCGAGCGCTGGCCATCTGGGCAAGGGGAGTGCCGCCCCCACGGCGTATGCCATGCCACCAGCAATCTTGCATCATTCGAAGATATGTGTGGCCTGTAATACTTGGCACAGCGTTGTACTGGTCGTGTACTACATTTGGGACGCCCCTGACGCATGCTCACTCAGATCCTTACCTCACTCAGATCCTACCTAAGTGCCAGCGTGCAAGCTGGCTTGAACATGGGAGAAAGGCAGAATCACACAGACTGGCACCCCCACAAACTACCGACCACACACGTACGCTGTCTGGACGCGCACACCCTGCACGGAATGGGCCCATCCAGCACTTCTTGTGCTTACTTTGCAAGCAACCAAGCTGTTCGCATCCTCTTTCTGGAAAAGACATCTTAAAATATGATGCATAGGGAAGAAATGCTGTGAAATGCGCCGAGTTGCTGACGGTGGGCAGCAAAGCGAACACTCTAGACCATAGAGTATGAAATACTACCGTCATCAGTACATTTCTACACATAGGCTGCGTCAGTACATAAAAAACTAGCTACATGACCAACCAGCTTGTCTCATCTGCGCGTCTTTCGTGGCACTGATTGAATGCTAGGAAGGATGCACGTTGTTCCATTACCTGTCCCAGGCTTGGTGGCGCCCTGTGCGACCTCGGACCACATGCCCGCCCCCACGGGGTTCTGCGCGCGCACGCTGGCGTGAGCCGTATGAAACGCGAGAGGAGGGCGGACAGGGGTGGCACGGCAGGGGTGTCAGCACATGTGCACCATGTGTGGCAGCGTGGGATGGTTACTGGCGTCCCTCACTGGGCAGTAGAACCATTGTTTGCATGTCTTTGTACATAGTACATGGGTACCAGATGTAATATAGAACCGCAGTAGCGTATTAGTATACGAGTACCGGATATGTACCAGAGTAGTGTATTATTGTACGAGTACCTGATATGTACCAGAGTAGTGTATTAGTGTACGACTACCGGATATGTACCAGAGTAGCGTATTATTGTACGAGTACCTGATATGTACCAGAGTAGTGTATTAGTGTACGAGTACCGGATATGTACCAGAGTAGTGTATTAGTGTACGAGTACCGGATATGTACCAGAGTAGTTTATTAGTGTACGAGTACCTGATATGTACCGGAGTAGCGTATTATTGTACGAGAACCTGATATGTACCAGAGTAGTGTATTAGTGTACTAGTACCGGATATGCGTGTCACGAAAGCAGGATGCTATAAATAAATACCACAAATGCCAGCAATAGGTGCTATGTATATGTGCCCATATAGGTTTAAACAGGCACCACCAGACAACATGCAGCGGGGGCGCATCCTCGAGCAACCATGCAGGGACAGAAGAGCAAGGGCAGGAGGATTAGGAGGGAGAGCGTGACACAGGGCCAGAACATACCTGCAGCAGCCTTGGTGTTGCATGGCAACAGAAAAAGAGAAAACAGGGAGGCCGAAAGCAGGTCATTGGTGTTTGGCAACACCCGCGGAACAACACAATGATCCAATCACACAAACTGATCTAAGAAACCTCCTTAAAAATTTGTAAATCCATTCCTGCACATAAAAGTGATGCAAGCTTCATCAAAATGCCCCTTCCCACCCTCCAAGGAAAACTACTCACCGGAACTCCCACTTGACGGCGGGCCCCATGCGGACCAGCGTTACGTTGGTGGCAGTGCCCTTGAACCACGTGAGGAAAGCCGTTGCTGTGGTGCTAGTCGCTGTAACAACGCCGCTTGCTGCCGTGGTGGTAGTCGACGCATTGGCATTGGTCGGGGTCGTGTCCCGCCCTTGCAGCTCGTAGAAGACCTCGTCGGAACCCGCCGAGGAGTCCGCAGGGTCCCAGGAGACGACGATGGTGTCGAACAGGTGGTCGGATGCGTTCAGGCCCGTGAGTTGCGAGGGCACTGGCGTTTGCCACCAGGCACGGAAACGGAATCACATGAGCATGGGAACAAGACACAGGAGCTTTAGTTCAAGAGACCCATCATCGGGCAGCGACTTTCTAACGAGACTCCACCAGTGGCCTGCCACCCAAGCAGACTATCTTGAAAAGCACTATCACTAGCCTGCCTAATGAGCAACCTTGCATGTGTTGGCTCAGAAACAGACTTGCGCCCTGTGCCAGCGTGCTCAGATGGATCACTCTGTCCGTATGCTCACCGTTGGTGGATGCGCTGGGTGTGTTAATGCTAATCTCCTCGCTGAACGCTCCCAAGCCCCTCGTGCTGATCGCCCGTACCCGGTACAGATACCGGCGGCCCGGCTGGATGCCACCATCCACGTACTGCGCCACCAAGGCATTGGACAGCGAGATCCACTCCACTCCTGCGGGGGTACCCTCGCCACCTTCACCCCCACCACTGGCACCGTCGTCCCCCGTGCTAACTGCTATCGCCCGCTGCAGCTCGTAGCCCAGCAGCGCCTCCCCATGAGTCTCGGGCGGCACCCACAACAGGCCGATGCTGGCGCGCGTCACTGACATGACCTGCGGGGGCGCCATCGCGGCGGGGACTGCAAGGCACGAGAGCGTGCCAAGTGGCGGAGAAACGGTGGCAAAGAGGTGGTCAGACAATGTCAGCCCCAGCCAAACGCTGCAGAAGAAAAGGAGCCGGACATAGCCCACTCCAAAACTACACGGGCCCTCTCCGCCCCCAGGAAAAACAAAAACCCCACCCACCCAGAGACAAACACGCACACGCACACACACACACAGAAAGAAAGAGAGGGGGAAGGGAGGGGGGGGGGGGGGAGAAAGAGCGCGCGCGCGCGCGCGCGCGCGCGCGAGAGAGAGAGAGAGAGAGAGAGAGAGAGAGAGAGAGAGAGAGAGAGAGAGAGAGAGAGAGAGAGAGAGAGAGAGAGAGAGAGAGAGAGAGAGAGAGAGGGCCCTATCAACACAGCCACACACAGAAACACACACACACACACACACAGAAACACACACCGCCCCACCAACACAGGCACACGTGCCAGGGACCCACCTTGCGCGGGCTCTGTCGCAAACACGGACACGTCGCTCCAGGGCGCATCGTCCACCGAGTTAAAACCCTGCACCTGGAAGCTGTACTCGGTGCCAGGCTCCAGCCCCGCCGCGACGTACTCGCTGGCATCCGCGGGCAGGTCGTCCACGACCGCGCTTCCCACCGAGCGCTGCGTCTGCCAGAAGCGCAGGCTGAAGCCCAGGAGAGGCGTGCCCACGCTCTCGGGCGCGGTCCATCGGACCGTCAACACCCGGGATGTCGCAGATGCCAGAATAAGCGTCGAGAGCTTGGCAGGCGCCCTCGCGTCGGGCATCTGGGTGCCGATCGGGGCGATCGGGCTCCAAGGGCTGGTCCCCTTGGCGTTTCCGGCTCGAACACGGAAGTTGTAGGTGGTGGCCGGGAGGAGGGGGCCGACCGCGTTCTCGTCCGCGTTCGGGTCGGGCCCCCGGTAGACTTCTTGGAAGACACCCTGGGAGAGCGGGGAGGCAATCTCCAGGGTGTACTCGAGTATGGGGGACCCGTTGTCGTGGGGAGGCGGCCAGGAGACGCCGATGGAGGAAGAGGAGACTGCGACCGCGGTGGGGGGGAGGGGACGGTCGGGCGCGACATCTGCCAGTAGTAGGTGGAGGTGGACCAGGAGTGCGGGAAGGCAGGCAGATGGACGAGGCAGGGCCGGGGTGGAATCCATGGCAGCACAGGGTGGTATCAGCAGGGGCAGGGACTCGCCTAGAGACTCTCATCACCCCCCCCACTTGAATTGCTCACAAATGGAAAAAGGGACACCATTGTCAAGCCTGCTGTAGGCACAGGGCACGGGGTATGGAGTATGGAGGGACCACGCACGTGAGGGAACACAGGAATACTACAGACATACTACAGGTGAGGGGTCTGGCAGGCGAAAGCCTAGTATCGGGTGTTGCGCGACGAATTCGGTGCATGGCTAGATGGTCCGCGCCACTCGCGCACGGAACCATGATTGTTGACCCACCGCGCACGACTCACATGACAGGCAGGTGGCGCCCTCCCACCCCGGCTCGCAGTCACACTCGTTCAACTCGTTGCGCTTCCCGTTTGCGCCGCAATCCACCAGTACCAGCGCCTCGCCGGCCCCTCCCGGGGACGTGCCGCCATTACCCCCTGCCGGCTGGCCCGGGAGCAGCCCCCCGAACAGCCCCGTGTCGATCTCGTACTCGTCCAGGTCGTTGAAGGCATCGGAGCACGAGTCGCACGAGTCAGTGGTGAGGAAGCGAGACTCGGAGTACTCGAGGAAGACCTGGCGCACGGCACGGGACAGCACAGGGGGCAGGGCATGAGCGCACGGCACGGGGGTTTCGAGCATGAATGGTCCGCACCGGGATCGAGCATGTACGGCATGGGCAGGCGGGACAGGTGTAGAGTATGGTTGGATGCACGTCATGGGTGAATGGACCCAAGCATATGAATGGCACAGGGTGAAGAGGGGAAGGTTCAGGGCTCAAGATATAGGGGGGAAGGAAGTCAAGGAACCCAGATAAACGAACGGCGTGCAAAAGGGAGAATAGATAAGAATGCTAAGAATTCCCTTAGGAAACAAGTGGTTGTAGGGACACAAGCACGGAAAGATGCTTGCCACTGGGATGAGCCGGAATCCTCGCAATAGGCAGCATCGACGACACCACGCAGACCCCAGTACTGAATACGTGTACCCGATGTACATGCACCCACTGCATCCAATGTCCATCAGCGGCAGGGACACCGCGCGCATTGTGGGCAAAGCAGGCAAAGCAGGCAAAGCAGACCGCGCGACGCATATGCGCCTGGCCATGTGTGGCCGAGTGTGTGCAGGTGAAGCAGGCTAAAAGACCACACGACCCACCTGCGCGTGGTGGCGCTTTACGAGGGATGATTCAGAACGGATATGGCATGGATTGCTTGCTAACGATACAGCAGGCTAAAAATACCCACACAAACCAGACCACCCACCTGCACATTGTGGTGCTTCGGGAAGAAGTCGGGCGTGGCCTTGGACGGGCTGAGCGTGGCGGTGAGCCAGATGGCGACGCCCGTGACGCCCAGCAGGAGCAGCACAAAGGGCACGCGGCCGCGCTTGATGAAATGCGCGACCATCTTCATGCTGGGCAGCTTGCGACGCACGCGACGGCTTAACCGGCGCTTGAAGTTCAGCACTGCGCGCCGGATGTGGCGTGTGGCGCCCTTGCGGCGGAGGCGAGCCTCCCAGAAGGCGACCGCGGCCGGGTAAAAGGTCATCACGAGCAGGTAGTTGGCGATAACCATGATGGTGATGAAGGCGCCAAACACGCGGATGGCGGGGATGGAGGAGGCCATGTTGGAGACGAACGCGGCCGCCGAGGAGGCGGAGGTGACTGGTGGCAGCATAAAAAGGGGTGGGGGGGGGGGGGGGGTGGGGGTGGGGGGGGGGGGGAGAGATGAATGGATGTCATAAGTGGTGGTGGTATTGGAGCAACGCGGTAGGGATGGAGGGACGGTCGAAAGCGGCTATGGAGGGATGGGGTTGAAGCAGTAGGCAACCAGTGAGCAAGCAAGCAATGCAAATAGAATACTAACATTGAGAAATATTGACGGGGGATTATTCTCCCGCAATGCAACTTTTTGGCTCCAAACAAAGATGGGCATCGTGAGGAGGGCATCGTGAGGGGTGCCCATTGTAAGCAGCCACATGATAAAAGTGGCACACAGGATCACCCAAACGCCACCGTACCCGGCCATGGCTTTCGTGAGGGGTCCTAATACCGAGCAATAAGGAGGGTAAGAGGGAAGAGGGACACAATTTGATGTCCCAATAAGGAGGGAAGAGGGACACAATTTGATGTCCCAATAAGGAGGGAAGAGGGACACAATTTGATATCCCAATAAGGAGGGAAGAGGGACACAATTTGATGTCCCAATAAGGAGGGAAGAGGGACACAATTTGATGTCCCAATAAGGAGGGAAGAGGGACACAATTTGATATCCCAATAAGGAGGGAAGAGGGACACAATTTGATATCCCAATAAGGAGGGAAGAGGGACACAATTTGATATCCCAATAAGGAGGTAAGATGGACACAATTTGATATCCCAAATGCCATCATACCTGACCGCGGACTGATGTGGCGGTCAGCAACCCTCTGCGCAGCAACAAAAGGACACACTCGCCCTCGGAACCACACAAGCGACATCCACATTTAATGGCAGGACCTCCTGTTCTTACCAAACATGGCCTTTCCCGCGTGGTGGTAGCTGTACGCGATGCGCTGCTCCAGCGGCGCCTGGTTGATCACAATGTCCGTCTTCTTGAACGCGTCGTAGAACACAAACACGTCTGAGGATGGGGAAACAAAGCAGAGGGCAGGGACCAGGGAGCAGGGAGAGTGCGACAGGGGGGAAAGCGTGAGCAGTAAGGAAGACATCAACACATGTCTGCGACAGGGGAGCCGGTCGAGAAAGGAGAGGGGGGGGGGGCGACAGTGGCGATGGCGCGACAGAGGATGCGCAGAATGAGCCGTGAGCAACACAGCAAATATGGGTGAACTTCATATCATATGAAGCGACTTCATATGGCGGCGACAACAGGGCAGGGATGGGACAGGGGCGATGGGGGGGCAGGCACGAAGCAATGCCAGAGCTGAGGGAAAAACACACGGGCACGTCTGAGAAAGGACCCCGTTAAAAAAGGGTAGAAAGGAGTAGAAATGGGGGCGGGAACAAGCCCGGGGCAGCCTTACGACAGGGAAAAGCAAAAGCAGAAGGGATGACACAGGCACATTGGGGCAGGCAAGAGATAGGCAGAGGAACAGCAGGGAAAACCATGTGGGGGATGGGAGGGGGAGGGGGAGAGGAACAAGAAGGCAGATACTCTCAACAGTTGCATGAACAATCCGTAATGGCTACGCCCGGACCCAATAGGATAGCCCCTACACAATAGGGCAGTGCGCAAGTTGCGAGAGCCCACAGCTGGCTAGAGCCACAGCCATGAGTTCCTGTGCTGATAGTAAACCTTCGGATAAGTCTGCTCTTCCTCGGTCCCTGTGTTGCTCTCCCGCTGGTGTGGTCTTCACCTTAACCTACACACAAACAAACACACACACACACACACACACACACACACACACACACACACAAACAAACACACACACACACACACAGACCCCAGAGCCCCCAGCCCCCAGCCCCCAGCACCCAGCCCTCAGCCCCCAGCACACAGCACACAGCACACAGCACACAGTATATAGACACACACACATACACACACATACAGACACACACAGCACACACAGCACACACAGCACACACAGCACACACAGCACACACACACAGCACGGACACGCGCTCACACACATAACACACCATGCACAGAGCCTATTTCACTGGGCCCAAGGCCTTTTCGTTCGCTCTTCACTCACGCACCATCAACGCCGATGCCGAGCACGATGAACAGCGAGATGAACTGGAGGATGCCTGTGTACTCGACGCCGATGAGCACGCGATAGACAAAGTAGGCGCTGGCAGACGCAGTGTATAGGAGGAGGCCAAAGTGGTATCGTCAACATATCAGATGATAGTGGATGCCCATCAGCAACATAGATAAAAGGCAAAGGGAGGGGGGGTTTCGACGCAACTGCTGGGCAACAATGGGGGGGGCGGGGGGCAGGGGGCGGGGGGCGGTGGGCGGGGGGCGGGGGGCGGGGGGACAACGAATCAGAATCAACAAATATATGTAAGGAGAAAGGCCATTGTGACACAACAGCGAAACAGGGAAGGGAGGGGACAAATGTGTTGTTGACCGAAAGATGGGCCAGGGGTTATGGAACCAGACGCAACAACAACACAGCAACAACAGCAACAACTGCACGGGGCACGTAGCGAGACACAGATGCAAGTTGCGAGGGAGGTAGCGCAGGAGATAGGAGGGCATGAGTGAGAGGAGGGAAGACCAGATCTGTGAGCGAGTAGGGCCCATGTAGTTCCCCAGTGGCAAACACGTTGAGACCCCCGAAGCTTGAACACAAATGCAGCCTCCACCAGCTTGATGGTTAGGGTAATTATTACAACAATGGACACGCACACAGGCCAGACCACAACGTACTGAGACCTCCCACCACCCCATAGCATGGGCATTTGCTCACCAAGGGAAGGAGATGGCGACCTGCGTCATGCCGGCCAAAGTGAGGAAGACGCTGGCGGTGTAGAAGAGCATGTACAGGCTCACAAAGACGAGGCTCAATATGGCCCACTTGAGGTCGCGGTAGAGCGTCTGAAGGATCTGATACTCGGTGATGTAGTAGCCTGGGAGGTGGGGCAGGGGGGTGGGGGGACAATTAACAAGTAAGTTAATAAAAGGGGAAAAAATAGAATAATACAGCAGTCTAATAAAAATAAGGGCGGTAGAAGTAGGGAGCGATTGTCGGGGCAGATGGGATGGGGTGGGGGTTGAAGAAGTGGGGAAGGAAACGGGGCAGGTGAAATAGGCAACAGAACTGGGATTATTGCAGGAATCGAGCAATAATGTGGACTAATGAGAATTCTGTGTATGTCGATTGACGCTTTCCCAGCTGGTGCAGTGAGCGCGAGGGCCAAGCAGCGGGGCAGCATTCGTGCGCTCTCAAAGCATCCCGGTGTGCAAGTGTTCGATTCTAAGGAATTGGTGGGTCAACCGGTAATGCACCGGTACTTGGAATAAAGACCAGTATTCAACATAAAATGAATATACACACCGCCCCAGCCAGGTCACGAAGTTTGTTTTGTACTACTTTTCCACTCGCCATGCAAGCAGGAATACCTTATGTCCTTATCTCCCACATACTGCCCATTCATTGTGAAAGCGGCCGTACCGCGCCCTTGCGCTGCTCTACTCCTCCCGATGCCCTCGCACGCGCTTACCTCCAAAGTTGAACCGGATGATGTCGTTGGACGCGCTCAGGAGCGTGTCGTAGAGGGAGCGCAGGAACCTCTTGTACTCCATCTCCTGGCTGGCAGGGCGGTCCGACGCCGAGGCGTACCCTTCGACTGGCATCCCGAAACGGAAATCGGTCCGCACCGCCTGGAACGGGGCACGGATAGGGCAATAGCCGTTGCATGACCATCGCATAATATTAGTGGTCCTGCTACCAGACCGCGGTGTTGAAACCATACCCCTGTACGTTGCCAAAGAGAGCAACAGTGCTTAGAGAGGAGGATACAAAGAAGGGAAATCTATTCTTTGGCTCGAGAGCCTCTGTTGCTCCTACCATGGAAGCTAAACCCTAAGCCCTAAGCCCTAAATAGAAGACGTAGATAGACCAAACCGCAGAACAGAGCTTGTCACTCAGCAAGATACTATATCGCATCCAAGCCTCGTTGTGTCCTGTAGCTGTTCATCTTGATAATCGAGTCGAGGAAACGGCCTGCAAAGCA
The DNA here is from genome assembly GCA_009746045.1 of Mesostigma viride. NCBI lineage: Eukaryota > Viridiplantae > Streptophyta > Mesostigmatophyceae > Mesostigmatales > Mesostigmataceae > Mesostigma > Mesostigma viride. Next base: position 6,679,456 of record RPFO01000079.1, on the reverse strand, counting down.
AGCTGAGGATGACTCAGGGAAGCAAGCAAATTGGAAGAGCGCGAAAATGGGGGGGAGGGGAGGCTGGGGGGGGGGGGGAGAGCACAACCCCAGTGGAGGGCATGACCACTTGCCTCTGCCTCGCGCGTTGCCGCCACAAAGGAGTCGTCGGTGTACCAGTAGATGCCCTTGGACGCGAGGCGGAGCGCCACCACGCCGACATCCATGATGTCCTCGCCCCTGCCATCCGTGGTGATCACGCCCTGCACGGCAAGGAGAAGAAGAGTGAGAATACGGATTCTTGTAAGTAAGAAGGAACTCATACCCCGGCATGTCTTTGTTGCAGAAAACCCACAAGCTGCGCCGATCCATGTTCAAAGCGGCTCCACGATTTTCCCTCAGAGTCACCAGAGGGCTCCTTCTCAAGAGTCCATAATTTTCGCAAGGAAAGAAAAAACACAAAAATCAGGGCGTCGCTCACCGTGACGTTGTCAACACTGGGGAAGAAGAAGTTGATGATGGAGTTGGGGACGGCACAGCGCAGCTTGCCATCGTCCAACCGCTGGCAGATGTCGCAAGGGGACGAGCGTGCACGCAGGACCAGCACCATGCACACCAGGCACATGCACGAGGGGAACCGGTAAGGAAGCAAGAGGGGGCTGAAGGGGCGAAACGATAAGAAGAAGACTCTGAAGGAAAATCAGGGGGGAGGAGCGCTTTTGGAGGGGGGCGGGGGGGGGGGGGGGGGGGGGGGGGAGAAAGGAACATTGAGTGGTGGCATCGGCGCGAGCATGAGGTCAAGCTGTCAGTAGCCTGCATTTAGAACTCGCTTCAACCGACAGAGATGGTGGGCCATCTGCAAGCACATGGCCTTAGGGCCATGAAAGGAACGAGTGCATTACCTAGTCGGCAGCAGGGCCGTCTGCTTGCCCTGATGGTTTCCTGGAATGCTGCAAACGCCGGTTTCTCGCCCTCCGTCATCAGGAAACAAACGGACAAGACAAGTTTCTGTGGACTTTGCGGAATTTCAGCAAGCTGTGTAGCTTCTACATTTGATTTCAGCGGAATACAACGATGGAACACGCACATATGCTCATTTGCAGCGGACAACCTGGCTTATGCCCTGAAAAGCAATCAACGACATCAACCGCCCATATAAAACAGTCACAACGTCCCGGACAGAAAATGATCCCAAAAGACTGAACCACAGTACCACATCTTCGGTAGACTACAGGGCGGTAACTAGGCGTCGCCAAAGCTAGGCGCCTTGGCTTCACCGAACAGTGTGCGTTTGCATGCAAAACACTAGGCAGGCGATCCCTCGTTGGTCATGCCGGATTCATCATCTGAGAAGCTGGGGAACACCCCTCGCACCTGGACGCAGAAGTCACTGTAGTTGGGGAAGTTCTGTATCTTCTGTTCCACGTCACGGATGGCCCGCAGCGCCACAGGGTCGAAGATGCTGGCGCCTGTCTTCTTGACCGAGTAGATCATGTGGAGCCGCCACTCGGTCTGCTCGGAGGGGACAACCATATTATAAACAGCGCGTGATATGGTATACTTATACGGGGAAATGGTGTAATCATATGGGAAAGGGGCCATACTACAATAATGGGGTATTGCAATGTGTAAGGGAAACGGCCATACATGGAAAAAACATAGTTGCTGTGAGACATGAAGGGTGCTAGGTCGGGTAAGCGGAATGGCATCTAGACGGGCGAGCATCTGCTGTGGCCTGCATCTGGTATGTACTCTAGTAGAGGACCATGACAGATACTTGAAGCAGGGGATGCCACCTCATGCCGCTGGATGCCTGTCCAAGAGGCTGAGTCCCTCTTTGAGAGAGGACCCTGTGATGACCTACAACTGAATCATGTCCGGTCGATGCAGGGTGAAGTTTGATAGAGTGCAGACGCCCAGAAAGGTGGCAAATCATACTATTGGTCACCACGGATAGTCGCCAAGGATAGAAAAGTTCAGCAGTGCAGCCATGGTTTTGAGGGAGACATGTGGGCTGTGGCAGAGCCGAGCCGACTGCGACGCACTGTGACACGGGCCGCATAGAAAGAACCCCATATCATATAATTGGCTGCACTCTTATCAACCCCTTTGTAATGATAGAAAGAACCCCATATCATATAATTGGCTGCACTCTTATCAACCCCTTTGTAATGATAGAAAGAACCCCATATCATATAATTGGCTGCACTCTTATCAACCCCTTTGTAATGAACCACATGTTCATACACCGCGTCAATATTAAAAATGGGCCACGAACGTTGAACCTCCCCGGTGCCGTGACAGTTTGCTGAAGCAGGTGCCTGGCGACGTCCCAGCCAGAGGCAGTTCCCGGGAAGCCATCATTGCCCTGCGTATGGACGCACATGGGGCAGCACGGGACAAGCAACGCACGGCACGCAGCCGTCAGCAAAGCCAGGCCAATAGGGGCACGTTCCCACGCTGACCCGTCTCCATGCACGAGAAAACGCACACAGCACTTTGTCGTCATCTCGTGCACCAGTTCACCACACAGCACTTCATCAGAAACAACCCGAGGCTGTGACATGCCTCGGCATGCACTCAATCGTAATGCACTCAATCGCGACATGACCAACCGGGCGACCTTATAACAGGACAAGAAGCACTATGGGGACCCACAGTACTACCCAGGAGCTGGCCAGCTAAGGATAGCCAGCACCTACGACATGACGAAGTCAAGGAATCGACAAAATCAACTCATCCGCGTCCGCACTCACCGCGTCGCCCAAGCTCGTCACAAACGGCACGGCTGGTCCTGTCCCGTGCCCCCACTCGTGCGCAAACCCCATCCAGTCGTCCGCCCCCATCAGGTGCCTCCGGCGCGTCCACACGCCCGTGTCGGTCAGGTTGTTCACGTCGTCGCGCAGCGCGTCCTGCTCCGTGCGCGCGGCGTACCAGCCGTCCGCCAGCTCCGCCACCGGGTGGTCGCGGATGCGGAACGAATCAATGCTCGCGTCGATCTTGATGGGGTACAGGAACGCCACCTGGCAGGCCAGGAATTGGGGAATTGGGGGAAATTTGGGGGGGGTCGTTGGGGGGGTGAAAGAATAGGGGGTATTGTAGGGACCCGATGGGTGTTTAGAGGGTCAAACGGAGCGGAGGGATAATCAACATGAAGTAAACCAAGGATGTGCAAATTGAAGTAAACCGAGGATGTGCAAATTGAAGTAAACCGGGGATGTGCAAATTGAAGTAAACCGGGGATGTGCAAATTGAAGTAAACCGAGGATGTGGAAATTGAAGTAAATCGAGGATGTGCAAATTGAAGAAAACCGAGGAAGTGCAAATTGAAGTAAACCGGGGATGTGCAAATTGAAGTAAATCGGGGATGTGCAAATTGAAGTGAACAGAGGATGTGCAAATTGAAGAAAACCGAGGATGTGCAATAAAATTCAATAACTGCAAGCTGAAGGAAACAGAGGGTGAAGCCATAGCATTCGAGAAAAATCAGCAGTGTGACCTTGGTTGGCAGACACAAGCTTTGCACCAACAAACAGAGGCATGGCTCACAAGGCACGCATGACAAGTAGAAGTTGGAGGCTACCCAAATCCTGGCCAAAGGAGCACCATACATTCTCCATGTCGATACAACCCCGTGAAACCAGCAGCCGTGCGGCAGCGAGCTATGTTTGTACTGGTCCTTGTAGAAAACGGCGGCAGGGAGGGGATGGAGCGGGCATCCTGACCGTTAGCATACTTCAGGCAGACTGACCTGAGAAATGCCTTCCCGCATTGGGGGTCCTTGGAACAAGGTTCTTAAAACAGTGATTCACATGCAACAAGGACCATTCTACTGTACGACACCCACCCACGACCACCACCCTGACTAGAAAACATGTGGTGACTCATCCCGGGTGCTATTCTTAGGTGCACTCGCACTCTAACGGGTGGCACGCGTGCATGGGCACATAACTGTCGGTTGCCTCCTCCGCTGGCCAAGTAAGTCAATACTACTAGGAATATGAGTTATCTGTGTAGTCCAAGTGGCACGATGCTACTAGAAATGTAGGTTATCAGTATAATCCAAGTGCCTCAATACTACTAATAATATAGGTTATCAGTATAATCCCAGGGCCATTGGAAAAGCCACTGGGGTAATGCCGCAGTAAAGCTGTTGCTAGCAAGGTCGCGGATATGGTGGCCAGCGCTATATTACAGAGATGGCCCTATCAATGGTGTCAATGGTGTCAATGGTATACATCAATAGACCGGTGCTGCGTTATGATGCTTAGGCAGGCGCCCCACTTGAAACTGCTAGTGCTTTTCATGGTGAAGTTAATACGTAATCATAATGGTTATGACATGGTTTTCAAATGCAAACGGCCATAATGATTCGCCCAGCACATCATCACTTGCCAGTTGCCATGGTCATGACGACCGATCCAGCACACAATTCTAATATAACAATTGATCAGCCGCCCACTGCAACACTTAAAATGGTCATGGCAAAAAAAAAAAAACATTGAAAAACAGCCATGACGGGTCGCCCAGCGCGCCACTCACAATGGTCATGACTACAGATCCAGCCCACCATTCAGAAATGGCCATAAACGACGTCACACACCACTCACAATGGTCATGATGATTGGGAGAAGCGCCGCCAAAAACATGACCGTAGCTGGGTAGCGCACGATCAGCTTGGCCGTCCAGCCGGGCTTGGTGTACAGGACCTCGTCCTTGATCGCAATCTCAAGACTCGCCACGTGAGGGGTAAAGGGGCTCCCTGGCGCCTCCGACCGGGGAGTGGCTGGGGTCCGGGGAGTGCCTGGGGTCCGGGGAGTTCCTGGAGTGGCGGGCGTATGTATGCCGCTCCTGTGGCGGCCGTAGAAACTCGTGCCCCGATCAAGGGTCTGGGAATTCTCTCGGTCCATCGCGCGAGGGCTCTCGCGGTGGCTGCCTCGGGGTGCGATGCGACGGCCCGCGTCGCTGGCGTCCGTACGCAGGGCCGGGAGTTTGAGAGGCCTGTGCACCGCCGCGTCCGCGTCGGCATGCTGCGCAGATGCGGCGTCCTGACTATTCCCGTCGTCCATTTTGGAGCCTCGTCCGGATTTCTGCACACCGCTGCCACTATTACCGTGCGAATTTTCTCCCTGCTCGTAATCTCCATTTCCGGGGCTGCCCGAAGCAACAGCGTCTCCGCTAAATTCCCTGCTTAAATTACTGCCAATGAGCCTTTGAGGTCTTCTCACGACCTTGTTTCCATCCTGGTCAGCAAGCGGGCCGTCCTCGTGTGTTTTCGGTATTACACAGCAGCTCAGCATACCCCTTATCTTCCCCTCGTGAGGCACCATGGAGGCCGGATTCTCCGGCTCGATGACATAGTGCATAGCGAGGTCGGACCTCGCACTTAGCGGCGTAAGGGACATCTTCGTGCCTCAGAACGCCTCGTTTCGAACCTCGCTCCCTTCTTATATTTCCGTACAGGTTTCACGAGAAAGCTTCTTTGGGCATCTCCTGCTGTTTACATCCCCGACTACGTAATTCAACTAAATACATGGATGATTGTCTCTCGTCATGGCATTAATGTTTAGCCTCCGGTCGAAAAAGGACGTTTCTATATCTAAGAAATTTGGCCAGAATGGATCCCACGGATTAAAAGTGGTACACTTGGCCGGGGAACGCCTCTGAAAAGTCGATGCCACCAGCCATGTCTGGAATCTCGCCCTCTGTCCGCGTGGCACGACGCGATTGGCCCAACTAGAATGTACTTCATTGGCGCGCGAACTGCTTGCACGGACGAGGCTGCATAGTTGCTGTCCTGACAGCGGCCACATTTTCCGGGTAAATGGGTATTTTTATTAACCAATAGGAATATCATTAGGTTAAGAGGTACCACGTATCGACCAGCTGGTTACCCTCTGAGGGTAGTGTGATAGGTGAAAGGTTTAGAAAGGAGCATTGTGTGACCAGGGGAGCCAAGTGACGCGCGTAAGGTCACCGTGAGGAATGCAAGTAAACACCCTGTTGCGTCCCAGGAGAGCATGGAAGAGCTCCAAGGGGCTGGGCCTGTCATTGTTGGGGCCGGGGTCCCACACCTTGTATTGTTCTTGCGCCAAGAGCCAAGCGCGACGCATTGCTGAGTTCCAGAGGAAGATAAACCGCCTCACCACGGCGGCTTTGGTGTATTCGTGCCGCACTTTGAAAACCGTCTCGTTCCGGATAGTCCAGATCGCGTATAGCATATTCATAGTTCGGAGCCATACCCAGGCTAGTTGACTGTCGGATAGCTCCTCCCCGGGGGTCCCCGCCATACCGAATATGATACAACGCACGGATAGCGTTAGTGTGGAATGTGGTAGCGCGGTCCATGCGGACCATACGTTAAACAACCATTGCCACACCCCGCTCACTTGGCAGTAGAGAAAGCGGTGCTCAATTGTTTCCGAAGGGAAGGTGCACAGGCATGTCGCATCGTGGTGAAACCGGCTGCTGAGGGTCGCGTTTACCCCGATGGCTCTGTGCAGTAAAAGATGTTGAATGTCGGTCGCTCTGCGGTCCACCAAAGGGTGATCGACCGCCAGGGTGATAAGTTTAATCCAACTATATCCAGGCCATTGAAAGCCCCATCGTGGGCGGCCAGGGTGGAGCTTATGGTTCTCGTGCAATAAAATGTCATAACCCCATTCTGCCGTGTACTCGTAAAGACATTTGCTGATCCTAGACATCCCCTTGGTCAGGGTCCAGCCAAATTCCAGGGGGTCCAATGGTAAAGTATCCAATCTCGTATTGCCTACGTGTAACCAAGTGATGGCCTCCGCCGGGGTCGTGGGGTCCGGCTGGAACATGCAGGACCTTGATACTAACCACGGGACCATCCGGATACGGTGACATTGGTGGGCTGGAAGACAGACACATAATGTCGCCAACTGATTGAGGCAACCATTGTGGCCTGGAAGGGTGTCGGCCACTTGGACTTGAATTCCGGCCGGAGGCAACACTCCCCGGACCAGACCTTTGCATGTGGATGTGATCCCGTCTGGGTAAAAACTGATCCAATCACCCGGTTGGAGGGCCTTGCGTGGGGCCATCATCAGAGCATGCCATGTAGCTGGGATGGCCTGGATGAGGGTGTTCCAAGCGTGTAGCGATGGCATGTTTTGCACCCAAGCATTAACTTCAGTGTATGCCCGTAACCGATATCTGTCCCCCTGCCACGCGTAGAGATCGAGCACTCTCAGAACAGGGGGTGATGCGCACAGGAAGCCAGCATAAGGGTTGTGCCCATGTAACGTGCCCAAGGGCTTGCGCGCATTGTCCACGATCAAATCATTGAAATAAAGAATCTGTCGTGCAACCTCCTCACGAGTGGTGGGAAAAACGAGGCGCCCAGGTTTGAGCTTGTGATAACCTAACCATAGGCGCGACCAGTACCAGGGGAGCCCCTTGTATGATATCAGTGTGCAGCCAAGTACTCCAGCGTCAAGGTGCCATGATGTGCCATTAGCATGGGTGTAAATAGCGGAGAGAGACTCTTTTGCCAACAGGCAGCCAGGGTGCGTGTTCACTTCCATGTACACGCTGATCACTTGTTTAGCATACATCGACCACAAGCGCCATTGTATGTTGTGTAGCCCTAGACCACCGTGCAACCATGACATAAAGGACATATCCCGGCTGATCCAACCATGTACCGTGTGAGATATCAAACCTTTCTGTTTCCAAACAAAATTGCTGCCGATGCGTTGGATAAGCTGTATGGTATGATCGTTGGGAGGGTGTGCCAGACAGTAGTATAAAACCTTGGAGAACAAGAGTTGGTTGACGATTAGTGCTTTTCCTCGTAAGCTCATCCGCTGGACGCCACCCCACCGCCCTGCCGTGAGGAGCACTCCTGCAAGTTTGCCCACGTGGTTGGTTTCGTCATATAAAAACGCACGATGTTCAGCCAAACGTCCCTCTGGCGTGCAGCCAATGGGGCAATTGTGCAAAAGATGGTGTTCACCTGGTTTGACCCATGTCATGGCCAGGTGAGAGGGGTTTATCCGAGATGGGTTGGGTTTGCCGATGTGCAGTCCCGTGGATTTTTGCACATTACAACGTTGTTGTGAGGCCACAGAGTACGTGTTGATATTTTCCAAGACAGCAGTCACTTCCTGTAGAGAGATGCAAACATTGGTGGTGTCATCCACATAGGCTATCTGTACAATACCAGCGGCCACATTTTCGCGGCGTCGAGTGGCTCAGATCAGCGTGATTACTAACGTTGGGTTGTTGCGGGTCGTAAATAACGATCCCGATGTAAGGCTTGTTGTTGTTGTTGTTGTTATCGCCCACGCCGCATATGGGCAGCAGAGATATACAGGCTTATCGTGCCTCCTCAGTCCTCACTACACATCAATCCAAAAACGCGTTTTTGTTCCCTGGTAATTATTTCAAGATAGGCTAATAGTCAGTTTGGCCTCAAATTTGGCACCAAGGTACCTAATCAGATATCTTATGATGCCATGTGGTCAAAAAATTTTTTGGGAGTCGGCACCATGGTAACATGGTGACATTTGCTAGCAAAAAATACCGTATTTTCAGCACTTTCTGGCATGTATGCATATATAATGACATCAAATGAACTCAGTTGGGCCTGGAACTTTGCACATGTTCTAAACACATCCCATGCAGCATGCCCACAAAGTTTCAGGCTGGTTGGATGACAAATTGGTGACAAATGCTAGCATAAATACCCAAAAAATGCAGTTTTTCATGGTTTTTTAAGGGTTTTATCACACATATGCATACATAATGACACCAAATGAACTCAGTTGGGCCTGGAACTTTGCACATGTTCTAAACACATCCCATGCAGCATGCCCACAAAGTTTCAGGCTGGTTGGATGACAAATTGGTGACAAATGCTAGCATAAATACCCCAAAATGCAGTTTTTCAGTGTTTTCCAAGTATTTCATCATAGGTTTGCACATATATAAGACCCAAGTGGACTCAGTTGGAGCTAGAACTTGGCACATGTTCGAAACACATCCCATGCAGCCTGCCCACAAAGCTTCAGGCTGGTTGGATGACAAATTGGTGACAGATGCTAGCATTAATACCACAGAAAAAGCAGCTTTCTATTGTTCTTACAAGGGTTTCATGGCAATCATTCCACCTTGGTGTACAGAAGGTTCCAAACAACACATCATTACATTATGCATCATATTTACAATGCAGGAAGGCATACTTGGGGGCACATGCCTATAGTACAATGCATTAATAACACACCTCTAGCCAGCTAGCTAGCTATATAGTGGCTAATGCCACACCCGGGGGCACGTTCTCACGGCCCTGCTGCATCCTTTTCCTTTTCTTCTTCTCTGCATCTGACAGGGGCCTGCCCCCCATCTTCTCATCCACCAGCCTGGTGAGCACCCTGACGTTGGTGACTTGCGTCCGCTACCCTACCCCCATGGCACGCTTGGCCTTACGCTTGGTGAAGGTGGAGGGGTGGGTGCGACAGTTGGTCTGGGTTTTCATCACCCCTTCCTCCAGTGCATGCGTGTGCTCCAACGCCTAAGCAGAGAAGCACACACACACACACACATACACACACACACGTCGATCCCTTACCCACCCACCCACACACACATACACATGTATCCACCCACCCATGCATACACGTAGGCACGCACGCACGCACGCACGCACGCACGCACGCACGCACGCACGCACGCACGCACGCACGCACGCACGCACGCACGCACGCACGCACGCACGCGCACGCACGCACGCACGCACGCACGCACGCACGCACGCACGCACGCACGCACGCACGCACGCACGCACGCACGCACGCACGCACGCACGCACGCACGCACGCACGCACGCACGCACGCCGCACGCACGCACGCACGCACGCACGCACGCACGCACGCACGCACGCACGCACGCACGCACGCACGCACGCACGCACGCACGCACGCACGCACGCACGCACGCACGCACGCACGCACGCACGCACGCACGCAGCATCATACATACCCTCCCCCTCCCTCCCTCCTCCTCCCTCCTCCCTCCCTCCCTCCCTCCCTCCCTCCTCCTCCCTCCCTCCCTCCCTCCTCCCTCCCTCCCTCCTCCTCCCTCCCTCCCTCCCTCCCTCCCTCCCTCCTCCCTCCCTCCCTCCCTCCCTCCCTCCCTCCTCCCTCCCTCCCTCCCTCCCTCCCTCCCTCCCTCCCTCCCTCCCTCCCTCCCTCCTCCCTCCCTCCCTCCCTCCCTCCCTCCCTCCCTCCCTCCCCTCCTCCCTCCCTCCCTCCTCCCTCCCTCCCTCCCTCCCTCCCTCCCTCCCTCCCTCCTCCCTCCCTCCCTCCCCTCCCTCCCTCCCTCCCTCCCTCCCTCCCTCCTCCCTCCCTCCCTCCCTCCCTCCCTCCCTCCCTCCTCCCTCCTCCCTCCCTCCCTCCCTCCTCCCTCCCTCCCTCCCTCCCTCCCTCCCTCCCTCCCTCCCTCCTCCCTCCCTCCTCCCTCCCTCTCCCTCCCTCCCTCCCTCCCTCCCTCCCTCCCTCCCTCCCTCCCCTCCCTCCCTCCCTCCCTCCTCCCTCCCTCCCTCCCTCCCTCCCTCCCTCCCTCCCTCCCTCCCTCCCTCCCTCCCTCCTCCCTCCCTCCCTCCCTCCCTCCTCCCTCCCTCCTCCCTCCTCCCTCCTCCCTCCTCCCTCCCTCCCTCCCTCCCTCCCTCCCTCCTCCCTCCCTCCCTCCCTCCCTCCCTCCCTCCTCCCTCCCTCCCTCCTCCCTCCCTCCCTCCCTCCCTCCTCCCTCCCTCCCCTCCCTCCCTCCCTCCCTCCCTCCCTCCCTCCCTCCCTCCCTCCTCCTCCCTCCCTCCCTCCCTCCCTCCTCCCTCCCTCCCTCCCTCCCTCCTCCTCCCTCCCTCCCTCCCTCCCTCCCCTCCCTCCCTCCCTCCTCCCTCCTCCCTCCCTCCCTCCCTCCCTCTCCCTCCCTCCCTCCCTCCTCCCTCCCTCCCTCCCTCCCTCCTCCCTCCCCTCCTCCTCCCTCCCTCCCTCCCTCCCTCCCTCCCTCCCTCCCTCCCTCCTCCCTCCCTCCCTCCCTCCCTCCCTCCCTCCTCCCTCCCTCCCTCCCTCCCTCCCTCCCTCCCTCCCTCCCTCCTCCCTCCCTCCCTCCCTCCCTCCCTCCTCCTCCCTCCTCCCTCCCTCCCTCCCTCCCTCCTCCCTCCCTCCCTCCCTCCCTCCCTCCCTCCCTCCCTCCCTCCCTCCCTCCCTCCCTCCCTCCCTCCCTCCCTCCCTCCCTCCCTCCCTCCCTCCCTCCCTCCCTCCTCCCTCCCCCCCTCCCTCATTCATACACCCGTTCATTCATGCATGCAGCCGCTCATCATTAACACGCCTCCGTTGGGAAACTCACGGGGTATGAACTATGAAACGGGCGGTAAGAAAGGAAGAAGGAGCCGCCTCCCCAACATGCCGCCCGGCAAAGGCAGCGATGGGCCGTCCAGGAGGGAAACACTGCGCTTTGCCTTGTACGCCGGGGTGCGCAGGCGACGTGCGGGCACTGTCGCGTGTAAATTTGCCTGCCCGCCCCAGTCCTTCTCGGAACGCCTCCCCAGAGCATGCCGTCATGGTAAGAGCTCTTTTCGCCCGTCGCCGGAAGCTTAAACCACAAGAATACGCCGGTTAATGACCAGAAAATGGGGGTTGTCGACGTTATAAACCAGTAGCTGTGGTTTTTCCCGCACCCCGAGCACACTCCGGACGGGGCCAGCAAGCCCCGCCCGCAGGATAAACACCGGGCGATGTTGCTGCGCCCAAGCGAAGTCATATAGCTGCAAGAAAAGACGAAAAAGCGATTAAAAGCACGACATGCAGTGTTGCCCCTGTCAGCGCTCCTATAATTCTCACTTTTTCGCGGAAGGGGCGTAAAAATCGGAAACGCAAAATTAAGGGAAATCCTACGCTGGGTTTCTTTGAAATGATGTAAGGAACTGGTGGAACGTGTTCGTTTCCACCGTCAAGTAGTTTGGGCAACGAGACCTTACCTTAAAGATGCACGGGTCTGGTCGGACGGCGAGCAAAAACTGCGCCAACTGCGTGCTTGTCCTCGTTCACACCCAATACAGCAGCGTTTCGCGAGTTTTTTTGTGAATATTATTTTTCCCTATGACAATGCCGTTCGAACAAGCGAAATCCGGTACACAATGGCTTCGTATTCCGTGAGCAATAAATTTTCAGCTACCATAGCCTTGCACACCGAATTTCAGTCAACATTGCACGCGCGCACCGAATTTCGTCAACTTTCGCGCGGGAATTACCGGGGAACGGCCCGGCGCTGCGCCGGATTGATGTGTACTACTCAGTTCAGTTCAGTTCAGTTCAGTTGTTACTATTCCCCAGGCCTCCTGATCAGTCATCATATGATTTCCAGGTAAATAGGTGTACGTTTATTCCAAATATAGCCAGTAATTAATCCCTGCTAAGCCTAGGGTATCAAGATGTCAGTGGCTAAAACGGAGCCTTACTAGACCACGGAAGCCACTGGACTTCTAATGGGTTGTCATTGGGCATGTGGGTAAAGATCCTGTTTTTGCCCATGAGGTCATGAAAGATCTCAAGTGGGCTGGGCTTATCCTGGTCCGCGCCAGGGTCCCAGATTTTGTTTTGTTCATTTGCAACCATCCAGTAGCGTCGCATGCCGGAGTTCCATAGGTAAATGAAGCGTGAGAGAACCCCAGCTTTGTCGAAAACTGTGCGCCTATTGAACACCACATCGTTTCGCACCGTCCAGATTGTATATAACATGCATGTGCGGAGCCATATCCACGCTTGTTGTGAAAAGGTGAGCTCAAGGCCAGGGGTGCCAGTGATGCCAAAGATAATTGAGCGGGTAGACACCGGTATGATAGGCTCAGATGTCCAGGCTGCCCATAAACCAATCAACCAGGTCCAAACTCCCTGGAGGTTACACCATAAAAATCGGTGTTCCACAGTTTCAGTGGGGTTGGTACATAAACAAGTAGCAGGGTGGTGAAATCGCCGGTGGAGGATCTCCCCGACCCCGATGGACCGGTGCATCAAGAGGTGTTGTACGTCGGTCGCGCGGCGATCAATCAGCGGGTGGTCAGCGGCGAGGGTGATGTTGCGGACCCAGGTGTGGCCAGGCCACTCAGTAGCGCCCCAGCGTGTCCGTCCGGGGTGGAATTGATGGTTTTTATGCCGGAGCATTGTGTAGCCCCACTCTGCCGTGTACTCGTAAAGGCCTTTTACAATTCTGCTGTCACCCTGATTTAGCACCCAGCCAAATTCCACTGGATCCAATGACAACATGTCCAGGCGAGTTGATCCCACATGTAGCCAAATAATAGCAGCGTCTGGAAGGTTGGGGTTGGGTTGGTATACACATGATTGTTCAAGGGACCAAGGTACAACCCGAATCCGGTGGCATAGCTGGGTGGGGAGGAACACCACTGCAGTTGTAAGTTGAGCCAGACAGCCATTGTGGCCGCTCAGCGGCGCCAGTAGTTGAACGTGCAGGGTTCCAAGGGGGAGTTCTGCGATCACCTTCCCCGAGCATGTTGCGGTCGTGCTGTATGGACAAAAGCAGCACCATTCACCAGCTTTATAGGGGGCACGGGGAGAAGTCATGAGTGTGTGCCAGCGTGGGGTATGGCTTGTACTAGCGCGGCCCAGGCAGCATAAGTAGGCATATTGGGGACCCAGGCAGCCAGTTCGTTATATGTTAAGAGGCGGTAGCAGTCACCGTGGAGAATATACAGGTGGAGAATAGTGGTTACAGGGTGGGGGGATGTTATGAAGCCTTCATAGGGGTTAGGGCCACTTAAGCATCCGAAGGGGCGATTAAGGGGGTTGAGGTATATATCATTAAAGAATAGGGGTTGGCGTGCAACTTCCTCACGTAGTGTGGGGAATAATAGGCGGTCGGGTTTAAGTGCCATAAAGCCTTGCCATATACGAGCCCAGTACCAAGGAAGACCTCTGGTGAGCTTCGGGGAGGGGAGGCGAGCAGTAAGCAGTGCGGCTCCAGAGTGCCAGGAAATACCATTGGAGTGATGAGTAAGACGTGAGAGGGTTACACGTGCCAGAAGACATCCAGGGTGTGTGTTGACACCAATGTGGGCAGAGATAACTTGTTTGGCATACACAGACCATAAACGCCATTGCATATTGTGTAAGCCTAGTCCTCCAAGAGGCCACGGCATAAAAGACATTGACTCTCTGATCCATCCGTGTACCTGGCGGCTGAGATCGCTCGATTTTTTCCAAACAAAGTTATGCCCCAGTCGTTGAATAAGAGACACGGTGTGTTCATCCGGTGGGTGGGCCTGACCGAAGTACAGCAGCTTGGAGAACAGCAGCTGGTTCGTGACGAGGACCTTGCCCCGGAGGCTGAGGCGGTGTACGCCAGCCCAGCGGTTGGCCACCTGTTGTACACCAGTAAGTTTGCCCAGTTGTTGTGATTCGTCGTATAAAAGGTTTTGACTTCCAATAACCTCCCTTCGGCTGTCCGACCGATAGGGCAGTTATGCAAAAGGTGGTATCCTCCTGGCGGGACCCATGTCACCGCCAGGTTAGTAGGTTGGAGAGTCGGGTTGGTTGTTCTGCCAATATGCAAGCCCGTGGACTTTTGCACGTTGCAGCGTTGTTGGGAGGCGGTACAGTATGTAGATATATTGTCAAGCACAGCATCAACATCACGCAGGGAGGTGCAAATGTTAGTAGTGTCATCGGCGTAGCAGTTTGAAACAGACCACGTGTGTGGTGAGGGATGGGGTAGCCTTGAATACGGCTGTCCTGTTGATGAAGAAAGAAGAGGCCAGCGTGAGCGAGCAAAAAGAGAAGGGGAGAGAGACAGTCGCCTTGTGGGAGGAGCGTGTGCTATGGCCTATTTGGGATTTATGTCCATTAATTAGTAGGTGCCAAGTGAGGGATTTGATCATGCCTAGACTGACCTTAATAAGTTTAGGTCCAAACCAAGCCCGTGTAGTATAGCCTCGAGGTATTTCCAACATATGCGGTCGAATGCCTTTTCAAAATCCCAAAATAAAATAAGACCTATAATATTGTTGCGCCATGCGTCATCAACAATGTCCATGATCATGGTGATGCTGTCGCTGATGTGTAGGTTGGACCTGAATCCAACTTGTTCCGGGCCGATCAGATTATCTAGTACACTATAGAAACGGCGTTGCAAGAGTTTGCTGGCTAGTTTGTAAGGGACTGTGAGCATGCGAATGGGTCTATAATTTTTCCAACTTGTTTTATCCCCTTTTTTGTGTAAGAGGATGAGGATTGTTTCCGACCACTGGCCCACAACAGTTTCGGTGTTCCAGATTTCCAGGATGCATTGGTATAGATCCCTGCCTATGAGGGGCCAGAACGTTTTAAAAAACTCTACTGGAAGGCCATCTGCACCAGGTGCGCTACCGGTTTTGAGATGTTGAAGTGCTAGAGATGTTTCTTCCATAGTGGGGCTGGCGTCTAGTAGAGCTTGTTGTGACGGAGAGAGGCGGTGGGGAATAGCATCGAGGATTTTTTGTGTGGCTGTATTTGCAGAGGGGTCGGGTTCTGTCCGGAACAGGGTGGAGAAAAAAGCATGTCCAGATTGTAGGATGTCTTGAGGGGTGGTATGGGTGCCAGTCTCGTCTGTAATTTCAGTGATGGTGGTTTGTGAGCGCGGGGGTGGGATAAATGCAAAGAATTCCTTATTCATTCGTTCACCTTTGACATGCCACCATGTATTTTCCACATCTAGGGCTTCTGCGTGGCGTTCAAGGCGTAGCTTATCCATCTCAGTCTGGCACAATTGCAGTCGTGTTAACTCGTGCGGGGCTAGGCGGGGTTTGGATTGCAACATAGTAATAACTCGTTTGTAGTAATTGTAGTCTTTGCCTTTTATGCGGCGTTGTTCTAGATCGTATGCCTTAGAGGAGTCAAGGATGTGCGAGAGGCATGCTTGCATCCAGAGCGTCGTGCTTGGGTAGTCTACTTGCTTAGTTTTCCAGTCCCGCCATTGTTCTCGGACTAGGGTGCGAAAGGCGGGGTCAGCCAGCAGCTTTTTATTGAGGCGAGGGACGCCTGGTCCTCTGGGGGGGCTGGAGTGATACACCATGGTGAGAAGGCAGGGGTAGTGATCAGAAAAAACTGTGGAGCGTATGACCTCTGCGTGACAAATGAGGGATGCCCAAAAGGGTGACATAAATACGTAGTCTAGACGGCTAGTGATGCGGGTGCCCTGACGAGTGGACTCGCGAGTATGCAGATGGTCGCGAGGTTTGATAACATCCTGTAGTGAGAGGCGTGTGAGGTGGTTGGCTAACGCGGTCGTCTCAAGCCCAAGGCCATGGTCTAGGTCAACATTAAAGTCACCCATTAGTATGACCTCATGAGATTGGTCCAGGAGGGGGGCAACCATAGCAAACAAATACGGTGTTGGCAGCCACCGCCTCCCAGCCGCCAGTCATCATATGATTTCATGACCTGCTGCTCCTCAGTCCTCACGTTGTTGTTGTTGGATACAACTATGCGGTTTTCGGATACAACTATGCGGTTTTCGGGCCGGTGTACCTGTCCGTCGGTCCGTTGGATTCACACATCTGACGGTCGTAAATCGGTGGGAGAGAGGAGCATTCTTGCCCACGCGGCCACGCCGCACATGGGCAGAGAGTTGGAAAGGCCTTTCTCACGAGTGTGGGCGGTTCCGCTTACGGCACTGTAGATAGCAGCTGATGGGAACATGCAGAAAACTTAGGACCGTTCTCAGCAGTGTTTTTTTTAGTGGCGATACACCGCCAAATGTGGCGGTGTGGCACTTTTTTTGGCAAAATGTGGCGGTGCCACCCACTTGGACAGGGCACCCAAGAAGCCACAATTTGGCCGTGCTGTTCTACTTTGTAGTTTCGTTTCGCCACAGGGTGGCCGTGCCTGAAGTTCACTCTAGTACAGGCTACGCCACAATTGGCGGTGTCAGCCGGTCTTCCGGCCGGCGTTCCGCCACAAGCCTCCCTAGTACTAGAACTACTATGAGTATTACTATGACTGACTGACTTACTGACTGCATAGTGCATGTACGTAGAGCCCGGCCAAGTGCCAAGTGGCAAGTGGCCCGCTGCCAGAGACCAGAGTGCACTGTGCAGACTGCAGCTTGTGTGCATTTTCTGGCTTCAGCTGGCTGGCGGCCTGGCGGCTGGCGCCTCAGTTCCAGTCACTCGCCAGCCATACAGTACTGTACTGCATTGCATTGACTATGTGTTTCGACTTTCGGCACTTCAGTAATCGTTTTGTTAAGCAGTGGCTGTAGTGGTAATCGTTGTTGTTAATTTACCAAGTACGCCCGGCGCCGATGCCTGAGACGGAGACGCTCGCCCGCCTTGTGTACAGGCATTCACGCCTTAAGTTGGGTTCGAGGTTTTTGGTCAACCCAACTTCAGGCGTGAACCCAACTTAAGGCGTGAATGATTCTAATAAATTCTACTAGTTTGAACTTAAGATAATTAAACATACTGTTCTGAACTACTTTGAACTTGGAATGCCAGTACGGCGCCGCGCCGCGCTGACCCCGCTGCCGGTAGGGTCATTTGCTGCACCAAAAAGCCAGCCCGCCACACGTGGCCGTGCCAAGCCCAATTTTAATTGGCTTAAAGCCACACATTGGCCGAGTAAACTGAAGTTTTCATAGTTCGAAACGCCACAAGTGGCCTAGCGCCACTAGTAACGAAAACCTTAAAAAAAACACTGGTTCTCAGACCTTTCTCACGAGTCGATACAAGGGCGCGGGTGTCCGTACATTTTTTGACACGAAAAAATAATCGCTCCGTGCAATACGGGCGAGCAGGATCAACTCCCTGAAATATTCTACGAAACTACGGCGGTCTCGTGAACCACGCAATCCCGCTTGTCTCATGTTCAGTAAACTTGTAAAGCCCTGATGACCGTTTCCGGCGGTCCGAGCAAGATTGCACGCGCGCGGTCTACTCGACAGTCAACAGCGCGGTCGACGGGCAGCGTTGCCACTTGCCAGCACACCACAGCATCCTGTCAACTTACACCGGTACACGAGCTACATATACACTGACGCGCCCAATGCAGGTCGCTGTCAATGGCTGACCCCAAGCTGTCATGGCTGACCCGTCACGTGCGATGCTTGTTCGCCCGGCAATCCGCCGAATGAGCTACGGGCTTATCGTCGTTTACTCTGTCATATCATTACGATATATCGACAGGATGATGCTGGGATTGCCACTTGTCGCCGCGGCATTTCGTCCGCAAGGCGCGCGTGAAAGGACCAGATCGCCATCTTTTCTCCTAAAACACTCCTCTGGCCGGTCAGTTCGGACGGCCATGCACTATTCTGTACGTCCTCGACAAGACCTGCATGCGTCCACGTTGTGCGCGTGCTGCATTTCTGCAGCTTGCCATGCTGGCATCAACAATGCATTAATACATCTTAGCGATGTCCGCTCCCACGTTGGCAAGGTAACTATGTCCTGGTGGCAGCCTGCCTGCGGCGTTCTTCGACCACCATGGAGAGGTATCTTCCAGAGATCACTGTTGGGGAAACGTGGCTGGCATCGAATCGGTGGAAAGAAGAGATTGGCAGAGGGTCCAGCGCCATTGTGTTTAATGGCTGCTACAAATCTACGCCGGTGGCTATAAAGAGACGCTGGGCGGACATCGACTCTACTGCCATCTATGAGCAGTTTGACAACGAGCTGGATATCCACGCGTCGTGCAGGCACCCCTGTGTCGTGCAGGTAGTGATATTGGCTGACCCGATGGCTATGTGCATTCGTAGATCCTCCCTGTGGAAACCGTACTTAGACTTCCAACGGTTGTTGGTGGTGTGATGATAATGGGGGGGGGGGGGGGTTGAGAAGAAGGGGCGGCTAGTGTTTTATGCGTTGCCTACATGCCTATCGCAACATTGTTGTGCTAGTATGTGGTGGACGTGCCGCTCTGACCATCACACTCTACCCCAGTCATATCCATGGCCATGGGCCAGCCTGGGAGCATCCATGTATGTGCATGCCACGTCAGGGATCTCTTCCTAACAGATAGGCAATCAACAACCTAGGCTTCGTATTGCGAGGAGGTCCCACTGTCTTTCTAAATTTGCTTTCTGTGCAGGGGCGGAAGGGATTTGGGCAGATGGGAATCTACCCTCGGGACTATCTGACTTGAATGATGTAAATAGATGCCATTGTAATTCTGTCTTTCCAGGATAAGTATTGGCCTCATTGACTCATGGCCTAGACACACATGCTCCTCGGTCCAATCCGCAGACTAAGAATCTCTAGTATCCATCCAAGCACACACCTATATATATTTCGTTCCACGGTGTGGAGCGTCCCATGCCGGCTTGTAGTTTTTTCGTCGTGGTATCTCTCGTTGGCGTTGGCTTTGTTTATGTTTGATTGGGTGCGTTCACTCCGATGTAAGTAATTATAATTATATATATTTCACAGCATGCTTGCCCTATGTTCCTGCGGTCCTCTCATCCAATGGTCCAATCACATCCATCATATATGCATCGCCTCATGCTTGGACTATGTTCCTGGGTCCTCTAAATTCCAGGCCCCGTGGGCTGATGATCTCATGGACGATGGCTCCCTTGATCATGGATGGTCACTATTGCTATATGGCATGGTCTATGTGCTAATCAATTAGAACTAATTAATCGGTATATAGATGGCACGGTTTGGGGTTCTTGCGATTTCCAGACCTGCACGGATGGTCTCATCGACCCTCCCTTAGAACCCCTTGACGCAGTCTACGTGCTCATAATTACTACCCCTTGTCTGGTCATCCTGCCTGCCTGAGCTCATGCCCGTCACGGCACCAAGTCATGCCCCTGTTGTTGTACCATTTCCAATTTTCCATCACGGAACAAGCAGGCAACGCCCAACTCATGGGGCCCCACTCCAGTGGCGTACTAGCCTAGCGGGGCATGCCATCCTTGACCATCCCAATGCCATGCATGCTGTGGTGCACGCCAGGTGGCAAGAGCATGCACCCACCAAGCACGCACGGCACGCCACGCCATTCCATGCCACACCACGCCACGCCAAGCCAAGCCGCACCATTACATAGAATGGGAGCAGGATATGGCGAAGCACATGTTGCCGAATGACAAACCGCTCAGGCACTTCTCCCCCCTGCCCATGGCTCTATCATGCTGACATGCTCCTTCCTGTACCGCGGTCCCACATAATGCCTGGCACCTGCGCCCCCTTCAGTACACCCACCCCCACCTCTCGCACCCCTGGCACGTTCCAGTCCCATGGGCCTTGCTGCCACCTCCCCAACTACATGTCTCCTGGCCTGAACCTTCCTGCACTCCTCCCCCTCCCCATCTCCTCTCCTCCTTGCCCCCCGCAGGTACTCGCCTTTTCCCGCATCTCCCTCTGCATCCTCACGGAGCGCATGCCAGGAGGGTCCCTGGCCTCCCTCCTGTCTGCGGGCGAATATCAGCTCCCCAGCAGCCGCACCCCCATGCCCCTCCCCTCCTCTTTCCCCCTCCCCCGCCGCCTCTCGGTCGCTCTCGACATCGCCACAGCGATCGCCTACCTGCATGGCCACCCCACCGGGACACCTGTAGCCCACAGGGACGTGTGCAGCGCCAACGTGCTCCTGAGCGACAACCTCTCGCACGCAAAGCTGTGCGACTTTGGGTCGGCGCGGCGGCTACCCGTGCTGTCATCCACAACCAGCTATCGTTCGCCCGCGTCGACCTCGCTCGCATCCTCATCCACCGCATGCGTACCCGATACCCTCGCAAGGCAACCCGCTCCATCGGCGACCATGGATGGATCAGCTCGCTACCCCGTGTCTGCTAGCACACGTCACCTGCCCGCCACGACCAGCACGTTTGATCCCGCCACGTGGCCCTATCTGTCTATCGCCCCTCCCTTGTTCTCGTGGGGCGGGCCAATGGAGGCGCCGCCACTCCCCGGGGCGGTGAACATCGGCATGGCGGCACCAGATGCCAACTACACGGACCCAGAGGACACCCTGGCAGGGCACCGGGGTTTTGTGGCCCCCGAATGCGTTCTGCGTTCCCCCATGGGGTCGACGCCCCCCTGCGCTGATGGCCGGTGGGGTGCTTCTCTCCTGCCGAGGGCCCCCCACCCGACACCCAGCAGCAGCTTTGACTCGCTCCAGGGGAGCGTAAGCCTTGGCGGTGATGATGGTGGCGGTGGTGATCCTGGCGGCAATGGTGACGACACGGGCAAGGCGCGTGGGACGATGGCATGGGCTGAGGATGGGGGTGCTCTACTGTCAGCTGGCGATGACCCCCATGGGTTGGTCGTGGCCGGTGCGGCGTCCCTGCACGGTGCGCGCTCCAGCGGCGGTGGTGACGGGGCAGGTCAGGCGAGGCGTGACGGTGACGGGTCCCAGACGGGGCCATCCGCCACCACCACGGCTGCTGCCACTGCTGCCACCGGCACGCGCGGCGCTTCCTTGCGAACGAACGTAGCGATGACCGCGGCGACGCCAACAACAGCAGCAGTGGGGGCAGTGGCAGCAGCAGCAGCAGCAGCAACAACGACAACAACAACAACAAGGACAACGACGACGACGATGACGGCTGCAACCAAAACAACAATCGAACGTGATGGTGCAGATGCCAGGGTTCACACGAGTGTCTCCCATCCTGCCGACGCCAGCGCCCGCCGCGCCCGCCGCCTGCTCAAGGCGGACGTGTACGCGTTCGGCGTGCTGATGCTGGAGCTGACGTGCGGCGTGCCCGCGCGCACGCTGTGGAACACCCTGGGAGGGGAACGGGCGGAGGGCGCCGATTCGAACGACGCGGTCTCCCGGCTGGTGCGGCGCTCGGGGCTGATCTGGCCCCGCGGGTGCCTCTCGACCATGCTGGATATTGTGCTCGGTTGCCTGCGCGACGACCCGAATGACCGGCTGGCCATGGAGGACGTGGTGGCAGCGCTGCGGGCGCTTCATGAGGAGGTGGTTGCCGCCACGCGTGCGCAGACGCCAGCGCGGAATGTGATGACATCATCATCGTCATCATCATTGTCCTCTTCATTTCTTCCATCATCAATGCCGACATCATCACAACCGCAATCATCATCATCATCGCCGTCATCATCATCGTCTTCCGCGGTAGCATCGTCCACTCCTGCATCCTCCACGTCCTCGCCTTCCGTGGCAGGGATCTCGACAGCTCATCAACCCTCATCCTCGTCACCAGAAGTGCCCGTAGTAGTCTCCGTTATCAGCAACGCAGCACCACCACCCGCATCCCCCCCGCCCACCTCTGCCAGCCTGATCCCACCCCCCTCTCCACCACCCCCATCCCCGCCATCCTCATCTCCCTCGCTCCGCCCACGTGGCGTGCGTACGCGCCCCGCCACCGCCTGCGCCATCAACCCTGATCCTCCGATGTCCTGGCCCATGGCAGGCCATTCCACCACTAGGACAGCCATGTCAGCCACCACCCCAGTAGGCACAGCGAGCACAGCTGCCGGCATGGGCGCCGCTGTCAGCCCCCGGCGGGACGTCCGCAGGGTCAACCAGCCCCAGAGGAGGAACCCGCAGATGCAAGAAGAAACACGCCTTCCCGGGTCCCCCGAGTGCCAGCGGACACGGCCAACCCTGGAGATGAGTGAAGGGTGGGGGGGGTGCGAGCCACCGCCCGCACAGAGCATCTGGCACAGCCGCAGCCGCAGCCCACTCGTGCCATCGACCAGCCCAGAGAGCCATGATCGACGCGACGGCATGCAGGTCGGTTCCAGTCGCCCCTCCCGCACCCAATCCCACTTGTGCCCTTCAGACAGCGGAGGCGGCCGCGGCCACCCAGCGGCCGTCGAGGCCTGTCCTGGGCGGCAAGGGAGGGCGTCCCTGGGGAT
This sequence comes from Mesostigma viride, assembly GCA_009746045.1. NCBI lineage: Eukaryota > Viridiplantae > Streptophyta > Mesostigmatophyceae > Mesostigmatales > Mesostigmataceae > Mesostigma > Mesostigma viride. Next base: position 6,656,633 of record RPFO01000079.1, on the reverse strand, counting down.
GCGACAGCCGACGCAGCGGGGGCAACCGTCGCCGTCGGTACCGGCTTCCGTAGCCGGTGTTCAGGATGGGGGCCGAGGTGGCTGCGCGGGTGGGCGTGCCGGCGGGGGCAAAGGCCACAGCGGCGTGGTGGCGGGTCGGCACGGTGGGGTGACGTCGTCGGATGTTATAGTGACCGGTTGCGGCGGGCTGGCACGGCGCAGTCGCCCGTGCGTGGCCGTTCGTGCGGCCAACCCTGTAGGCAGCGCTGCGATGAGCCCCGACATGCCAGCCCCGAGAAGCGGGAGCGATGGGCCATGCAACGATGGGCCATCGTCTACCCCCGGCGGCAACGGATCGATTGGTGACCGAGGGGGCGCGTCGTCCACAAGGATGAGCAGCGATGGACCCACGGGCAGCCGCAGCGTGCGCAGTGACGTGGGCCAGGGGAGCGGGGTGAGGACCTCTGGTGGAGGCGGGGGCAACGTGACGGAGGCCAGTGACATCGAGGTGCTTGACGCTGATGCACTTGCCCCGGTGACGTCTCCAGGATTATCTGCTCTTAGCGACACCCTGCGGCGTCACGCGTCGCTGCACGCAGACATGGTCCCCGAGACGACGCCCTCGCAACACCTGTCCTCGACGGATGCTTCCTCCCTGAGCGTGGTGCTGAGTGGCAGAAGCGCTTCAGCTCGTCATGGCCTATCCATCGCCCCGCCTTCGCTATCAACCAGTCGGGACACCCAGGCTGTGGCGCGTTCACCCCAGGTGGCCACTCCTGCCCCTGGCGGTACCCGTCTGGCTGCTGATTCGCAACCGTCTGCTGGCCCCCACGTGGTGACCTCTGCCAGCAACACGTCATCGGGCGCGCAGTCGAGCTCCTGGGGGTGGCTGCGTGTTCGCACGGATCGGCTCGATGTTAGCGGCAGTAACAGTAGTCTCCATGAGGGCGAACCCTTTGCTAGCGCGGAGAGACCGGTTCCTTCTGTGGCCGCCGATCAATTCCACCCATCGAGAAACAACGCAGCGGCGAGGGAGGAGGAGGGGGCGGCCTCGCCGGGCCCCCAGGCGTGGTTGCCCACACGGACGCGGGCGGCTAGGGCCGCGCTGGCGTCCCGAGCACTAGCAACACAAGCTCCATTGTTGAGCCTGTCGGCGGCGGCGCAAGGACAAGAAAGTCAGTTGCAAGCTCAACCATCGTTCGCATTGAGCATTGCGTCGCATTGTCCAGCGACGCAACCGCGGGTCCCACGAGCCGAGGCACAGGCCTCGCCATCAGGGCCGGTAGTCTCCCACGCGAACGTTGTTGCCTCGAGGATCCTCAACGGTGCGGGTGGCCACGCGCCGACCTCGTCAGGGCCAGGATCACCTGGTGGGGGTCCTGGACAACATGGACACTCACCGAGGCGGCGATATTTTGGACCTGGTGGGTCAATGTCGCCCCGTTCGCCGGCGACGCCACCCGGGCTGAGCCGCAAGTGCATCCTGTGCAAGGACGCGGGGGCTGCCACCCGGCTCCCATGTGGCCACGCGGTCATGTGCCGGGACTGCGCGTGGGGCGTGGCAAGGAACAAGCCCGTGTGCCCGATATGCCGCGCCGCGTTTGCCACGTACAAGCTGGGGTCGTGGGACGTCTCCTTTGTCCCCGATGCGATGCTCCAAGCGGGGGGTGAGGAGGATGCGGACACGGACGGTGATGCTGGCGATGGTGGCCATGGCTTCGTTCACCGTGAAGGTGCCCATGGTGGAAATGCTCGAGGGCAGGGGGGCGATGGTGGGTGGGGAACAAATGATTGTGCTGGGGATGGGGCGGTTGAGGCGTTGGGCGCTCAAGGGGCTGGAGAAAGGAGGGGAGGCGTTAAAGCGGGCAGCAGCAGCAGCAGTGGCGGTGCGGGCGGCAGCAGCGCCGGGGCTTGCTCGCTACTGGCGATGGAATTGGGGGAGCTCACGGCGGCATTGGGGGGTTATGCGATGCTACGTGAGAATGAGGCGTTGAATGGGGTTGGAGGGGAGGGGGCGGGCGTGGCCAGGGGGCGGGCAGGTACAGGCGAGACCCGGCGCCCAGTCGCAGAGTTGGTCCCTGATTATCTCGCCGACTCGTTCGCTCGATTCGTCATGGTAAATGCAGGCTGGTGGTTGGGAAGGATCGTCACTTGGCCACTAGTAGTGTCCATCGTTGCCGCTTACGATTAATATGATGACCA
>RPFO01000079.1:6579452-6651952 GCA_009746045.1 Mesostigma viride | reverse complement strand
ATTTTAGCAGCCATTGACAATGTAGTGATGCAATACCTTGCCTTAGTAGTTGCTGTCTCCCACTCTCCCTTGTGTCATGTATATCTGCATCAGCTCACGCTCAAATTTCATATCCTGCTTATCAATTCCTTCAGATATTATTCCTCTGCTCTCATCCCCCAAGCTTGGTCCAACGGCCCTCTGCGCTGCTGCTGTCGGCCCTCGGCCCAATACGTCAGGCTGTTCTTGACCCCTGGTTCTTGATGTCCGCACTATTCTAACTTCCATGATTCTGATAAGCAAGGCAACTGATCAGCCCTTGTGTCTCAACCCTCATGGATACGCTTCCGCTCTCCGCACACACATCCGCAGCGGGCCACTAGTGGCGACCCCCCCCACCCGCGGCCGCGCGGCCGACTACGACGACGAATCCCTCCCGCGCCTGCGCCACCTGGTCACCCTCTTCTCCGTGCTCCACGCACTCGCCCGCAATGCCGCCAACGCGGCGACACTTGGCCCGCCCACGGCTCTCCTCGTGCTCAACACGATGGCCTCTGTGCCCCTCCACGCCACGCTCCAACAGGAAGGCATGGCCGTGCTCATGACGCTTCTCTCCCACCCGGGGTTCCCCACGAGGGGGCTGGTACAAGCCGGGGGGCCTGCCGTGGTTCTGTCCACTGTCACGCTCCATCGCGAGGACCGCGTTCTGCTGGCGACCGCGTTCGCAGTCATCCAGCTACTGTGCCAGCGGGGCAACGGCGCGACTAGTACCGCGTCCACACACATCGACGCTAGCATTAGTGGAGCCATCGCTGCCGCCGCTTCCAGCAGCAACTCGGAAGAGAGGAGAGGCACGGCTGGCTATCCCGTGCCAGGGTCATCATCAGCCGACCGTAGGGAACTAGGGGCTAGGAACCGCGTCGTCAGCTCGTCCGCCTCTCAGGGCAGAACCTCAGGTCTCTTCCGTTGGTCAGGCATCACCGGAACGCACCGGGGGTCCAACAGCAGCATCAGCACTAATATTGCAAGCTCTCGGGGCACGTCCATGTCAGCGCCTGGCAACTGCTCGTCGTCTCGGGGAAATAACAATTATAGCGGATGCGGGGCAACGTCGGTGCGTGCCGGTCGCCATCTCATCGACGAGGGAGGGATCGAGGCCATCGTCCGCGCGGTGGAGGCGCACCGCTGCGACCCCCTGGTGGTGGAGACGGGCCTCGTGGCACTGTCCGCCGTCACCATGAGCGACGAGTGGTGCCGGGAACGCGTAGCAAACTGCTCGCGGGCGAAGGAGCTGATCAGCCGCGTGCGCCACGTGCACAAGGGCGTCCCAGAGGTCCAGGAGGCGTGCCAGCTGGTGGAGCAGGGGATGAAAGGGTCTCGATCCAGGCTAATTTGGTAGGGGACTAATGCATGAACTAAACAGTGCGTGGTCCTTGAAGTGTATATAGTAGAGATATAGGATTGCTTTTGCCTCATATTAAATAAGGTAATTAATGTGTCTGGCCGGACGAGGTACCGCAGTGCAAGCTACTACATACGAATGATACCAGGCCTCGCCATGACCCCGTGTACAGGGGATATTATTTAAGACAAAGGATCAATTAGGACGTAGATTGTCCAGCCGGCCATAAACGTAGTGTGCATGCATGGCTAGCTTGCTCATCATTAATTGATTTGTATTCATTCATTCTTTCATTTATTCATTCTTTCATTCTTTCTTTCATTAGAACTTTCAGTCACTCATTCATTCATTCCTTCACTCACTCAGACACTCTCCCTCCCTCACTCACTCACTCACTCACTCACGCACTCACTCACTCACTCACTCACTCACTCACTCACTCACTCACTCACTCACTCACTCACTCACTCACTCACTCACTCACTCACTCACTCACTCACTCACTCACTCACTCACTCACTCACTCACTCACTCACTCACTCACTCACTCACTCACTCACGCACTCACGCACTCACGCACTCACGCACTCACTCACTCACGCACTCACGCACTCACGCACTCACGCACTCACGCACTCACGCACTCACTCACTCACGCACTCACGCACTCACTCACTCACGCACTCACTCACTCACTCACTCACTCACTCACTCACTCACTCACTCACTCACTCACTCACTCACTCACTCACTCACTCACTCACTCACTCACTCACTCACTCACTCACTCACTCACTCACTCACTCACTCACTCACTCACTCACTCACTCACTCACTCACTCACTCACTCACTCACTCACTCACTCACTCATCACTCACGCACTCACGCACTCACTCACGCACTCACGCACTCACTCACTCACTCACGCACTCACCACTCACTCACTCACTCACTCACTCACTCACCACTCACCCACTCACTCACTCACTCACTCACCCACCACCCACCCACCCACTCACTCACCACCCACCACCCACCCACCACACCCACCCACCCACCCACCCACCCACCACCACTCACTTACTCACTCACTCACTCACTCACTCACTCACTCACTCACTCACTCACTCACTCACTCACTCACTCACTCACTCACTCACTCACTCACTCACTCACTCACTCACTCACTCACTCACTCACTCACTCACTCACTCACTCACTCACTCACTCACTCACTCACTCACTCACTCACTCACTCACTCACTCACGCACTCACGCACTCACTCACTCACCCACCACCACCCACTCACCCACCCACTCACCCACTCACTCACCCACCCACTCACTCACCCACCCTCCCACCCTCACTCACCCACTCACTCACTCACTCACTCACTCACTCACTCACTCACTCACTCACTCACTCACTCACTCACTCACTCACTCACTCACTCACTCACTCACTCACTCACTCACTCACTCACTCACTCACTCACTCACTCACTCACTCACTCACTCACTCACTCACTCACTCACTCACTCACTCACTCACTCACTCACTCACTCACTCACTCACTCACCCACTCACTACTCACTCACTCACTCACTCACTCACTCACTCACTCACTCACTCACTCACTCACTCACTCACTCACTCGCTCACTCACTCACTCACTCACTCACTCACTCACTCACTCACTCACTCACTCACTCACTCACTCACTCACTCACTCACTCACTCACTCACTCACTCACTCACTCACTCACTCACTCACTCACTCACTCACTCACTCACTCACTCACTCACTCACTCACTCACTCACTCACTCACTCACTCACTCACTCACTCACTCACTCACTCACTCACTCACTCACTCACTCACTCACTCACTCACTCACTCACTCACTCACTCACTCACTCACTCACTCACCCACCCACCCACTCACTCACGCACGCACGCACGCACGCACTCACTCACTCACTCACTCACTCACTCACTCACTCACTCACTCACTCACTCACTCACTCACTCACTCACTCACTCACTCACTCACTCACTCACTCACTCACTCACTCACTCACTCACTCACTCACTCACTCACTCACTCACTCACTCACTCACTCACTCACTACTCACTACTCACTCACTCACTCACTCACTCACTCACTCACGCACCACCCACCCACCACTCACCCTCCCACCCTCACTCACCCACTCACTCACTCACTCACTCACTCACTCACTCACTCACTCACTCACTCACTCACTCACTCACTCACTCACTCACTCACTCACTCACTCACTCACTCACTCACTCACTCACTCACTCACTCACTCACTCACTCACTCACTCACTCACTCACTCACTCACTCGCTCGCTTACTCGCTCGCTCACTCACTCACTCACTCACTCACTCACTCACTCACTCACTCACTCACTCACTCACTCACTCACTCACTCACTCACTCACTCACTCACTCACTCACTCACTCACTCACTCACTCACTCACTCACTCACTCACTCACTCACTCACTCACTCACTCACTCACTCACTCACTCCTCACTCACTCACTCACTCACTCACTCGCTCCCTCGCTCCCTCGCTCGCTCGCTCACTCACTCACTCACTCACTCACTCACTCACTCACTCACTCACTCACTCACTCACTCACTCACTCACTCACTCACTCACTCACTCACTCACTCACTCACTCACTCACTCACTCACTCACTCACTCACTCACTCACTCACTCACTCACTCACTCACTCACTCACTCACTCACTCACTCACTCACTCACTCACTCACTCACTCACTCACTCACTCACTCACTCACTCACTCACTCACTCACTCACTCACTCACTCACTCACTCACTCACTCACTCACTCACTCACTCACTCACTCACTCACTCACTCACTCACTCACTCACTCACTCACTCACTCACTCACTCACTCACTCAATCCGGTCGGTCGGTCGGTCGGTCGGTCGGTCGGTCGGTCGGTCGGTCGGTCGGTCGGTCCGTCCGTCCGTCCGTCCGTCCGTCCGTCCGTCCGTCCGTCCGTCCGTCCGTCGATCGGTCGGTCGGTCGGTCGGTCGGTCGGTCGGTCGGTCGGTCGGTCGGTCGGTCGGTCGGTCGGTCGGTCGGTCGGTAGGTAGGTAGGTCGGTCGGTCGGTCGGTTGGTCGGTCGGTCGGTCGGTCGGTCGGTCGGTCGGTCGGTCGGTCGGTCGGTCGGTGGGTCGGTTGGTCGGTCGGTCGATCGGTCGCTCGGTCAGTCGCTCGGTCGCTCGCTCGCTCGCTCGCTCGTTCGTTCGTTCGTTCGTTCGTTTGTTCGTTCGTTCGTTCGTTCGTTCGTTCGTTCGTTCGTTCGTTCGTTCGTTCGTTCGTTCGTTCGTTCGTTCGTTCGTTCGTTCGTTCGTTCGTTCCTTCGTTCGTTCGTTCGTTCGTTCGTTCGTTCGTTCGTTCGTTCGTTCGTTCGTTCGTTCGTTCGTTCGTTCGTTCGTTCGTTCGTTCGTTCGTTCGTTCGTTCGTTCGTTCGTTCGTTCGTTCGTTCGTTCGTTCGTTCGTTCGTTCGTTCGTTCGTTCGTTCGTTCGTTCGTTCGATCGTTCGTTCGTTCGTTCGTTCGTTCGTTCGTTCGTTCGTTCGTTTGTTCGTTCGTTCGTTCGTTCGTTCGTTCGTTCGTTCGTTCGTTCGTTCGTTCGTTCGTTCGTTCGTTCGTTCGTTCGTTCGTTCGTTCGTTCGTTCGTTCGTTCGTTCGTTCGTTCGATCGTTCGTTCGTTCGTTCGTTCGTTTGTTTGTTCGCTCGTTCGCTCGTTCGTTCGTTTGTTCGTTCGTTCGTTCACTTCCATTCAATTGCCGAATAAGTATGAGTATATACTATTGGGACGCACTACATCGTGTGCATGGGTGGCCAGCAGAACCAGTGCTGGTTCCTCTTTCTCCATACCACTGTCTTCTGGGTGGACGTGTGCGCCATGGATGGTGCGGTCTGTGTTTCCCGCGGGCACTCCACCCTCAATGGTGCATTCGGATATGGACGCGGATGGGGCCGCCCTCTACTCACCATGCAATCACCAGCCCGACATAATTACCGTGCTAGACTACGGTGGGCGCCCATCGTAATCGACCAGCGCATGGGGTTTCCACCTGCAAATCGATGTGTTGGGGTAACTTGTGGGTGGACACTGAACCCTGGCTGGGTATGCCCCTAAAAACACTCACCTGGGCTCCGGGAGAGGGCTTCATAATATTCTCCCAAACCGGCGCTTCTGAATGAGCTCCAAGCCTATCTGTGGCCACTGGACCATTAAAATAAGATTTTAAACTAAATTATAACCTGACTCCGTGGGGAGATCAGGTAGCACGTATCCCCTTGCTTGATGGATGGAGGTGAAGCCGCGAAATCTAACTTAGCTAATTAATTTCTAAGCTAATCTAGAAAATCCTAGCTACTCTACTCAGCAAAGCGCCCCTTCCTCCTGTGGGGGGGCTGCTTGCCCACAAGGGCTGGTGTGTGAGCCTGGACAATCGAGACCTGCCGGCCACCTCCTCTTGTTCTGCATAGCAGTCCAAGCGCAACTAGAGAGAGGGACCGGAATTAAATGCGGTGTTCAAACTTTGCTGGGACCACGAGGTCGGCCAGCAACTGCTGTGTATAGTTCATGGCAGGTTTACCCATCTTTCTAGGAATGTCCCGTGGGGCCAGGCCAGGTCAGGATATGCCGCCCTGGCTGGCCAAGCCGCTGGGGGCCGGCCAGACGGAGGTGGGTGTCTACCTGACTAGCTGCATGGTGCGAGCAAGATGTCCTACGAATGCTATCCTACGCTGCCTACTCTCGTCCGAGATGCGAGGCATACCCTAATACAAAGACTCTATAAAGACCTATGTGTGGAAAACCCTACATTCAGGACCTGTCGAGGCAGCCTGGTAACCGTGCCACTGGACCATGGGGCAGCCCTTCTGCACCCGCTATGCTTTTGCTATGTCGACGCTTTAAATAGTAGCACCCATGGACAGGGGATCAGTGCCGGATCGTTTCGACGGGTCCGATTTTGCACCCTGTGGCATTAACCCTAATTAATTAAAGTCGTGCTCCCGTGAAGGGGAATCACGGAGCACCGGAGTGCTTTTGATCCCTGTATGTGCACAACAGGAAGAAAGGGCAGAGACCCCCTAATTCTCCTTCATGCCAGAGGCATGCCACAGCAGCACTTGCATGGACACGATAGATAGAGACGATCCGGCAATTAAGTTCTGTGGGTGCATGCAATAAGACCGGCCCGTGTGAGCATATCATAACAAGGCCTGGGCATTGGGCAAGTAAGCTATTTAATCATGCATAATCAGGACGTAGCATGGCTGGCTGTACAGGGCTAAGCTAAGACTATGGCTGGCTGTGTACCGTGCGTTAGCGCTGCACGTGACTAGGTATGGTGGCAAGGCTAGGCAAACATTCTAGGCATGGCCGTGCCATGGCGGCACTCGGCAGTGACTACGTACCGATGATTACAAGCTAGGGCTATGTTAAATCTAGCCCGCGGGGGGCGACGTCCACATCTTGTGGTTGATCATCAGGTCCCCGCCCCCTCCAGTACAGTACACCATGGGCTTCTGGGGCCGGTCCTGCTTGTTGTGGCGTCCGGAGGTATTCAGGCCACAGGTCGCGTCGCTGCTGCCGGCTGAGCGGGGGTCAGGTCGTCGTCCAGCGTCCACGTGAGGCCGGCCGTGAAACCTCTTGCGACGAGAAAGGAACCGCTGATTGTCCTCGGCAGCCGGGAGGGGAAGGTGAGCAGGACTGGTGGGGGAGCCGCCTTGTCCCGTGAGTGGGGACTTCAGGCGGTGGCACCCGCGCAGTTCTACCTCACCTACCAGGCCCATGAGGGTAAGAAGCTGGTCCTTGAGCTCGTCGGCAAGGGTGGTTGACGGCTCGATCACCTGGCTTCTTGGGAAAACGACGCAGCACCACTCGGCATTCGCGGCGAGCGCGCGGTCCGACGGTGGCCTCCCGTTGTTTTGCCTGGCGGAGGTCCTCAAGCTCCTCGAGTTTCGTAGCGATGGCGTCTGTCGTCGAGGCGGTCGCTGACCGCAGCAGGTCCGCTTAGGAGTGCGGCGAGAGGCTATCATCTGCCGGCCGGGTGCCAGGGCTGCGATGGTGGCCGTCTGCGCTGCAATCGCCGGACCTGCGTGGCCTGCATGTGGCCAGGGCGTTGGTTTGGGCGGTGATGGCTTCGAGCTTCTGGACGATCGAGCAGGCCGCACTTGCCCTCCACCTGATTTAGGCAAGAGACAAGTGCAGCATGCGCCCGGCCTCAGATTCCTGCGCCACGGTCTGCAGCGCCGTCAACTGAGGTTGCATGGAGCTTGCGGACGACCTTGGTTTCCACATTAATTGGAGACCCGGGCCTCCGCACCGTGTTGAGCGTCGTGTTCAGTGAGGTCAGAGCTCTTCTCGCCAACGGCCGGGTCACGTGCTCCTCCAGCACTGCTCGGAGGTCATATCCTTGCAGAGGCCAGAGGGAGGGAGCTGATGTAGCTGCATGCCACGGCTGCGCAGGCCGGGCTGGGTTGCGGAGCTTAGCGACGAGGTCGCGTTCAGTTAGCTTGAAGAAGCTGAAAAGTGAAAAGAATAGCGAGGCGATGGGTGAGCCGATCTGGCAGGGCGAGGAACTCCTCCAGGCTGTCGGTGGGGATGGGCCCAATGGGCCCACGTAGCTTGCGTTCGAGTGCTAAGAGCTGGACTACATGTATCTCGGCGCATTCTGCGTTGGTCAGTGTTACGGCCCTAACCCGTGTTTGGGCGTAACAATTCCTAAAATAAATTATAGTTTGGTCAATCGAAAGTCATTTAATATAATTTGTTTGAGACTTTCGATACTTATTACATGTTAGATTCGGGGACTTGGCCGAGTTATTCGATCCAACAGTCGGCCCATGCATGTACGTACCCGTGGCTTTGCTTTCGGTTTGGTGTGTTACTGGTCTGTACCCGGGACTACCAGGTACCGGGGTGCCAGACTGGCGGATACCATGTGTACATCTACGACAATTATTGCGTAGGGGCTGCGGCGCTAGAGGTCCGGCCCACAGCTGGCCCGCTGGCGTCGCGCACAGCCTAGGACAAATGTTGTAGGTGGCAATGGCTTCCGCATCTTTGGTTTGGAATGAAATTGACTTGAGTAAAAGTCGTCTGCCAAACCAGGGGTCACATCTGGGCTGCACTATTAACGCCCTATGTGCATTAATTCCAGTGTTTTTTTTAGTGGCGATATATGCCGCCAAATGTGGCGGTGTGGCACTTTTTAATTTGGCAAAATGTGGCGATGCCACCCACTTTGACAGGGCTCCCAAGAAGCCACAATTTGGCCGTGCTGTTCTACTTTGTAGTTTCGTTTCGCCACAGGGTGGCCGTGCCTGAAGTTCACTCTAGTACAGGTTACGCCACAATTGGCGGTGTCAGCCGGTCTTCCGGCCGGCGTTCCGCCACAAGCCTCCCTAGTACTAGCTATATAGAATACTGCTATGAGTACTGAGTGCCCCGATAGTACCACCGATACTAAATATATCCGGCACTCGGCCACTATAGATTCTCTGCTGCCCATGTGCGGCGTGGGACACAACATCAACAACAACAACAACAATGAGTACTACTATATGACTGACTGACTTACTGACTGCATAGGGCATGTACGTAGAGCGCCCGGCCAAGTGCCAAGTGGCAAGTGGCCCGCTGCCAGAGACCAGAGTGCACTGTGCAGACTGCAGCTTGTGTGCATTTTCACTTTTCAGGCTTCAGCTGGCTGGCGGCCTGGCGGCTCGGGGGCCTCAGTTATTAAGTCACTCGCCAGCCATACAGTACTGGATTGACTAATGTGTTTCGACTTTCGGCACTACTAGTAATAGCTAGTAATCGTTGTTGTTAATGTACCAAGTACGCCCGGCGCCCATGCCTGAGACGGAGACGCTCGCCCGCCTCGTGTACTGTCAGCCAGTACGGCGCCGCGCCGCGCTGACCTCGCTACCGGCAGGGTCATTTGCTACACCAAAAAGCCAGCCCGCCACACGTGGCCGTGCCAAGCCCATGCAATTTTAATTGGCTTAAAGCCACACATTGGCCGAGTAAACTGAAGTTTCATAGTTCAAAACGCCACAAGTGGCCTAGCGCCACTAGAAACAAAAACCTTTTAAAAAACACTGGTGCATTCCATGTAAATGCATGATTTATCTAGTTGTGCATTCAGGGCGGGCCTAGCTAGTATTTCCGCCTACTAGCTAGAATTGGGCTACATTCCCGTAGTCCTCGCGGATCGATAGCAGATTCCGGGTCCATTTAAGCGTAACTCACGCTAGACTAGGATCTTTCGGAGTCGCTGGAGCGGCTCGTAACAGTCAGTTTCAGTCAGCCGCTGAAAGAAAAGCTTGCGTAGTCTAGGTCACTGTCGCCATTTGTTGTCGATCATGGCAGGGTTTCTTGGGCTCGGGCGAGGCGCTTGGCGATGGGTTTGCGGTCGATGGGTTTGCGGGCCCAGACGGCTGGGCAAGGACGATGGCGAGTGGGTTGGGCTGGGAGCCGCAATTAATCTCCGCCTTTTCCAGACCGCTTTTTGCTTTCGGAGTCGTCATATAGCTGGAATCTTGTCACGTGCGTAACTTTTTCGATACTGCGTTTCAGCCGTGGCATGCCTGTTTGCATGAGGGAATGGCCGGGGGGGCTCTGCCCGGCCCCTACCCGCTGTGCACACTCAGGGCGCTCTGGTGCGCTCCGTGACCGATCCCCATGACGAGAGCATGTGTTTAATAAATTATCGATCTCAGTGCATGTGTCGGTGCATGGCTCGCCGGGCAGCTCAGACTCCGGGCGATCGCCACATCCTCCAGGCGGAGCCCTGTGGATGCCAGCGCTGCGCTGCGCGCTGCCGGCTGCACTTCGGGCTGCAGCATGTGGCAGCATGCATGTGCAAAGAAAAGCTTGCGTAGTCTAGGTACTGTCGCCATTTGTTGTCGATCATGGCAGGGGGTCTTGGGCTCGGGCGAGGCGCTTGGCGATGGGTTTGCGGTCGATGGGTTTGCGGGCCCAGACGGCTGGGCAAGGACGATGGCGAGTGGGTTGGGCTGGGAGCCGCAATTAATCTCCGCCTTTTCCAGACCGCTTTTTGCTTTCGGAGTCGTCATATAGCTGGAATCTTGTCACGTGCGTAACTTTTTCGATACTGCGTTTCAGCCGTGGCATGCCTGTTTGCATGAGGGAATGGCCGGGGGGGCTCTGCCCGGCCCCTACCCGCTGTGCACACTCAGGGCGCTCTGGTGCTCCGTGACCGATCCCCATGACGAGAGCATGTGTTTAATAAATTATCGATCTCAGTGCATGTGTCGGAGCATGGCTCGGCAGCCGGCTCTCCGGTCGCCACATCCTCCAGGCGCGGAGCCCTGTGGATGCCGGCGCTGCGCTGCGCTGCCGGCTGCACTTCGGGCTGCAGCATGTGGCAGCATGTGGCTGAGCGTGACAAGTTTGCCTTGCATGAACGGCCATGTGGGGCGGCCCATGCATGCACTGAGTCATCCCCTTAGTTGTCGATCCTTGAGGAGTTCAAGGGCATGGCGGGCCCACCCAAAGACGGCTAAGGTTTTTCAAGATCTAGTGCTGCCAGCGGCGTGAAGACCGCCTCGTGCTCGAGGGTCATCAGATTGCCAGGTCTGCCCAGACATGCATTGTCCTCGTATTGGCGGCGGCGCCTGTCTCTTGCCCTATAGCTCACTAGCTCGTACTGCATCATTGTGGCGGATGTGTTATTATTCCGCCACGTCCAGGCCGACATTGTCGCGACCCAGGCGGTGTATAGGTCATTTCCTCGGCCTGTTGTGGGCCGGGCGGCAGAGTACCGGCTAAGTAAGTAATAACTTCGTGTAATGAGCATACGGGCATGCCACGGAGTGCATGGCACTATAAGTAGCATATATTCATTGAGAATGATAAATTACGGAGGTACGTGAGATTGGCATGCAACATAATGCTAATTATCTTACATGGATAAGCACACAAAAGGTTATTAAACAAACAGACAAATATCGTCTGCATCATATCATTGCCCCATGCAACCAGGCAGAGGTTTTGCCGCGGCTGTAGTTGTAAAATATAGTTGTACGCTAGTGTTGGCTTGATGCGCTTGGCTGTCTGCACAAGGGGCCGGGCCAGGTGCTTGAAAACAAGAAATTTTACACAACGCTGAATTCGAGTAGATCTCGTAAAAACAAGCATGTTTGCCACAGTGGTCGCAAACCCAGGGGGTACCTAGGTTAGAAGTTTCAGATCCTCAAAAAACCGTTAGGGTACAGGGAGGTAGGGTGCCGGGCTGGCCGATATAGGTTTTTTACAACAAAACACTTGGATTTTCTGCTAGCTCGATCCCTGCATCATGGTCAGAATTTTGAAACGGTTTGACGGACAAACTAATAGCACTTAGCAAGCTGAACCCAAATCAGTTAACGTAAAGGATTTGCGTTAGATGGATAGAGATTGTTACGCTCTTTCCAACGGCACCTTGAACGCCTCATTTGGTTACGGGACGTAAAAGTTATGACGTTTCCTAGGCTCAGTCAGTGTGCCGACAGTACCCGGCGCGCCACTGTGGGCGCGTACGCACACAGGATGTACAAGTGTCACATTGATAGTCCGCAGGACGTTGACAGGACTTGTACAGGACTTGATGGTCAATTGATAGGTAAGCGTGCTGTAGCGCGCCAGGACCTATGAGACAATTGATGCTGAGTAATGTACGGATAGGTCCACAGGACTAGACTAGCCGTACGTATGGACAATTGATAGATCTGCGCGCCAAAGGCGTGCCAGAGTCTGTGTGATCAATTGATTGACAGTTCAGCTGTGACAGTACAGCTGAATACTTGGACGCGTCCCTAGCAATCAACCCATAGTCCGGAAACAGTGCGATATATCGCACTGTTTGACTCCCGGTGGCGCGGCGCTCAATTCCCGGAGCGCCGCGCCACCTGTGACGGATGTCAGTGGTCCGGTGGGTCTGGGAACACTTAAGGACGAAGGTGATGCATAGGTTTGGGGGTAACATTCGCCATAGCCTGGTAAATACAACGTGTATTGAGACAGTATCACGTGACTTTGGCGGAAAATTTTCACTCGCGCGCGCGCGTAACGAGATATGGCTGCTAGCGTGCCGTTATCAAGGAAATTTTGCGTCTCGCGGCTTGTAATGGTTCAGAATGTTGCTCAGAATGATGATGCGTGATTTTCGTAGGTCAGGGGTGGCCAGATGTATAGCATTGGTAAAATACAGGTAGTAAATTACTGATTTCTTGGTCGTCAGTACCAGATGAGTAATGGCATGCCATATTTTGATTTTCTTCTTATGGCCCGGCAGTCTGCGCCAGCCCGAGCACCCAGTTTTGGTACGGGACATCCGCAGCACCGTCCCTGTGAAGTCGGATGCGTTTATAGGTCATCTTTGCACAGAACATCAACCTGGTAATCATGTCGGATGCATCCACTATGCGGCTATGGCGGCCTATGCCTGGAAAGCATTAGCCAGTGTGAGATATGAGGGTCTCGGCCAGCAGAACCCGGAAAGGTCGTGATCAAGCCAGGTACGGCAACGTGTTTGCATGTCGTTTGCACGGGAATCTGTCGTTTATACATCGATTTTACACGAGTGTATCAGTGCCTCTTGCAGCAGGTTTCCATGCCTGCTGTATGAGTGCTATTAGCCCCAAATCTGCTCAGTTTGTGGTGTTTCTTTGGAGGATGCCATTCCGTTAGTGCTGGTTTAGCACTTCTTTGTTTCCCAGCACTTTTTACAGTCCTATGTGGCTGTATACAATGCATACGTGTGTGGCATTTCATGGATGGCTGCTTACGCGTGCGTAACCCACACACGTAAGTGAGTGCATTATATAGGTTAGATGGGCTATCCGTGCGGTCTGACCCAAGGAAAGCATGGTGGCACTATCCATGCAGTGAAATTGTCCAATGTTAATATTGAGGTTCCTGACCCTCCCAGTAGATGTTATTATCTAAGGGGATTTTGCTTACCTGAAAATGATCGTCTTTTGTCAAACTTTGGCAGTAAATATCTTGCAAAGCACTGAATGGACTCGGGATCTTATATTGCATATTCTGAAAGCCCTTGAAGTGTAGATACTCCTAGCACCTTGGTTGGGGGTATTTGGAGTTGTGGCCTATGAGTTATGATTTTTTCCATTTTCAGGGGTCTAAAAATGCCAATTAAAAACCCATTCCCGGACTATGGGTTAAGTTATATGTGTGACTTGGTAGCACCAGGACGCTAGCTCTTGCGTGCACGTTCTCTTGGCACTGCGACCTTGTCGTCTGTGCCGCGTGCAGTCTTGGAATTGTGACGTGACTTACGTCTGTGTTTTCCTTATTATTCAATAAAGGCAACATTCCTGCAAGAGCCATGGCGTTCTTCGGCATTACTCTCACACAACTCGTATTACACGCCGAATTTTTCAAATGCCGAACACCCTCGAGTTTCGGATCCCCACGGATGAGGAAATAACTGCTCCGCCGGCTGATCCATTACCCACGCTCAGCCCGCACGCGATCGGCGGCAACTTGCTGCGGAGTGGCAAGGTCTCATCGACGACGCCACAACCTCCCTCGACGAATCGCATCGTCCGCAGCGGGCAGCTTTGCCGCTGTTGGGGGACGTGCCGGAGGATCCGAACCTGCCGCTGCTGGTGCCAGAAATCCGCACACATCTGGACTACATTCGTTCGGTTTTATCGTCGTTCCAGGTCCAAGTGCAAGCGGGACTTCGTTCTGTCAACGAGGTGACAACGGCCATCGAGGAGGTGGATAACGCAATTTCCTCCCTCGTTGGCTACCAGCGCAATTTTTCAAAACTGGGCTGCGACGCGCACTGGAGGCGCGCCAGCCATTTCTACAAATTTGTTCCAATTAAGATATCGCGCTGCTTTCGCTTCTCACAAGAGGCGTCCGCACGCGCGAGCGCCAGGTTCTTATTAACTTGGTGGCTTTCTTGTCCGCACTGCGTGAGTGGATCCCAGCGGGCTGGGAATATTTATCCATTTTTACGCATCCGTTGCGGATTATTTCCCGTCGGCGCAGAGCGGTCTTCTTTCCGACTCAAAACCAGATCAACACGCCTGCGTTGATCCAGACCGGCGCGGGTCCAGCTCTTCAGCCAGACCTGGAGGACGGGGAATTCGCGTACGAGTACTGCGACTTCCGTGGCCTGCCAACGGGGCTGCCAACGTCGGCAATTTTCTTTACTCGTCGGCACTTTTGCGGCGCGGTCGACACCAGTGCAGGCGGCACTTCTTGGCAGATTGTAAAATATTTTTCCTGTCATGTTTTTTCAGGCTGCTTTGCTCCAGTGTTGTAGAACAGCTGTGTAGTTTACCATGGCAGACGGGCGACGTAGCAAGGGCCCAGCCAGTGGGAATAATGGGGGTGCTGGTAGTGGGACAGCTCACGTAGATGACGTGGGTGTCACCGGAAAAATAACCACTTTCTATTCCCACTATCAGTTACCAATCCACCAACATTTGATTAAAACAATAAGTGGGCAATTACAGAACCCATGAGTGAGCCTGCCACGCTGCACCCATTTCATGATTGATTGTAGTTCTCGTTACCTAGAAACAAACACAAGAAGAGGGAGGGAGGGCGGGACAAGAAAAAGAGACCTAGAACTGTCATCGTGCAAATGGCACTTTAGGGCGGCGTAGCCCGGGCTCGCCTCATGAGCCGTCAGCAACAGTAACTTAATTGCTACTTAACTTAACGAACTAGAAATGGCCATACAAAACTGGCCAACTAATTCTAACTCATGGAACCGGTCCAGCCCAAGGCCCACCGTCCCGTAGTACCACTCACATAGCGGCGTTCATTCTCATCTGTTATAAAGAAACTACGTTCAGAGAACACCGATTCTATTCCCACTATTACCAATCCACCAACATTTGATTAAAACAATAAGTGGGCAATTACAGAACCCATGAGTGAGCCTGCCACGCTGCACCCATTTCATGATTGATTGTAGTTCTCGTTACCCAACCCCCCTTTCCTGGTGCTTTATCTCCAAAGCTCCGCCAACCACTTTCGCTCAGTGGCTCTCGAGGCTGCCCTGCCGCAACGGTCACGACCATTACAATCGCCGGCGGCTGTAGCGAGCCTCATGCACGATAACCCTTCGCAGGGCCCCCCCCAGCCTTCCACCTTCGGCCAGTAAAAGAGGGTGCTGAATGTGCACGCAAAGACAAGGAAGAAGACGCCTCGTTTAACGATCACGGACCTCCCTCAAAGGCCAGTGCCGCCCTAACGTGACGACAACTTGTAGGACGTCACCCGATGCCACCATATCTCGATTACTGTCAACGTTGTCACCTGGGGGAGTAACTTTCCATATTTCAGGTTTTAGTTGATGAGCAGGCTCTCATCACACACCCCAGCGGCCGATAAAGCGCAAGCGCAACTGGGCCGGCCAAAATATTTGGTCCTGTCCGGCCCAGGTCCGTCTGTTAACCCCTAAATGGTCTTGCTGCCGATTTTCCGCCAAAAATCGAGTTCCAGCCGATGCATCGGCCCCTTCTCGGGGGACCAGATGCCGCGAAATCTATTGAGAATTAGGAAAAGTTTAGCTGAGAAGATCGAAAGTTTATAAAATTCTTCACAGCATGGTACTAGGGTTTGCATACTTTTGACAAAGTTATAGAGGTGTTCTGGCCGGTCAAAGTACAAGGGGTCAGGGTACTTTTTCACGTACAACGTGCATTCCGGAAAACGACGACCTGGCCATGGCGGCTTGCGCCCACGCATGGCATTTACGTTTGCGTTCGAATTTTCTGGCCAAACTTAGGATATTGATTTTAAACGTCCTAAAGATGATACAGGCCAATTTTTGGTTCGCGGGAATGCCATTTGATAGGTGTCGGCAGCGTTCTTGCTGGAAAAAACTGCGATCAGGCCGGACGATAGAAACGTTGACAGCAATACCTTTCCGGCGTATTTTAAAGGATATATTGGTTTCTTTGTACTTTTTATGATACATAGTAGTCGTAAACGTGCAAGGGTGGCCAGAAATCGCCGAATCCAGCGACCATGCTGCACAACTTTGGTGTGCCGAAATGCGCCATTTTGCGGCCACCGCCTGGGCCAAGTTAACGCCATCCATGCCTGGTAAAGCTTAAGCATTGTTTTCCTATCGATGTTTGACGTTTATATATACGTTCTAGCTTGTGTAGCACATTCTTTTTGCACTATTCATGCTCTTTCTTGACCCTGGCCTGGCCCCTTTCTAAAACACCCTTCTTAGATGCTTCCCTCAGTCAGTTGACCTGCCACAGGGTGATGGTGATAAGTTTTAGAGGCTGTATGGGTTTGAATACCTCCATATATGTTTGTTATACATTTCCCATACACATATTGCATGAGTGTGAGGCAGTTGGCTGGTCTCTGTGGCATCATCAAGCACGTAACCGGTGAGTAAAAGCTTCCCATTGACAGCATGTGCCACCAGGTGTGCTGGCCATCACCTGGCAAGCTATAGCAGCTTAGGCCTAGTTTATCCTTGCTAGGGCAGGCTGAAATAGGCTCAACACCACTAGTTTGTTGGTGGCTGCCTCCTAGAATGCATGCCTTGCGTAGGGTGTCCGTACCACGTTACCTACGTGCATGGACAAGGTGGCACCTGCACATAGGTGCCATGTAAGGGCAGTGTGATGATGCAGTTATGTTTCCCCATCATTGTGGAAGGGAAATGTATTGTTTGGCATGGTTGGTGGCCATATTAGGAGGTAGTATGCCCACCCCTACTCCCTTGGTTGCTTTTTACCAACGGTACCCCTATGGGCTGTACTGGGTGTAACTGCTGGTATACCCACCCAAATTATGACCCCAATAGCTCAAACTGTTCAGCAACTAATTGTTTATCATCCCTGAAGTGGTAGGTGCCTAGGTCTTATAACATAATTCAAAATGCACATTCTACCAAAAATGAAAACGCGCGTCTTGACCCCCCTGACTTTGACGGCAGTTAAACATGGCCTACCCTGCATATATGTGAGGTTGTGATATACCAACCCGAAGGGCAACTCATGGACATGCTTGGCCCCCAAGGACAGCCATTGGATATGGGTAGGTTGGATGGCATCTGGTTTGCAAAATTGTGAAGATCCAGCCGATTTATCGGCAGGATCTCAGACCATTTAGGGGTTAAACTGGCCCCTTAAGTCTCGGTCTGAATCGAAATATTGCATAATTCCGGAATTCGTCCCCACCACATTCCCGAGACCTCACGCACCCATAAGAGCGGATGCTGGTAAATATTTTTCTACTTACGCGAGGGCCGGCAGACTTGTCGTCCATCACAATGCCCACTAAAAGTAACCCGACCACCCTTCCTTCGGCAGTCAGCAGTCAGGAACTGCAACCCTGCTGCGTCATTCCGCAGCAAAGCGGTAGGCACTGCAGCGTGGCACGGAAATCTTACTCATGGTTTCAGAGTTCCGTACAGGTGCCTGGCGCAGGCAAACGCGAAGTATTTTATAGTCTCTCGTCGGCCAAGAACCCAGCTGCGGGGAGAAAACCGACGAGGGTAATTTTAATTTCTTTTTCACAGTCACGTGACTGTTCAAGCTATGTCAGTCACACGCCATCTCTAATCGGCCACCGCCAGCCAAAAGGCTGACGCGATTAGGGCAGCATTAAATTTCTTGTAATCCGCCATACCCATACCCCATACATCCGATTACAAGAAAAAGAGACCTAGAACATCGTGCAAATGGCACTTTAGGGCGGCGTAGCCCGGGCTCGCCTCATGAGCCGTCAGCAACAGTAACTTAATTGCTACTTAACTTAACGAACTAGAAATGGCCATACAAAACTGGCCAACTAATTCTAACTCATGGAACCGGTCCAGCCCAAGGCCCACCGTCCCGTAGTACCACTCACATAGCGGCGTTCATTCTCATCTGTTATAAAGAAACTACGTTCAGAGAACACCGAATACATCTCAATATAATAATAATTAATACACATGCTGTGTCTGGATTTGACCTCACTACCCAGGGTCTTTTTGTTAACCCTCCCACGGTCCTTAACCCCTCATTGGTCCCATTTAAAGCCGAAAAATCGGCTGCAAAATGCTAAATTTGCAAACCACCCCACAGCCAACCTACCAACATCCAAGGGCTGTCCTTGGGGGTCAAGCATGTCCATGAGTTGCCCTTCGGGGTGAGCTATCACAACCTAACATATCTGCAGGGTAGGCCATAGAAAACTACCGCCAAAGATAGGGGGGTCGAGACGCGCGTTTTCATATTTGGTAGAATGTGCATTTTGAATTATGTTATAAGACCTAGGCACCTACCACTTCAGGGATGATAAACAATTAGTTGCTGAACAGTTTGAGCCATTGGGGTCATCATTTGGGTGGGTATACCAGCAGTTACACCCAGTACAGCCCATAGGGGTACCGTTGGTAAAAAGCAACCAAGGGGGTAGGGGTGGGCATACTACCTACTAATACCTAGTAATATGGCCCCCAACCATGCCATACAATACATTTCCCTTCCACAATGATGGGGAAACATAACTGCATCATCACACTGCCCTTACATGGCACCTATGTGCAGGTGCCACCTTGTCCATGCACGTAGGTAACGTGGTACCGATACCCTACGCAAGGCATACATTGTAGGAGGCAGCCACCAACAAACTAGTGACGTTGAGCCTATTTCAGCCTGCCCTAGCAAGGATAAACTAGGCCTAAGCTGCTATAGCTCGCCAGGTGATGGCCAGCACACCTGGTGGCACATGCTGTCAATGGGAAGCTTTTACTCACCGGTTACGTGCTTGATGATGCCACAGAGACCAGCCAACTGCCTCACACTCATGCAATATGTGTATGGGAAATGTATCACAAACATATATGGAGGTATTTAAACCCATACAGCATCTAAAACTTATCACCATCACACTGTGGCAGGTCAACTGACTGAGGGAAGCATCTAAGAAGGGTGTTTTGGAAAGGGGCCAGGCCAGGGTCAAGAAAGAGCATGAATAATGCAAAAAGAATGTGCTACACAAGCTAGAACGTACATATAAACGTCAAACATCGATAGGAAAACGATGCTGAAGCTTTACCAGGCATGGATGGCGTTACCTTGGCCCAGGCGGTGGCCGCAAAATGGCGCAAAATGGCACACCAAAGTTGTGCAGCATGGTCGCTAGATTCGGCGATTTCTTGCCACCCTTGCACGTTTACGACTACAATGTACCATAAAAAGTACAAAGAAACCAATATATCCTTTAAAATACGCCGGAAAGGTATTGCTGTCAACGTTTCTATCGTCCGGCCTGATCGCAGTTTTTTCCAGCAAGAACGCTGCCGACACCTATCAAATGGCATTCCCGCGAACCAAAAATTGGCCTGTGTGATCTTTAGGACGTATAAAATCAATTTCCTAAGTTTGGCCAGAAAATTCGAACGCAAACGTAAATGCCATGCGTGGGCGCAAGCCGCCATGGCCAGGTCGTCGTTTTCCGGAATGCACGTTGTACGTGAAAAAGTACCCTGACCCCTTGTACTTTGACCGGCCAGAACACCTCTATAACTTTGTCAGAAGTATGCGAACCCTAGTACCATGCTGTGAGGAAAATTATAAACTTTCGATCTTCTCAGCTAAACTTTTCCTAATTCTCAATAGTTTTCGCGCAATTTGGTCCCCCGCGGAGCAGCCGATGCATCGGCTGCAAGTCGATTTTTGGCGGAAAATCGGCTGCAAGACCAATGAGGGGTTAATTTAGGACTTTGTCCTAAATTAAGGACCAATTTACTATAACCGAGGTACCGGGGGGGGGGGGGGGTTCACTATATGGACCGTACCCCATGTGGACCGTACCCGGCATGATGTACCCGACCCGTGGGCCGTGGTACCGGCACATGGTACCCGGATTCCGTACCCGGGTACCGGGTATAATGGCGGGAAAGTAGGTACCTCGACCAAAAATATGACCGATTTTGGAGCGAAAAAGTGGGTGCGGGAATGATCTGAGGTGGATATGGCGACCTGACAATCGTGGCCGGCGTTTTCACGTGCGTTTATCATTTCGGGCGCCCAGTAGCAAAAACGAAAGGTTGTTAGTTATGCTTAAAGGCTGTGAAAATTTTCTGAAATTTTCTGCGCAAGTTTTTATGTGTAGCGCTGTAGCACAGCGGCACAACACAAATGGGTCGCAGATCGCCTGCTCGCGGAGGGTCGATTTGGGCACAAACATGTTAGTGTATTAGCAATGGTGGTGGGAATCAAGCCAGGAAATTTTTGTGGACGATTTTGACTATAGTCTCGAGTTTAGAAACGGAGTATTTGACATGGGAGCGCCTGGGCCGTGATATTCTTGCCCGATTTCCATTGTCGACCATGTCTTAGGGACGTTCAGGCTGGGCAGCGAGCGCACCTTATAGGTCAGACTTCACTTTCGGTATTTCTTGGACCTAGAACGCAGCACAAGCGTGGTTTATATAATTTTCGAACCGCACATCACCTAAAAACGGCCTTTTTTGTTACATGGGGTCATATCTCCCACACATATAGTCAGATCGGGGTGCCTTTCTGGACTTAAGGTCCCCCTAGGACCCTGTTCACATCACATTAATTGGGGGGCCAACTGACCTATTTTTAGCATCAAACCGTGACGTGGAAAAGTGCAAAAAACGATGTTTTCCAGGCATAAGGAGGCATAGCAGCCACACACAAGTAGTAAATGTAGTCCAATTCAGCTGGAAATGGTCATGCTTATTAATTTATATCCAAAGACAAAAACCGCCCTTAAGTATGCAATGTAGGACCAAACTATGTGCTATAATTCTGGCATACATGAGCCAAAACACCGTTTTAGTGCATTATTTTCAAACTTATGAAGCCCCTGCCAGCACATATGCGGCCCAATCATGCCAGAATTCGTCACATTAATAGCACAATACTTGAATTTACACTAGAACACAAGTTGGACATATTAGGACCACTGCCGGCCCACTAAAAGTGACGGATGCAAGCAGAAATAGAGCGATTTTTGCAAAAATACTCCATATTCTGCGCCATTGTCTTGGAAAACTTTGCATTCTTCACTCAATTATCGTCATGGCTGTCATGGGATTCATATACATGCCACTGGGGCTGGATACATTAGCCAACACAGACTAAAAAAGCGATCATCAAGGGATAAAATCACCATCAATCACAGTAGATGCTGGCATTCGGAACAAGCACCATAGTGCCTACAAGCCTCAAGAAGGGGAGCTTGGCTGACCAGTCGTGCCTGTCGGCTGACCAGTCTCTTTTCTAAACGGGCCCCGCTCGGCAGCACACACAATCTCCTTTGCAGTACTTGGCCCACTCTGCTGGGCACCCCTGCTGTGCGTGTCTTATAGCAGCTAATCCAAATATATATCTGCCAGGTGCCTCTCTGCTACATGGAAATACAAAGCGCAATCAAGGACAGCAGTGGCTTGGGCTGCTATTCAATTGAGCTCAGCACCTAGCTGCTGTACAACATAATTCTGCATCAGTGCCTGTCCTAATTGCGCCCCCCCGCCCCCTTGCCATCATCGTCATGCTCATCATAGTCTTTGGAACGTGCACTGAACTCCAACCCTTGGACAGTCCATAGGTCATTAAGAATCTGTGCATGTAATGCTAGCTCTTCTCAGTTGAACTCATCTACCACCCTCTCATGGTCGTGTCATCTCTCATGTAATCCACCTAGGTTTATCGTGGCCACTGATCTTTCAGCCCCTCCTGACATCAAAATCTGGGCAAACACACTGTTGACATCGCCCTTCCGTTTTAGCCTGCATGGCTCCTCATGTTTACCCTTATCTCATCCCTCAACACACCTATAACTGTCTATTCATCCCCCTTGCATAGGCGGTGCATAACTGCGGCATGATGGGGGCTTGCCAAAAATAGGTGTAAAATGCATGGGATGGCACGGGGAGGCTCACACTCATCGGTTTACAATCACACTCATGTGCTAACAGTGTCCCTCTCTGCTTTTGACACTGCATGCACATGCATTTCCTACCGGCTATATCAAGCCTTTAGTGTGGTTTGGTGCATCAAGAGAAATGGCAGGTCAGCTGAGTGCATCAGACCACATTTGTGTTAAGTGTACGCTTGCAACGCTGTTTGCCCACCGCATGGAGCTCCCCTTTCGGACAGTGGCGCAAGTAGCACTTACACCTTACTCCCAGCCGCTCACCCTGCCCATGCTAGCAACAAGAACAAATGCATGGTCCCCATCCCAACGTAAGGTGCATCACATGGATGGCCCTGCCATCACCTAGCAGTGTGCCACCCCTCTCCACCTCAACCTACTCTGAAATGCCAGGGCCCCAACAAACCTTTCAAGACATGGCACTCCTCAAAGAAGGCAACCCCTCAAAGAAGGCGAGGCAGTTTAGGTCTAGGGGGGCTTTGGGTAAGTTAAAAGATGATAGAGTTCACTAACACAGGCCACGGCAACGACAACCTGCCTCACCCGCTGCATCCATACATCACAAGCCATAAACTGCACAGCCTCGCATGATTGCCTAAGGGTCACGTGATCCAAGGTGCCCTTCAGGCTCACCCCACACCCCAGCACACCGGCCCATCCTCACCACCCCACTGGTCATAGTCATCTACAGTGGCATCAAACTCCTCTAGGACAGAGTGCAGTAAAGGCAACATAGACGTCCTGACACAATTGAATAAGAACGTGGCTGCTACCTACTGCCCTTAATAAAAAATGTCCATGGCTTGCACAAATACGCATTCAATTCTTCAAGCAAGCATGCTAACACCTTCACAGCACATCCCAAGGTTTATATCCATCGAGCTTTGTCAACAAGCATGACTTCCTGATGCAAACTTAGCTGTCAAGCTAGGAGGAGGAAAGCTAGGTAAAGAGGTGAGATAGACCCCCCCACAGCACCTTCCTGCACCAAAACCATGACAATATCATCCAGAGCTTGCTAAATACGTACAGCTAGCCGGTAGCGGGCGACCTTGCAGTCCAGGTTCAGCGCGAACATCTCGTGTCAGCACCCGGCGGAGATGGCGGACGCGAACCCACAATGCTATAAAAGCGAGTCATAAGACTATTTCGGGGAGCGGTGAACGGCTTGGAACACCGAAGGTATGCCGCGACAAAAGCCTGAAGTTTTTCTCGGAAATACACGCCTGGATGTGGATTAGGGCACCGTTGTCGTGCTTGTGCTTGCGTTGCGAGCAGGCAACCAGTGTTTCTTGCAGTGTCGAGCAGTAACAGATGGTGGCGCGAGAGCAATATGTGACTTTTAAATCATGGCTACACAGCTTACACCTCCGCAGGCATGTTGGAACAAGCCCCGCCATGCCGTGAGCCGAAAAAAAGGAAGAAACGCATCAAGCAAGGACGGTCGTAAACGTCACTGAAAACAGCAAAATCTGACCTGCCGGCAGGTAATGCGACAGCCTGGAAAATGTGATTCGTTTCTCGAAAAACTGATTAGCGCTCGTGAAAGTAGACTTGAAGCCCATTCGGATTCCACCTTTTGGGAATTGTGAGCTTCCAACAAAAAAGTTTCCCCCACAATTAATAAACATGCATTTTCGCTGCCAATTCCAGATCTGGCCGACACAAAAAATCAGCGTCTCAGTTTGCGAATTATTTTGACGCATGAACATACGCGAATAATATCTACCATGCATCATCGCAAAGCAGGAGAGTTTACGCGTCGTTTGCATCCATCGCAGCGACTTAACATGCATAATTGACTTTTGACTGATATTCCGGCGGACATAGGGTCGACAGCCATGCGAGGTGGAATTTTTCTGGTCCCGTCGTCCTCAACGCGACGCGTTCGCGCCAAAATTCCCAGGATCTCATGTAACCGGACGGACCGATTTTAGGTGATGTGGTTGGCCAGCTTTGGTGCGGCTCAGCTCTCGGAAAGCTGACCTCGCTGCGGATTTCAGCGACTTTTTTGCAACCATCTGGAATGAGTTGAATGAGAGTTTACTCCCGAGGAAATCCATGGCTCTTGCAGGAAAGTTGCCTTTGTTATAATGAGAAAACACAGACGTAAGTCACGTCACGTCCGAGACTGCACGTAGCACAGACGACAGGGTCGCTGTGCCAAAAGAGCGTGCACGCAAGAGCTAGCGTCCTATAGAGCGACCAAGTCACACATATAGCTTGCTAGGGACGCGTCCAAGTATTCAGCTGTACTGTCACAGCTGAACTGTCAATCAATTGATCACACAGACTCTGGCACGCCTTTGGCGCGCAGATCTATCAATTGTCCATACGGCTAGTCCTGTGGACCTATCCGTACACTACTCAGCATCAATTGTCTCATAGGTCCTGGCGCGCTACAGCACGCCTACCTATCAATTGACCATCAAGTCCTGTACAAGTCCTGTCAATGTCCTGCGGACTATCAATGTGACACTTGTACATCCTGTGTCCGTACGCGCCCACAGTGGCGCGCCGGGTACTGTCGGCACAGCCTAGGAAACATCATAACTTTTACGTCCCGTAACCAAATGAGGCGTTCAAGGTGCCGTTGGAAAGAGCGTAACAATCTCTATCCATCTAACGTAAATCCTTTACGTTAACTCCAATCCCTTCTTTTCTTTAGGGATCACATCCCCTGCCAGGGACCCTTGAAGTAGCTTGAAATGTCCTTCACTCCAGCTTGAAGCTTGAACAGATGTCTTTAATGGCCAATGCCATTCCCCCAGCCCTTTCTTTTTAAGGAACTGGAAAAGAAACAGATCTGCCACAGGGAAAACCATTCCATGAGAAATGGATAAAAACCTATGGAAGTGGCATTACATAGTACCACCAGATATTAGAAACACACAAAATTAAATACATACAGGTTAATTCTATGAGGTTTCTCCAGGAATTAATCCCATCACCTCGGTAGAGCCTCCAGTACAATGACCTTCTGGCGGTGAGTTACATTAATCCCAGATACTAATCTCATAAAAACCCAGTACATATTAAATATAAGTACAAGAAATCCATGACAATAAGTACAAGAAATCCATGACAATAAGTACAAGAAATCCATGACAATTAAAATACCACTTGACAAAGTAAGACGTATTACAATAGTTTCCCCGTCATACTCTCAACAGGTTAGTATTGGCGCCCGTCTTATGGCGCCCGTCTACTTGTCAGATGATAAATTGCCACAGCAAACAAATGACAAAATGAAACACATAGGCAACAATTAAGGGGACTCGGCGCGGCGAATATTTTCCGCGCCAAAAAAATTCCGCGGTACCCTCCGTACCGTGAAAAGTGGGTGCACGGTGCGCGCACCCCTTGCGGAAGTGGCCATGGCGACTGCTTTTAGACGAAACGTGACAAAGCTGGCACGCGAAAAGCAGAAAAAATGCTCGATTGTTGGAGAAAATTAGCTACTGATTCTAATTTATGGTGGGATGGTTGCGATCTATAATGTCGCGGGCTTTTTTTCTTTGCCATCGGCAGGGGGGGTCCGGCCTGATTTTCTGTCGGGATGAATAAAGTATAATGGATGCCTGCCGGTGTGATTGTCGATTGTTGCCAGTTTTGATGGTCGTAAGGAAAGCTAGTTTAATGATGTTTCTAAAGCCGTAAAAATTCCCGCTGCTATCTTTACCTTTCCCGTCATTTTGCGGTAAGATAACATTAGGCCTGCGCGATGTGTGCGCAACCTCTCCATGAAAGGGTGGCCTTTCTTGTGCGCCTGGGCACGAATAAATGCCCGTTATGGTACGTTCTTGTATTAAACGTCTTAAGCTAGCGTTTTCCTGCTTTCTTAGCTCGTTGAGCGTAAGCTTTTTGCCTTCTTTCCGGCCAGATGCAGCCAGGAAGTTGCGGGTCCTGGCGCTGCATCGCTGGATTCCTGGATATCTTTTAGCAAGTTCGTCTGTGACTGTCATGGCTGGCTTTCTGCAGCGCGTGGCCCGCAACCTGTCGGGAAGGTGTAATGCTTTTATTTCCATGGCTTCTCTGAAATTTCTTTTGCTTTATAGACAGTTGCGTTCGAGGAAATTCACGCGGTCTTCCTAAGCAGCGGCATCATTTTCCCCAGACACTGACGAGCTGGCACCTGTCTCCTAAAGAAAGTGGCTCGTGCTTGTTAGAAAGGAGGCAGTGTGCATTTTGCGGGACACAATGCTTTGGTGGCACATGCGTCAGGTAGGTTGTTCCAATGGTCTCTTCACCTTTCCCACTGAGTAAATTGATAGCCTTTGTCATGCTAACCAGAGCAGCTAGCCACAGGTTGGCTGGATAAAAAGTCAGCTTATTTTCTCTTTATATACTGCGTGTGTGGTCCTCCACGTGTCCAGCTTGTTGGGCATTTTGGAAGAGGGTTTTTAATGTGTTGTTGGGTGATACAACTTGGTTGTTGGCACAAAATCACACATTATTAGCCTGAGATAGGCATTACATATGCTGCTCAGGCGTGTCGTCCTACCAGCCTTGTTGATAAGGGTAGACTCACAAGGCTGGCTGTGCCGATGGAGGGGTGGGGCGTATGAGGCTCCGGACATCCTCCTCACACTCCGTGATCAAAGTGGGCATGTTTTTGGGTGTCTAGGGTAGCAAAACAGATGTCATTTTGGCTCAGCACTAGCTCAATTCTCTTTTAGCGTCTACCCAGGTGGCATCACAGAAAAATCAATAACTTGAGCTACGCTTGTCAGAATGAGCTCAAACTTTGGGGTTGTGTTTCCCCCCACTCAGTGGAATTTCGCATGTATGGATGACCCCATTCGATGTGTTGATGATTTGATTTATTTTTTTTGGCTCAAAAAAGTACCCATTTTGCGGGGAAATTAATAACTCAAACAAATGTGATTATTTTGACCATGTGAATAGCCCAGATTTTTTAGAAGTGGGGGAACTTTGCAGGAATGTATGAGCAGGTCATTTGGATAAGTGGATTGTCTTGGGCAAAGTATCTCATAAATAGCGTCTTTTTCTATTTTTAGCTCGCCACCGGTGCGTGGTCGGGGGTAGTACCCCCAACAAGTGGTGGCATGAATGTCCAAACATCATATTTATGGTACTCAATCATCACTAGATGGTTCCCAAGTGCATTGGAACTGATATTCATTAAAGTCAGTTTTTCAGGCTTTTGGACGTGCGAGTCCTGCCCTGGGGAACTAGGGAAGTCTGAACAGGCAAACACCTGAACAGGCCAGCTAATTGTAGAAACATAATACCAGGGAATCGAACCCCGCCCTATAAACCCCAGTATGTAGGTTCCCAGACCATTGTGAGAAGTATGTACAAATATACATTTCTTTTAAAATAGAATACATGGTCTGTAATGGACCTGTCAACCTTGTGTAGTCAACAGCATGAACCCCAGCCAAAACCTGGCTGTATCCTGATTAAAATCAGAGTGAGTGTACCATGGCCCATGAGCCTTAGTACAGACTAAAATACAGGTATTATGCCACTGAGTCACAATGCTGACACTATACCACACAATCTGCTCTCCAATGCCCTATAACCATGCAGGCACCAGCTTAGACAGCTTGCTGAGATGGGTCCATCAGAGACTGAAGAACCTTGTATTGCACTGCTGCCTTCTGCACTAGCTTGGTCAAAGCATCAGCAGGATTGTCAACCCCAGGGATATGCTCAATATTGGCCAAGGAGGACAATTCCTTAGTTAAGAAGGAGATAGTCCAAGTCCCTACTTCTGGCCATCTGCCTGTGCACAAACTGCACCATATGCATCCCCATGGAGTCTGTTTTGAGAAGAGTGGTAACCTGAAGTGGCCAAGGAGTGTTAGAAGTCATCTGATGAAGCAACTCCTTCAGATAAAGGCTTGTGTGAATGCCTTCACAAATAGCCGGCTGCATTCTGCCACATCACTACTGACAGCCACCCGTTTGTGCAGGCGACTAAACCAGCTCACCAAACTCCCCAGGCCTTCCTGTCTGAGCACAAAGAGCCCTGCAGCCCTGCCCCTGACCTTGGAGACCTGCCTGCTGTCCCTTGAGCTATCCACATACAGCTCCATGCAAATGGGTTGTGACAAATCCACTGCAGACAACAGAATGCCAGATGAATCCCTGACCTGATCAGCCACCTTGGCAGACCCTAGCTCCATTAGCATGTCATCAGGCAACCTGGCTATGACCATAAGGTCTGGCCTGGAAATACCTGCCACCCAAGCAACCATGCCCCTCACCATGGGACACAGTGCCTGTGTGATGACTGGAGGAAGCTTGCTAATGAGGGTCTCTTGATAATCATTGCCCCCCACCAGCAGCATACGCCATTCTCCCCCCTTCTTCACCAGTGTGGCCTCCATGCCCACAAACAGCAGAGGCTCATTCTCCACCTGCCATTGCTCCCTACCCAGAGGAAACTTGGACTTAATGATGGAGATCAACGACGTGGGAGCCAGCAGTGCAGGTCATCCCCGTGCAGCGAAGCATACACTGGCAGGCCTTCCCATTGCCCCAGAAACAGACAGGGGCTACAGGAGAGACCTTCAAGTTGCAATGCTCCTTCAGGAAACGGTTGAGAGTCTCCCTCCAGATTATTGGACTTGACCTCAGGCCCTCCAGGCCCTTGAGGATTTTAAGGAACTCAGTGTGAATGTCCCTTTTCCATACAGCAGGCACCCTGACATAGAAAGGCGTCTTGCCCTCCCACTTTTCCTGTGCCACATCTGCATCCCCCTCCAGAAATGCCCTCTTGAAGTCTACCACCACTGAGCCATAGTCCAAGCCCTTGTTGAGAAGGCCTAGAAATACACACAGCAGCAGCCTCCAAGTGTCATGCAGCATGCCAGGGGTATACAACTCCTCAGCAGTGCACTCACCAGTACCCTTGAACTCATTCAGCACTGGCCTGACATGTGGTACCTTGACCCCGTCCACCTCCTTCATCTTGATGACAAACTTGAGCTTGAGTAGACGTCGTGCAGGAGGCAGGTCATTGACAGGTTCCACGCATTTCTTGGAGATCCAGTCCTCCCCAGATTTAATCAGACCCAGTGTGACCTGGGGACACATAATGGGAGAGGACATGTCACAGAGCTTCACCAGGCCTTGGTAGTTGATAGGGCTGTGTCCAGCAAGTGAGTGAGGACCAATGCCCAGACTGCTTGGATGACTAGCAGCTGGCAATATGAGGTCATCAACCAAGGGCTCCTGCGGCCCTGGCACACTTGCACACGCTTAACCGACCTGGTTACTGCACGTGATAGGTGAGTGGTCCTGAAATTAATCAGTGGGACCTGACCAGCCCCTTCCTTAGTCAGGAGAGAGGACGTGATCACTACCCCATCCTGGCATAGGAAATTCTGCCCCAGAAGAGCAGGTCCCTGATAGCCCTCCAAGACACAAAATGCAGTGTCCTGTCCAAGGATAGGAATAGATACCTCACCCAGTACCTTCACGTGTACCCCGCCACTGAAGTCAGACACAAACTGATAGCTGGGCTCAGACATGCTGTATACCCTGCTGCAGCTCTGGTCCCAATGATGGAAACCTGAGAATTAGTGTCTACCTCTAAGGCAGTGTCCAGCCCCAGATTGCCATGCCACCTGAGCTTGGCTACCTTAGGCTGCTTCTTGGCCCTTTGCAGAGCCCCAATCAAAGGCCAGCCAAACTAGTCCTCCTGGGCTTGGTTAGAGCCTTGGGCTTGACAGTTGACTCCCCAGCTGTTGACCTTGCAGCCTGTTCAACAAGTACCTCTGCAACCTGGCCAGGGCTGACAGATTCCCCTGCAACAGATGTGGTCGTTGCGTCAGTGCATGATGTCACTTGGGACCTGAAAATCGTGCAGACCCAGTGAGCCTTGTGCCTGACTGCCCTCATTCATCAGGTTAGGCTTGACATATGACCAACTCAGCCGGTGTACATGCATTGGTTCGTCCTCCATGCTGACCAAGCATGCGTGGCTAGCTTCATCAACCTGGGTAACCACCCCAGGACTCCAGCTACCACGTTTGCCATACAGGCTCGGTTCCTTCCAAGCTAATACCCTCTGACCCACTGTTGGCTCCAGCATCTTCCAACCCCGGTCCTTCTCCCTCAGCTTGGCAAAGGTGACATGTGCAGCATGTTTCCAGCCCTCCAGCACATGTGGGGGGCACAGGCCATGATATAGACCCATTGGGCTGACAGCAACTCCATCATAGTAGAAATTGACCCTGCTGTTCTGAACAGCTGCTGCTCCACGTTCCTCAACCATGCACTCCTGACAAGTGCAGGTGCAGACAAGGGGACCCAGTCTTCAGAGATGATCAATTTCTTGACCTCCTGGATTGCCCTTTCTATAGCACCCTGCTGCCCATGAGCCTCCCTATGTAGGTGTAACCAGCAACTCAGGAAGGGTGGGATCACCCTTGAGATGCTGAAACTGCATGTCCACCTGGATCCTTGTGGTAGGAAACTTGGCTCTCACATTCTGCAGGGCAGCCAGCAAATACCTGTTCTTCATAGAAGGTAGATGCTCCAGCACCTTGTACTTTGTGTACCTGTCCACGCACACCAACAGTTGCATGCCCCTGATGTGTTGGATATCACATTGCAGATCACCAATGCTCTGAAGTAGAGCTTTGGCATGTGATTTCCTGGGCTTGTTGGAGGACAACTGGCACTTACACCGCGTGAGGCAGCTTGCTGGCACGCCTTGAGAAGGGGTGCCTTGCCCATACGGAAGGCAAAGTTGTTTGACAGAGAAGTGGCATGCCCAAACATGTTGTGGATTCGGGCACCCAACTCCTGGTACACGGAGGAAGCAGTCCCTCAGTGGCACAGTCAAGACTGTGCTGTCAGGTTGTCCAGCATCACCATGCTGACTTCCATCCATATTTGACTCAGAGCCTGAGTCACCCTGCTCATGCCCAACACCTGGACCGCCAGCAGGGACCACATGCATACCACCAGAGGCCTTCACACCCCTCTGTGGTTGTACATTGGTTTCTCTCAAAATGAGAGGTCCACCCTCGTGCCCAGCACGAGGATGCATGGGGTCAGACATTCTTACAGCTGCACCAGCTGTCAAGGACGTCTTCATAGGAACCTGTACCTCTCCAGGTGACCTGGGGCCACCCTGAACCTGGAGATCACCCTTTTGTTGCCCAGATATAAAATCTGCATTGGAGCACCTGGCCTCCCCTTTGGGTGAATTAAGGTGTGTAGGGGTTGCCTCAGACAGTCACTGCTCCTTGTTTTCTTCTTGTTGACTGCCTTTTGAAGGCTGGCCTGCCTGGGACTTGTTCTTGTTGTTTTTGTTGTTGTTATTCTTGTTGCTGCCCTGGCCCTGGGTCTTAATTCTTGAAGGAGGGACACTCCTTCTTGATGTGCCCCCACCCCTTGCACAGGTAGCACTGGATTTTTGACTTGCCCTGGCCCCCACCCCCGTTGTCAGATGCGTTGCCCTGCTTGGGCTGACCACCCACCCGCCTGAACACCGACTTGGAGTGTGACCTCCCGTCAGGGTCGGGTGAATGATTGGCCTTCCGCTTGTTGTGGTTGCCCCTACGCCCTCCTTGGCTTCGGTCAGCCTCAGACGATTTGGAGCCCCCCTGGGTACGCCCACCTGCATGGGTTGCCTTCACTGCTGGCACCCCACCCTCAATTAAACAGCTCCTCAGCTTCGAGGGCTTGCTTGATGATGACCTTGTAGGCCTTCATGGTGGAGTGAGGAGCACACATGACCTTGAGAGATCCACGTGAGGCCTTATCCAGCCATGCAGAGACCTTCAACCAGTTGGTCAGGGCTATATTGTCTGCCACGTTGAAACCATGGGCCCTGCCTTCCTCAACCATTTTGCAATGAAATTCTGGATGAGATCCCCCTTGACCTCCCACCCTTGATACTTGTCTTGCCAATGGATGCCGACCTTCTTGCGCTGGTCTTCAAGCAGCTCTTTAAGGGGACGGGACATATTGGAATTTTTTGGCGCCAAAAAATTCGGGACGGTACCGACGTACTCCGGACCACAAATTTTTGCGTGTGTGCGTGCGAGCGTGTGTGCGACGTGATAATGGCGATCGACTACGCGGATGAAGAGCTCGAAATTGAGTGCCAACTGCTACTGTGGGGATGGCAACGTCAAAATAAATACCAGGACTACCATCTGATATCAATCTTGCGCAAAGATTGGCTGATTGAGAAAGGTTCTGCGGGCCTTAACCATCGCCCCCCCCAGAGCCTCGACGACCCCCTCAATGTTTTTCGCAACGCAGCATACCGCTGGTTTGCTGCATTGCTGGGGTGGCGGAATGATGACGGAACTGCTAGGCGGTTGCCACAAAGGGTTGAGACAATAATTCGCATGCGCTGGCCCGACCCCGGTGCCAACTACGTTGGGTTTAGGTCCAGCGGCGACAGGGCCTGAATTTTTTGTTTATGCAATAACTGAGCAATGCCGAGTAATTCAAGGGCGAAAAAGGCGCAGCAGCAGCGCAGAGGCCAGGAAATGGAATTTGAGGGCAGCGGCGAGGCTGCGAGGCCTGCTGCGCAGCACGTGGCACGCCCAGTTGGCAGGCCCCGGGGTTCAACAAAGCGCAGGAAGGGTGGGCGTCCAGCAGTGGGGACTATTTGGGTGACGAGCAAACGCCTGGATGCTGCAGGAATTAGCGAGGCGACGGCCGAGGCGCATGGGCAGGAAAGCGGGGGTGTCCAGCAAGCTCAGGGGGGGACACCCCCGCGCGCGGAGCGCAGCAAGAAAACTCCTAGCGTGTACCGGCCGTCGCCCAAGAAAATTTTGAAGAAGGGTAAGCAGGTTAGCTGCGTCATGGAGAAGCCTGCTCCTCCCCCCCCCCCGGTAGCCGACAAGGGTTTGCCACTCGAGATGCCCAGGGTGGTGGTTGATTCACATGCATTGGAAGGACTTGTTGCCACCTTCCCTTGCCCTTGCTGCTATGGCACAACGTTGAAGCTAGGTGTGGCTGACAAGACTTTTAATGCCCGTGCTCTCGGTGGAGCAGGCTCCCCGTCCGAGGTAGTCTTGTGGTGCACGAACCCTTTCTGCCGCCCAGATGCTAGCGATGCCCCTGATGGGAAGGGCAAGGGCGCGGGCGAGCCTACTGAGCCATGGTGGATGCCCTTTCCCCTTCTGGAGCCCAACTGTGAGCTAAGGCCAGGTGTGAGGCGTAATGCCTGCACTAGCTTGCTAGCTACCTGTGCCGTGTTGTTTGCACTTTCAAGAGCACAGGTGCTCCGCCTTGCAACGGTTCTACTAGGGGTCAAATTTCCCCGTGGGCATGTGACGTTTGACAAGGATATGTGGATGCGGTGGAGGAGGTTATCATGGAGTACCTCAAGGAGGTAATCATGGAGAATAGGGAGACGGTGAGGAAGTGGGAGGTGAATGAGGGCAGGTTTGAGATGGATGAGCATGGAAGGCAGGGGTGTAGGGTGTCGTTTGATGGCAGCTGGGCAAACAGGGGGTACCGTATAGCCTGTGGGGGCAGCAGTTGATCATCCACCAAGGCACTGGGCTAGTGATAGGCTTCCACGTGAGTGGCAAGTGGTGTGGCACGTGTGAGCAGGCTAGCAGCAGCAGCAGTGCAGTCCAGGCGCACGCGTGCTGGAAGAACCACACGGGCAATAGCAAGGCCATGGAGGCTCTAGGGGCCATCTTCCTCCTTGAGGACCTCATGTCACTCGATGTCGCGGGATCAGCTTAATTGGGGCAGGTGGAGGAGGTGAGGGAGGGGCCCAAGCTGCCCAAGCCTCTAGGGCAGCGGTTGTATGCCCACCAGGTCGTGTCGGATGGCGACACCATGCACTTGGTTTGCCCAGGTGAGAGAGCACAAGGGGATTCAGGCTAGCCGGCACATTCCTGAGAAGTTTGAGGACATCAACCACCTAGGCATCTGCCTGCATGGTGCACTGCTAGCAGCACGCAAGGAGCACTTGTCTGGGTTGCCCAAGTTGCTTACTGAGGATGTGATCACGCACATGTGCACTAGCTTCAGGTATTGCATCCACATCAACCACGGGCAGAAGGGGGAGTGGCTGTCACGTGCCATGGCCAACCTGAGAGCACACTACTTCAACATTCATGACAACTGTGAGAAGTATGCCAATGTCATAGAGGTGTTGGGGGTGAGCACCAAGGAGGTATGTTGTGGTGTAGTGAACGGGAGGAGTGATGAGCCGGGCTGGACACCAGTTGGGGGGAGGTGGCTGCCCAAGGCGGAGGTGAACAACAAGGGGGTGACAGTGGACGTGTGGGGGGTGGTGGAGCATGCCTTTGCCAAGTACTCAACCCCTGCCCTCCTTGAACGCTGCAACCCTGGTTCCTCATCCAACCTCAACGAGTTCCACCACTCACAGCAGGTGGGCTTCGTGCCTGGGGGGAAGGGGGGGTTCGCGGGGCAGCGATGGCCGTACGCGACGGCGATGGGCATCCTGAAGGCCCAAAAGGGGGAGGACTTCTGGATGCCCCTAGCTCCCAAGCTGGGCATCACAGTCACCCCAGCAGTCCTAGCCCAGCTGGACACGCTGCGGTTGGAGCGTGCACGCCAGCAGGCACTGAAGCAGGACCCCGGCTGGAAGCGGGCTAAGAAGAAGAGGGAGGTACTCAGGAAGGGAAAGCACTGGAGGGAGGATAAGGAACACAAGGGGGCCACGTACGGCAGGGGCTGTGGGTATGAGGAGGGGGTTGGGCAGGGGGGGGGGCAGCAGACAAAGAGGAAGGGGAAGGGGCCAGCCAGGGTGGAGAAGGGGGACAGTGGAGGGGATGACAGCAGCAGCAGTGCCAGCAGCACGGGCAGTGGCATTGCTGCTGCTCGTTGCATCAGGTGCTTGGGCAGCGATCACAAGGAGGCCAACCCCTTCCTGCTGTGTGAGGCAGGTGCAGGCCGGGAAGAGCATGGGGCGCACATGCTCTGCCTGCATGGGCCTCACGCTGAAGACCATCCCGGAGGGAGCATGGTTCTGCCCCAACTGCATGGGGGACGAGTCAGATGAGGGCTGAACGAGGCCTAATTGTTTTATGAAAACTGCATGACAATGCTTTCATTGTTTGGCCATGATATAACTTTATGGGACATGCTTGGTTGGGGTAGCTGCCTGTGTCACCTCTCATGCCATGTTGTACCAGGCATGAGGTTGGCAGCTGTGACCATGCTGTATGATGACCAAACTAGCTCAGAATGACCTGGGATTTTGTGGCAAGCTTTTTAACATCATAAATGAATTAATTTGACTTGGTTTGGCCCAGTTGGTGGTGGGCTAGGGTGTAATAGGTCTGGTGTTTGTGCTCATAAGCGGGATTTTCTGTCATTTTTTTTTTGCATGTTTACACCCATCAACATGAGTAAACGTGCTCAGAATGAGCTCAAACTTTGTGAGAGTGAAATTCCCACCCTAGGCCTAGTATAAATATCATCACTGGAATTTTTGCATGTGTCTACTATTTGATTAATTTTTTTAGGACCAAAAAAATACGTGTTTTGGGCTAAACCCCATCAAATAGTCTAAACGTGCTTATTTTGTGGTCCTGAGCAGCCAGATTTATTTGCAAGGGTGGGGATTTTAGGAAAATATGTGGTTTGGTCACTTTTGGTTTGCCCAGTCTCCTAGGAAAAATCGGCCAAAAATAGCGTCTTTTTCTATTTTTAGCTCATAACTGGGTCATGCTGGGGGGTAGTACCACCCCCAAGTGGCTGGAACTGATTTTTTTTTTTCACATATTTATGGTTCCCAAGCATCACTGGATTTTAATCCCATGCACAGGTCTGTTTTCCAGAAAAGTGCACTTTAGATATGTCCCATCCCCTTAATTAAGCAACATACCACCTCCACCACCTCCGCCGTCGCAGCCCAGCTCCACCGGCAGACGCTTAATTGACCTCCGCGAGGAGGCCGAGCTCGCCAAGCGCAGCCTCAACGCCATACTCAAGAACTTCGACATGGAGGAAGGTGAGAATTCCGAGAAGCTTGCACGTGCGTTTGAGAGCAAAATCCTTGCACGCATGGGCCTTCTTGGTGAGATTACTAGCTGATCGCCCACCGCCTCCCCCGCGCGCGGGGTAAGGCAGGGGCGCCTCCGCTTCTTCTCATCTTTGAGAGCCCAGCGGACAAGATTTCGTTTCTGGCAGACGCCGCAAGCGGCTCGAGAACACTCCCTTCACCGTGGACGACGACTTGACCCTGGCGCAGCAACAACGGCGGCGGGAGCTATGGCCGACCTACCTCCAGCTCCGGCAGACCAAGGCGGGCCAGCCGGTGTACTGGAAGGGGGCGGCCATCTACGTCGGCCAGAAGCCCTGGCACGCGACCCCCTCGACCACCGCGGCCCCAGCGACTCCAGAAGCCCCAGCCTAGGGGAATACAGCAGCAGTAGTGTAGAATAGTTAGACAGTGGCCTTGTACATGCCCGCCTACTACAGGCACTATACCAGCTGAGGCCTAGCCTTTTTAGTCATGTACATGTGTGCCTATGATGAGCCACCCTCCAGATGATGCCTAGCTAGCCTTATTTAATTATGCCGTGCCCATGCAGGGAGTCACTCTCTGCTGAGACGCTATGCCTTAGCTCTTGTCTAGCCATGCAGATCTTCCCCCCCATGACAGGCTCCCCCTTAGCTGGGCATAGCTTGATAGATCATGGGGCTGCAGGTGTCCTGGGGCACCTAGAGCAAGTGTCGTTTACATTCCCACAATTGCAGGAAGTAGCTTAGAATGTATTAAAAGCCATATGCCCCTTCTCTGGAATATGTGCTACATATTCTCCCAACGGAGGTATGTTCCTAATAATTCATTAACAGTACAATTAAGTTCAATTCGATGCCCCTTCTCAGTCAGGGATATGTGCTACATGTACTCCCAACGGAGATATGTTACGATTTAATTTAGGGGGCCAGAAGAGACACGACCCCCTTTCCTTATGCCGCCAGGCATGCATGCAACAGGGTGCACGATCGGACCCGTCGAGACGATCCGGCATCAGCCCCTGTGCCGGTGCAATATATATATTAAAAAATAGTGTTGCCGGCTCCGGGAGGACCGGCTGGACCTGGAGGGCCAGCGGGCCCCATGGTCGGCGCGGACCTGGACGTCATATTGGCGTCAGCGCTTGTCGCATGGCGCTGACTCGGGCCATGGCTGACATCATGCTCCGCCGTACGCAGGCTGATTTTGCGGTGCAGCAGGGCTATTAGGTTCCTCCCGTTAGGAGTTTCCATGGGTCTTATCGTAGTATAGAGCTTTGACATGGCTCTGTATATAGGTTTATAGCTGGGCGTTTGCTTTGGTTTGAGTGATTTCACTCTGCTGAAAGTAATAATATTTTTAATACATATATATTAAAAATTATTTAATAACTTACATCAGCATGCAGAGTGAAAGCACCCACTTAACCCATAGTCCGCTGACCCATTTTTGGCACTTTCATATCGATCGAAAATGAAAAAAACATTATAAACATTATAAACAATGCCAACGCTAACAAGAGATACCACGACAAAATAACTACAGCCGGCATGGGACACTCGATCAAAACTGCGGAATGAAGTAAAACAGCCTATAATGATAACCATGCTGCGCCGCAAAGTCAGCCCGCGTACGGTGGCGGAGCGAGATATATCAGCCATAGCCCGGGTAAGCGCTACCGAAAGGCCCCAATACGATGTCCAGGTCCGCGCTGACCAAGGGGCCCGCTGGCCCTCCAGGTCCAGGCGCGGTCCTCCCGGAGCCGGCAGCAAAAAGAAGGCTGCCGGCGGTCAGGGTCCCCATGGCCCCGAACTCCTCCAAGACAAAGGGCACCACCCGGTGGTGCCCGACGTCCCCATAGGCCGTGAGTTTGGCCTGCTCAGCCCGATCCGCCGTGTAGCCCGCCGCCTGGGATGCACCAACCACATGGCTATGTAGAGCCAAGGCGCGAGCCATAGAAACGTCAATGAGCAAGTGCCGGCCGCCTCGATCCCTCAAAGTCCAGAACCACGATGTCAGGGCGGTGCATGGTTGGGGGTCCCCGAGTAGAAAGCCGCGCCGGGAATATATATTCATTGAGAATGATATTTAATTACGGAGGTGAGATTGGCATGCAACATAAGGAAAACCCCGAAAAGAAGAAGAACCCTGAAGAAATTAATAGGAATCTGACACGGACATCCAAGGATCACGCCAGCTGCACAAGGTACAACTAACTACATCACAAAACTACGACACGCAGCAACATCGCTGCCGGCCCACCATGCAGGCCTGGGAGGGATCTAGACCGCATGGGTCGGGACAAAGTCGGCCCGGGGTCGGCGGAATAACACATCAGCCACGCGGTGCGAGTGATCGAAGGCGAGTGACAGGCGCTGCCGCCAATACGAGGACCACGTGCGGGCAGACCACTGGGATTATATATATGTTCCTCCCGCTGCGCGCGAGTGGTTAGCGGGCGCTCGCCTCCTCGCTCTGCTCAAGGGTGTCTTGCCCCCCCCTGAGGGCAAGGTGCGCCCGATCGCCTGCGGTGAGGTGCTCCGCAAGCTCGCGGGCAAAGTGATCTGCCGCCAAAAGGCGCCCGAGCTCCGTGCCTTTTTCTGCCCGCCCCTCGCAGCGGGTGAGACCTCGGTGGCGGCCCAGCTGGGGGTGACGACTCCAGGCGGGGCGGATATCCTCATCCATTCGGTGCAGGCCTACCTCGAGGCCCACCCCACCCACGCTGTCGTCAAGGTCGACTGCCACAACGCGTTCAACAGTCTGTCCCGCGCCAGCATGTTTGCGGCCGTCATGGAGTCCTTCGAGGACTTGTACGCTTGGACAGCCGTGTGCTACGGCCAGCCCGGCCAACTGGTTCACATCATGGAGGACGGCACTCGCGGCGGCCTGCTGTCGCGGTCGGGCACCCAGCAAGGGGACCCCCTGGGACCCCTGTACTTTGCCGCCCCCCTCCAGGGTTGCCTCCAAGCGGTCCATGCTGCCCACCCGGCAGTCGCTATTCAGGCCTACTTGGATGATATCTACCTTCTGGGCCCTGTGCCGGACACCACCGCGGCTCTGCGCTGGCACTGCAGACCGCGGTGGCCGACATCAACCTCCAGTTGACCCTGGCCAAGTGCGCGGTGTACTCGCCCCAAGGTGATTGCTCCGGCTTTCCGCCCCAGCTCTTGGGCCGGGACGAGCGCCTCCATGGGTTGGATGTCCTCGGCGTTCCGGTTGGCGACCCCGCGTTTGTCATCGATGCTCTGCGGGCCGCCCTCGAGGCACGCACTGAGGTACTGCCCTTGATTGCGCGCCTTCATGATTCGCAGACCAAGGGTCTGCTTCTGTGGTTTTGCGCTCACCCTCGCGTCGTTCACTGGCTCCGGGGCGCTCTTCCGGCTCAGGTCCGGCTGGCCGCCGAGGGCCACGACGAACGCATCCAGTCGGCCTTGG
The DNA here is from genome assembly GCA_009746045.1 of Mesostigma viride. Lineage (NCBI taxonomy): Eukaryota > Viridiplantae > Streptophyta > Mesostigmatophyceae > Mesostigmatales > Mesostigmataceae > Mesostigma > Mesostigma viride. Next base: position 6,612,166 of record RPFO01000079.1, on the reverse strand, counting down.
CGCAGCTGGTCCCGGGCCCCGACCTCCCGCCACATGCTATTCGCATTGCCTCCCTGCCTGCACGGATGGGTGGCTGCGGTCTGACTCGTGCCGCCCGGCTGGCCCCAGCAGCATTTTTGGGCTCCGTCGCTCAGTCGTGGGCGGAAAGCTGCCGGCTCCTGCCCCTTTTGGCAACGGCAGCGCCTGACCTCCTGGACCCCAGCAGCCCTTTGCCCTTCGTCACCGCCATCCAGGAGGCCTATGCTGAGATCCAGCAGGCCTGTTCTCCCGTCCGTGCCGCTCAGGCGGTACAGCGCCACCTCCCTCGCGGCACTCCCTCGGTCGCCTCCGTTCAATCTCCCGCCGCATTCCCTGCTCGCGTCATCGATAAACACCAGAAAACCTACGCGGGTATTCTGCACACGGCTGATTGGATTGCTCTTTTCGCGGACCTCAATGCCCAGGGACGTGCGTGGCTGTTCTCGCTTTCCTTGCGGAGTGTGGGCTCGGCGTACCTTCGTGCTCTTCCCATGGCCCCCCATTCGCCTTGGCTCCCAGCCACTACTCGGTGGCGCTCCGGCACCAGCTATTTGCCCCGCAGCCTCTTGTTCCGGCCGGGCGGCCTTGTGGTAGCTGTGGGCAGCCGCTGGATCCCACGGGGACTCACTACCTTGCCTGCATGGGGGGCCAACAGAATCAGAATTGGTATTTGTATTTGCACACTGTCCTCCTGACGGTGAGTGCTCGCCATGATCCGGTCGGTTTTCCCCCACGCGAACATCCGGTCCGAGGATGCGGATGGCGCTGCCTTCTATTCCCCCAACCACCGGCCTGACATCGTGGTGCTGGACTTTGAGGGGGTGGCCGGCATCTGCTTATTGACGTTTCGGTGGCGCGGCCCTTGGCTCTTAGCCACGTGGCTGGGGCCTCCCTCACGGCAGGTTACACGGCGGACCGGGCGGAGCGGGCCAAGCTCCTGGCCTACGGCGACGTCGGGCACCATCGTGTGGTGCCCTTTGTCCTGGAGGAGTTTGGTGCCATGGGGCCCCTGACCTCCGCCTTCTTCAAGGAGTGTTGCCGGCTCCGGGAGGACCGGCTGGACCTGGAGGGCCAGCGGGCCCCATGGTCGGCGCGGACCTGGACGTCATATTGGCGTCAGCGCTTGTCGGTGGCGCTGACTCGGGCCATGGCTGACATCATGCTCCGCCGTACGCGGGCTGATTTTGCGGTGCAGCAGGGCTATTAGGTTCCTCCCGTTAGGCGTTTCCATTGGTCTTATCGTAGTATAGAGCTTTGACATGGCTCTGTATATAGGTTTATAGCTGGGCGTTTGCTTTGGTTTGAGTGATTTCACTCTGCTGTAAGTAATTATATTTTTAATATATATGATCGACCCGTGTGAGCATCACATCACTATATTTAATTGGTACTGAAATGGAGATCGAGTGCGCATGGCTGTAGGCCTATCCTGACCTCGATCTGATCATGCAGTCGTTGGCCGAGAGTTATAGGCAGGATTCTGCCCAATCATTAATCATATATAGCAGTTATTGATTAGGTCCCGATACAGTCAAATTCCCGTGTTATGATTCTTAAGGTTGCGTTCCCTTGTTAAGTTACGATGCCAAGTTTTTGGCGGCGTTAAACTCAGCGCCCACCTTTCCGTAAATATCTGGACGGAAAAATGGACTTCGGGCGACTTCGACTGATGCTGCAGCTGGATCGGGCTTGACGATCGAGAGCTAGGTCGATTGCCGTATAGAAGTCCGTCAGAGGAGGGGGCCGGGGTGGGCTGCTATCCTAATTCTACCGCTAAGGTTACCTACTACCCGCGTTAAGGTATGTACGACGCCCCAGATTTAAAGGCGATCGTAACTGCGCGGGAATGACTGTACTGGACAGCTGTCCAGTACAGTCCAATACAGTACAGTACACTAGTGGAGCCGTCGAGGAGAGAGATGGCAGGTGGGGGGCCCCTTCGATCCCTATACCGCCATCGCCATTAAATTAAATTATAATAACATGACTCCAATGATTGGGAGATCATGTAGCACATATTCCCTTGCTGGATGGATGGAAGTGGGCGAAGCCGCGAAACCGAACGAAGCTAATTAATTAATTAATTATTAATAGACATGTGACTGCGTCACGTAAGTAAGTAAGTACTTGCGTGTCATGCGCAAAGGCATGCCACGGAGTACTATGCTAATCTCATTAGAAAAATAATTACACAAAAGTTTAAACAAATATCGTCTGCATCATCCCCCAACCGTTAAGCACTGCGTCACGTGATCGAGCATAAGTCCTCAGTGCATGGGAGGGGAAAGTGGGATGGAATGGATGGTGTACGCTATCTAGTTACAGCCCGCATGGGGTGTGCATGGGCACCGCGGCCCGAATCGCTATGAATGCCATACGCGGTCACATGCGGAGCCCCCACAGACTTGGGGGTGGTCTCCTTCATCACTACTTGCCATCTATCCTTGCGTACCATCTGCCTCCATATATTACAGACAAACCAGAAGGCTGCCCGGGTGTGAGCCCGTCACGTCGAGTGTAGCACATGTCCATGACGAGTCTATCACGAAAAGTCGATCCACGGGTGTCGGCCCTGCCGCGCGCGGCCTGGGGCACGCCAGGTGAGGACATATCGCCCAGGCTGGGCGGGCTTGGTGCCAGCTAGTCTATCTGATGTGTCTACCTGATCTGTGCGGGCCAGGTGCCCGGCTAGGCCCAGGCGCCTGTGCCTAATAATGTGGGAAACATAGGGCAAATCAGCGTACAAATCCTCATTACTAATGAGCAAACCAAAGGGGATCCCCTTGCGCAGCATCTCGGTGACGTTGCCGTCGAGTCGTTGCTCCAGCTCCTGCGTCAGTGTCCAGGTCTCGGCGCCGTAGTAGGTCAGGATCGTCAGAATGACGACCTTGAAGCCAGGCTGTGAAATACGGGCGTATTGTCAAAATAAATACGACAATACGCGTTTTTTGGGCCCCGACGTATTATACGCGTACTTGGTCCCGAATACGTGATTTGGACTAGGGCGATTTTCGAGGTTCGAGCCGGGGCAGTGCTTGGCGCCAGGCCAGCCGGAATGTGGCGCGGCGCCTACCTCCCCCAAGATCTTCTACTTATGCAAACTAGGCTCGATTACTAAGTAAGTAAGTAAGTACTTGCGTGTCATGCGCAAAGGCATGCCACGGAGTACTATGCTCGATAACTACGAACTAGGCTTTTCGTCAGTCCTGAGTCCAGTCACTCCAGTTCATAATGACTTGTGCAAGAATAACCTTACTGACTGACTGACAGAATGACTTTTCTGGATTCGACAGCTTCAGCTCCAATACAAGCCGCCGCTGTCGACAGCCGCTTGGTTCACACTTGAGCTGTAGGGATGCCTTCAACGCTTCGTTAGGTGACAAAATACCTCTTGCCTGATCCTTATAGCCACAAGTGTTGACCGTTGGCTTCGTGCTCAAAACCCCCACCCGATGCTTGCCTCATCAGCAGCAGCTTTTTGCAATAAGTCCTTGTAAATCGGCTTCGGTTTCTCAGCCTCCAGATTCTTAGGGTCGAGTGCACGTTAACAACACGCTATTGACCGAGTACAGCGGGGTTGTGCCGAACATCTCGAGTGCATCCCCTGGTTGCAGGCTTATTAACCGGCCACTGACTGCCCTTTCTCTACTCACATGCGCCACCAAGCCCCATGGCACGGCGTTAAAATCTCCAGCGAAAATACTGGAATCTAGAAAATAAGGTAGTAAGCTCTCTAATAATTACCCGCGTTACTTCTTGCTAGTTGCGTGGGTTGAAAGTCACAACAACAAGACATTTTGGATGGCAGACCGCAGGCACCCCCGCACTAACACTTATGCATCACCACATGCCCTACAACGAGAAGAACACCGCCTGATAAGCGGGTTACGATCACAAAAGCGGAAAGGAATCATTAGTTTGATCACATATTGCAGTGACACTAGGCGCAGGGGCTGTAATAACTTCGGCTCATAATGTGAACATCGGGAACGGGCCGATAAGGCTGCGTCTTCTCATGAACGCACATGCTATGCCGGGCGAGGAATGTGATGACGAGTACGGGCTGGCAAGTGGGGTTGTTCAGCAAGGCGAAACAAGTCTTCATGTTATTATGCGCCACTTGAACAGGATGAACCCAAATAAGCCAGGGTTTTGTGGGCGCAACGCCTCACCTAAGGCAGACATCCAAACGATGCCGTTGACCAACCGCTAGGGAAATCGCGAGAAGGGCCACCAGCACACCCTGCCTGCTGCGGCTGTTCAAGCAGCAAATTAAATGCTGCCGGGACGCCATGCGCGGCCGGGCCGGCGCGCGGCCATGATGAAATCTGCGAATCATGAGCTCGTTGTTGCAGTGGATGTCAACAGCCGGCTCCCCCCCGCTTCGAGCACGAAAGGCGAACAAGAATTTGAAAGCAAAAGATGACGGTCACACATAGCAAACCTACCCGCCCCTGCACAGCTTACAAGATTAATTCCAGGAACTGATCTTAATTACAACATATTTCGCCTTTTCGTCGACGTGCCGATTCAGATGTTGCACACACCGGTACTGAACCAGTCATCTAGTTACAAGAAGCGTGAAGAGGAATAAATGTAGAGGGTGCCACGAACTTGAGTGCCAGCGAGCTCGAGTCTGGCGAGTAGCATCACAATTCAACGATGTCCTCGACCATGGTCGTGACTCGTGACTCGTCGCTCCAACTTGTGAAATTTGTGATCTAGGTAAACCTGTCACAGCTGTTTTTAATTTACGCGCCAAAGCTCGCGCCAAACATGGACACAGGCGCGCAATGCTCATCGTCGGCGCAGCGCTTTGGTGCTGAAACTGCAAGTGCAGTAGTGCGCCGGACCTCCGCACACGCCCCGCAGAAGAGTTTTCTTCATCCTGGCCCGAATACACCGCCCGCATTGGAAGTTCTAACTAAATAATTAGCTTCTGGAAAATGTTCTGGCTGAAAACCATAAAAAAAACAAAAGAAAATTAATTAATTAACTCCGGGGGCTGAGGACTGGACTCAACAAACAAACAAACAAAATTAATTAACTCATGTGGGCTCTGGGTATGTATCACTGACCTCCACTGACTCTAGCCTATGGCCGCCGAAGGGGGGCCGCCGGGCCGGATTGCCGGTCGAATTGGGGACGGCGTGTACGATATCTACCAAACAAACAAAAGAAATTTATTAATTAAATAAGTACCCATGTGCCTTGAACGGCTGTACAGTAGGACAAACAAACAAACAAAAGGTTTTAATTAAATAATAAAAACCCGGGACTCTAACTGGCTCCCCAACAAACAATCCAGGGTTATTCGTAATGCAAATACGGCAAAAATTGACCCATAATAACAAACTTCCAATGCGGAGGGTGTAGGAGCTTCCCAACAACAGCCTTTGCCAATCGAGGAGGGGGGACATCCCCCCCTAAATCGTACATGAGCGTACTCCCTGGTTTGGCCTACCGCGCCGCCCGGCGCCAGCCAAAGTGAACTGCCAATCGCATCTGATGCAGCATGCAGCAGGCATCATGCATGCATGCCATCAACCATGATGCCATGCTTGAGTCTTGCGCTCTGCGAGCTGCTCGCTCCGCTTTTTGAGCCTACGGGCGGGTCATTATTGTACAGGGAATCCTAGAGACGCACTGCTCCAGGTACAGACACGTTGTAGACGCGTTGCATCAATATTTGAGCGCGCCAGCTAACCCCAATTAGGCCTGGGTAATTTGGCGACGCGAGGCTCACTTGGCGAGCGGGGATTGTATCCTGGAAAGGGTTGGGTGGTATTCTAAGAACGTCAAGGCCGGTAATTTGCGTCCGTTGCTGAGAATTTGCGAGCGCCGGGCGCGGGGTAAAAGAACGGAGAAAAGGAACTAATGGCGGAAACAGAAGCACCGCAAGCAGAGTTGCCAAAGCTGGTGTACCATGAGCCACCCGAGCTCTTGGGTAAATTGGAGGATTTCTTTTGTTCGCCCGCTTTTACTACTCCTGTCGGAGGATTCTTTAAAGACAACAACACGAAGCTGAAGTTGGTGCCACTCCAGGACGAGCAGCCACATGAAAACTATGCGGTATTCAAGGAATATGCCGACCTTGTGGAGAAAAAGCTCGAGGAATTCCTTGCGGAGAATGGCGTGACAGCGCAACAGTTGTACGAGGACTGCAGTGCGCACCGTGAGCTGGCGAAGAGCGGGACACAAGCTCCGTTAACTTGCCTAGACTACCTGATCGCCGCTACACAGTATGAAATGTTCATGAACCTGGCGCACGATTTTATTCAGATGGACAGCTGGGATGACAACCGATATGTGGAATGGGAAGGAGTCTACGTAGTCCCCCCATCCGACGACGCGGAAGGTTCCGTTCACAGAGCCCACGAGGTGGATGAGGACGGCGAATGAGTTGACATTCAGCGGGCTGTGAATGACTATAGCCGTCGGGCCACTTGTGAATCCCAGGAGGCTGCTGTTTTTGATGCGCTCGATACCACTGTGCAACGTTGCTGCTTTGGAAGAGAAAAACCGATCCCATAGCAAAAAATTAGCTGGAACATGAACTGTTCAAAGTGCCGCGAGAGTACGAAGTCATGGAGGTGCGTGGATGCGCCAACCCATGGCAATCGTCGGCATGACTTAGCATGAAGCGCTTATCAGAGACGAAGTTGCCCTGCGCTTCAGTCGGGTCATTTTCATGGGCCAACAACCTATTTATTACTGGGAAACAGGGCTTAGATTTCTTTTAGGCACAATACCTGAAGCTTGCAGGATTTGGACGACCAGTTTAATCCAGAAATTGCGACTTGCCCACGCTGTTTGAAGATAAACACGGGGTGTAAGCATATTTGATTTATTGTTAGGACACCTGATAAGGCGGCCGCCACCTCTTTACACTATGAAGGTAATTTGGACCTTAACACAGGACATTTGGGTGATGGCATTGTGGAACGACAAGGTGTCTTCCGTTTTCGTGTTGAGCATAACATTTTGAAGCCGGGCATGGAAAAGTCATTATGTCAGACCTTCATCACGGAGACAGCGGATATTTGTAGATGATGCGGGCGCGCATCTTGTTTCCATGGCTTTTTGGTGTACTTACATCAAGTGGAACAAGCAGCAACGAAGGCTTGGCGTTCCCATTCCTGTGCATCCTGGATTTTAAAATGTAATGAAATGAAATTTTAACATGCGTCCAGTAATAGTTGTCTCACTTAATGACATAACTCAGTTGGGAGATCGTTAATTACTTGATTAATTAGTTTTGTGTCCCCTGTTGGGGGACCACGGAGCTCTGAATTCCCCAATTTAAGATATAGTGGACGTCTCTCCAAGTCGTCAAGAGGTACCGTAGTGGCTGAAATCACATTGCGAATAAATAATTTTTCGAGGGTTTTTTTGGATGTTTTTGACACTTTACGGGGAAAGTTCAGCCCGGGTTAGGTAAACTTCGAGCCCGGGAGCTTGTTTGTATTAGGGCACCTAGTTCAGTGTCTGACTTGGATTCTAACCTTTCAAGTTGATTACTTACCCACCAAGCGCAGTTCCTATCTGACAGTTCAGTGTCTGACTTGGATTCTAACCTATCAAGTTGATTAATTACCCACCAATCGCAGTTCCTATCTGACAATTAAGTGAGTACCAGTATGACATAAGGCCCTAATCAGTGCTAGCAGGGCCCCTAATTGAACGCGTTCTCAATCTGGCGCGACGCGGCGCGGCGCGGCAAGCACGGCGCTCCACTTCATCTAGCTGCGCCGCGGCCTGCAGCCAGAAACATGTGTAGCGCCTTCCGTTTTTCATACTTTACGGGGTAAATTGAAGTATTATTTTAGCACTTTTCGGGGGGTCATTCGAAAAGATTAATTCGCAATGTCATTTCAGCCACTACGGTACATGTATCAAGGAGACAACCAGCGCAGGCCAGAATTGGGAGAATCCGTACCATGGTAGCTGGAGCGCCTGCCGTTATCTACGGCGAGGCCGGCTCAGAATGTTTAGATCGTTGTACAGCTCGTCCAGCTCGGACGAGGACGTGCGTGCTGCGCCTCCACGCAAGGAGGATCCGGCCTGGTGCTACGTAAGAAGCTGGGCAAGAGTGCAAAGCAAACTAACCTGCATGACTTTGAGTGCAATTACTGCAACGGAAAGTTCATATGGGTTCGGTCTGAAAGGTGAAAAGCCACACCGCCGGCAGCAAGTGAGCCAAGGACGTCTGAGCCTGCGACATGGGATTTCTTATTCTGGGGCCCAATGGCCTCCAGGACAGGCGCGCCGCGCCAGACTCGCCCGCCTTTGGGCTTTGGGCGTCTTGGAATTTGGCTTTGGGCGTCTCGGAAGTTGGCTTTGGGCGTTTGGCTCTTTTGGCACAAAGGCCGAGCAGATTTCTACACTACACTGGTACTACGTAAAAAGCACAGAGTGGTGCGGCGTAACATTTTCAAACTTGGTAAAATTACCGCCGCACAGCCAGCCAGAGCGGCACGCCGGTGTATACTCTGATTTGGCACGCCGCAAAGGTGAAAACCATTTGCGTTCAGTGCCGGTCTGCGGAAAACGCGGAAAAACGCGATCTGCAAATGAATCCGACCGGAATCGAACTGGGGACCTCTCGCACCAACTTTCGCTGACAATAGGACGGACGTCTCCGGATCCTAGGGCATCGCCAACTTACACCTACAGTCATCCGCAAAAGTTCTCCTTTCCGGGGAGTGATGCAAGCCTTTCGGATTTGGTACTACATAAATCATTCGAGATCTGTGTGTGTAGGAGTACTAGCTACACACGTGTCTACATTCACCCGGTGTATACATTCGCCTAGATAGATGTTGTAGTTAGAATGCTGTTAGATAGATGTAGTACGTAGCCAATGTAGATAGATTAGACCGGTAGGAATGTTTGCACCCATCCATCCATCCATCGGGGTTAATGCTCCGTGACTCCCCAACGGGAGCACGAGTCTAATTAATTAATTAATTAATTAATACATTCGCCACAACCTCAGTGCATGTGCTGGACTCCGGCCGTCACCGCGTACGACTATACGAAGAGCCCATCATTTTCTGGGACCGGCGATCCTACGCAGGTGCCCTTGGCGCACCTAGAGCAAGGGTAGCTTACATTCCCACCCTTGCAGGAAGTAGCCCAGAATGTATTAAAAGCCATATGCCCCTTCTCAGGGATATGTGCTACATGTACTCCCAACGGAGTTATCAAGGAGACAACCAGCGCAGGCCAGAAATCGGGAGAATCCGGACCATGGTAGCTCGAGCCTGCCGTTATCTTGTCCGCGTGTTCGAGTCGTTCAGGATGATGAAGATGAATGGTGATGGAAATGTGTATCCTTGTGCATTGAAATTATGGCTGGCTTACGTGTAGAGCGACTAGATGACCTAGACGGTGGGGCCGGAAACAGCATGCTTGATCAGGGCGTGTGTTTCGAGCCTAACTGGCCGGGAGTGTCTAGTGGTGAGCACCATTGCTGCGATCGCTCTCCCACCATTTACGAGGAAATACCCGCAAATGGAAAACCACTGAAAAGGTAGCTGGTCAGTCATCACGTTAGCCATGCCATGATTCCAAACGTCCAAGATTCCACACGGATGCCATGATTCCACACGGTGCAAAGGCAAAAAGCCTGAGAACAGCACTTTCAAATGTGCGGCGGGAACCAAAAGCCCGCGGATGCCAGAAAACATCGTGTTGCTGCAGCGACGCGACGATGTGGACAACGAATCCAGTGCCAAGCTCGGAACGGCCGCAAAGGAGATCTGGCATCACAGGGTTCAGATGTGCGGAGATACTATGCGATCCAGCCGGTCCACGACCTGTTTGTACGGAGTTATCAAAGAGACAACCAGCGCAGGCCAGAAATCGGGAGAATCCGGACCATGGTAGCTCGAGCCTGCCGTTATCTTTTCCGCGTTTTCGAGTCGTTCAGGATGATGAAGATGAATGGTGATGGAAATGTGTATCCTTGTGCATTGAAATTATGGCTGGCTTACGTGTGGAGCGACTAGATGACCTAGACGGTGGGGCCGGAAACAGCATGCTTGATCAGGGCGTGTGTTTCTAGCCTAGCTGGCCGGGAGTGTCTAGTGGTGAGCACCAGTTGCTGCGATCGCTCTCCCACCATTTACGAGGAAATACCCGCAAATGGAAAACCACTGAAAAGGTCTAGCTAGTCAGTCATCACGTTAGCCATGCCATGATTCCAAACGTCCAAGAACTGCACACGGTGCAAAGGCAAAAAGCCTGAGAACAGCACTTTCAAATGTGCGGCGGGAACCAAAAGCCCGCGGATGCCAGAAAACATCGTGTTGCTGCAGCGACGCGACGATGTGGACAACGAATCCAGTGCCAAGCTCGGAACGGCCGCAAAGGAGATCTGGCATCACAGGGTTCAGATGTGCGGAGATACTATGCGATCCAGCCGGTCCACGACCTGTTTGTAGAGCTTGTGCCAAGGGGCAGCACCGAACAGATGTGGGTGACGTTGCAAAAAACATCGGACTTGACGGAGCATAATGGCTCGGTCGTAGTCTTTGACCAATAAACGCTGCAAGAGCTCAACAAGAGTCGTGATGAAATCAACACGATAAGAACAAAGACGGGAAAAACGATGTAACTGAGAAAGAACAACACCATATTTTGCTGTGTGGGAAAGGAGACTGTGAATATCGGGGTAACGAATAAAAGGAATTTGCTGGTATTTAGGATCCTTGCGCTTATCATAGACAGCCGTACGCCAGCCCTTCTTGTTATGGGTAATGTTACGGAGTTATGTTCCTAATTAATTAATTCATTAATGTCTAATCACCAAGAAAATGTCCTCAAATGAGGACATTTTCTAGCATGGATACCATTTGTAATAACTAACACATGTCAACACATCCATGGGTACGGCATGGAACCATGTTCATTTATGATATGTTCAAGAGTTGCAATGCTTAACATCCATGAAATATGCTCATTGTATTCTGATCAGACACTCCGCAAAGGTGAAAACCTTTGCGTTCAGTGCCGGGCCGCGGAAAACGCGGAAAACGCGATCTGCAAATGAATCCGACCGGAATCGAACTGGGGACCTCTCGCACCAATTTTGCTGACTATAGGACGGACGTCTCCGGTTACCATGGCATCGCCAACTTACACCTACAGTCATCCGCAAAAGTTCTCCTGTCCGGGGAGTGATGCAAGCCTTTCGGATTTGGTACTAGATAAATCACTCGAGATCTGTGTGTAGGAGTACTACACACGTGTCTGCACGCGAGACTTGTTCAGTCTCGCACCGTGAGACGGGCTGAACACGGCTGAATCCTTCTTTAGAAGGGGGCGTAGCCGGTACTATCGAAATCAGCCAAGCGTATATTCTGATCAGACACTCCGCAAAGGTGAAAACCTTTGCGTTCAGTGCCGGGCCGCGGAAAACGCGGAAAACGCGATCTGCAAATGAATCCGACCGGAATCGAACTGGGGACCTCTCGCACCAATTTTGCTGACTATAGGACGGACGTCTCCGGTTACCATGGCATCGCCAACTTACACCTACAGTCATCCGCAAAAGTTCTCCTGTCCGGGGAGTGATGCAAGCCTTTCGGATTTGGTACTAGATAAATCACTCGAGATCTGTGTGTAGGAGTACTTCATTGTATAATTGTTTACGATTTATGAATGCAGGGGGGTCGCTACGCGAGTGACCAAATAGCACTCAAGTCAACAATATGCCAAGAAAGAAGGCATGGCCAGGTCATGGCTGGTCCTGAAAATGCACCCAGGGTGCCCACAACATGTCTATGTTACACCCTCGCAGTCCTAGGCCCTGCAGCCTGCCAGGGGGGGGGCACAAAATGTAACTGGCAGCCAGGGACCATGGTGCAGGCCAAACAGCAGGTGTAAAGCTAGCTCAGTCCAAAGAGTGAAAGATGATGCAAATACTTGCCAAGGTTAGGTCCATGATCGTTAGTAGAGGCTCGGCTGCCACCACGGTGCTAAACCATCATGTTGGACCCTTACGTTATATATGAAACATATACTGCAAAGAGGCACAAGTTGTAACACAAGCACAATGTAAACATGACAAGCTCAAGTTTCTGAGCCAGTCTTGATCACTTGGACATGAGTTGAAGCATTAGAAACATATGGGCAACATACCAGCAAGCCTTGAAAAACTTCTCAGCAACAAGGCAGTATATGTGTTGAATCAAACTAGCACATCGCAATTAAGCACAGCGACTTCTACTTGCTGCTGTTTTGATAACGCAAGGCCGTTTACCTTTTCAGTGACGCAACGGGAAAAGAAAGTACCACCCAGCAAACTTCCGTTATCCCCCGGACATAAACGTAATCAAAACCACGAAGTTGGGCATTGAAAGCAACCGGAATTATCACGTCTGCGGGAGGTATAGGTTACAATCCACTTAACACGCTTACTTAGAACGATGCGGTTGAGAATGACAGTCGGATCCTTGTTCTTTACGTGCGCCCAGGCCGCCAGCTGCGCGGGCCAGCTCAAGAAATATATATTAAAGGACGGTGACGCGTGGGAAGCACCAAGCCTTGCGGCAAAAGAAAAATATGGCTCGCGCTCGCCCTGGTTTTCGCCAGGCGCGACTGCGACATCACGACGAAAAAATAGAGACTCTTTGACGCATGCAACTGCCCAGGTCCCTCTTCTCCCCATGTCGCCCATAAGCCCAGAAGCGTACCATAACCCATACTCGCGATATCCGCAGCGCCTGGGCGGAAAAAGAAATTGTAAAACCGAACTGCGAACTGACCTATCATGCGATCTACGTAGCTCTCAGATTTTCTTCAACAATGCCAAAATCCGTTCATGAACAAAATTTTCGACATATACAAAGCACCTGCACATGAAGAATAGCATCTTCGAAATCACTAGATGACGATCTAAAATGCTGTCTTCGTCCGGGGCAAAATAATGCCCTATAACATTCAGGCAAGCCTCGGAACTGGCACGACCCCATAGCCGCCACTCGACAAAACACTCGATTGCATTGCGATGTTCTTGCTATTGTAGGTACTTTTCGTCGCCTCATATTTTCCAGGTACGGTCGACCCCTGTCGACCCCAGGGGCTTGGCGCGCTCAGTACCTATCCCAGTTTCGCGCCAAAACCCACCAAGTGACCCTAGGACCAAATTTGGCGCCAAAACCGCGCCCCTGACCCCCCCCGTCTCAAACGAGGACTATGTCCTCAAATGAGGACATTTGGTTTTTGGACATTAATTAAGTACTTGCGTGTCATGCGCAAAGGCATGCCACTGAGTACTATTAATTAATTAATTAATTAGACTCGTGCTCCCGTTGGGGAGTCACGGAGCATTAACCCCGATGGATGGATTAATTAATTAATTAGACTCGTGCTCCCGTTGGGGAGTCACGGAGCCTTAACCCCGATGGATGGATGGATGGATGGATGGGTGCAAACAGTCCTACCGGTCTAATCTATCTACATCAGCTACACACTACATCTATCTAACAGCATTCTAACTACAACATCTATCTAGACTGAGTACTATGCTAATCTCATTAGACAAAATAATTACACAAATTAAAGTTTAAACAAGTATCGTCTGCATCAGCAGGTGTAGTTTACATCCTACCCTTGCAGGAAGTAGCCCAGAATGTATTTAAGGCCAGATGCCCCTTCTCAGTGATATGTGCCACATGTACTCCCAACGGAGTCATGTTCCTATATGAATACATCATGGTGGTGCAGATGCACCTAGAGTAGGTGGCGGTTTACATCCCCCCACCTGCAGGTAGTAGCTCAGAATGTATTACAAACCATATGCCCCCTCTCAGGGCTATGTGTTACATAAGCTCCCAACGGAGTTATATTCTTAATTAACCTATAACTGCTTTCGTTGCACACTGATCAGTGAAAGGTTTTGTTTGACACTGGTTTGTTCAATTTCATTAATATGTCATTTACTTATACAATTTTGGAGGGGAGCCGCCACACTTTGTAACGAGCTCAACCGCTGCTTTACTATGAACGCACAAATTCTACACAGATACTATTCAGCTCTGAGCTCCCCAGTCTCCACGGTGTAGGGATGGCTCAGGCCAGGATGTTTTGCAAATGGCAAACTACTACTACAACAGGGAGAATAAATATTGTCAGTTGCCCACTCAGCCTCAACACCATAATTGGCGTTGCTAGTTTAATTGGAATCCCGGTGGCCACAGATTTATCTGTACACGTAAATCTTATTGGTTGTCACATCGATGTCTGTTTGGAGCGAGGTGTGCGAGCACGTGAGCAGAAATGCTCCAACATGCAAGCACAGGTATACACAAGAATGGGCACTTTGGCCCTTTGTACCGACCACGCGTGCCCCGTGTGGTAAAAAATCGGTGAAAAAATGGAGGGTTTGGGCGAAAGCCCGCTGTACAATGGAGACTCTAGAATGTACCAAAACTTGAGATGCATGGGATTCATGACGTAAATGCTTTCCGCAAGCTGGCATACAATCCCATCGATGATCGAGGACGTCGTAGGACGGCAGGTGAAACACTGAGAAGAGGGTAAGACTCTTAACCACCGCCAGATTGTCGCGTGCAGGGCAGCTACAAAATCCAGTAGGTCATCCTTGAATGGTGGCTTGCCCGCAACGAAGTTCTCTTGTGATGTATCCGCGGCTGTTTGCAAGTCCGGGAAGCACATATAAAATACAAAGCATCCCAGGAAATTGCCAGCTTTCCCATTTGGACGTTGTGAACACGCGCCTTCTCAGCGCTCACCCCAAAGGCGCGGACACGTTCTTCAGTAGGGTGCTTCCTTCGCAGGAGCGTCTCTGGCGAAATAATGAAGCCGGCCGGCAATTTACCGGCAATCACATCGAAAGGCAGGTATATTCGGCTGGGGCGCCAACTGTTTGCCAGGAGAGATAGACCATAGCGCCAATGCAGGCGAGAAGGCCCAGGTGGCACAGCATAATGTAGCCTCCTCCGGTCTCCGGCTTCCAGTCATTGTCTAGCAAGGGGTCGATCCCATCGTTGCTGAACACGTCAGGAGCGACAGCAGCCTCCACGGCGAGCTCCCCAGCAACATGCTGGCTCATGGTCGAGAAAACCATTGGAGAAAGGCTTGTTCGGTGCCTTTGCAGAAGAATTCAGGCTATGCGCAATTGGCCAAGTTGGGTTTCGACTTGCAAGGGTGAAGTCGTATATGAAGGCAGCGCAGGAGTTTTGCGTGTGCCTACTGCAGCCTACTGCCTAGATGTTTTTGTCTGTGACAAGAAATCTGAAAGTCGTGAACTACCCGTGCACATATGTAGCTAGTGTGGTAATAAAAAATGACATCGTAGATTGCGGCCAAATCCTGTCACATGAGTTCGTTAAAGCCGAAAAACCAAGGCGAAAAGGCGTTAGCTGCTTGGTACACTATCCACGAGGCAACGGCTCCCTTGGTAGCATCAAATCAGCGTTAGGCCAAGGGTCAGACAAGTCGATATTTTGGAGCCTGGTAGTCCTTTTAAGTGGAGATATTTATCGAAAGGTATGGCTCACGTCAGGAAAGGCCGTTGCAACAAAAGCCTTCGTCAGGATTGGGCAGCTACAGGTGGTCAAGCCGGCCGGCTGCTGTCCCGTCAAGAAGATTTCACTAGAGAATCTTGAAGAAAAGTTTAAGGAATCCGGTGTCAGGTTTGGGTATCAGGCCAGGATCAGTTTCTGAACAGCCTGCGTCAGCGACTGTCGGTCGCCGCCAACAGTTCTGGCAAAGATATTTACTGCCATTGAAAGATCGAGATCGCATGATTGATCCGCCTTCAAAGCAAGCGGACTTGAAAAATCGTGTTGTAATCTCGGTTGGCTAAATCATGTTGTAATCCTCGACTGGAAATATCATGTTGTCATCCTGTTTGCGATTCTGCTGTGCTGACCGTCACTCGTCAGTCGTCGGTCGTCAGTCGTCCGTCGTCAGTCCGTCGTGTCCTGGAGGCGATTGGGCCCCGGAATAAGAAATACCTATGCCCCAGTTGGAACTTGGAACCCGGGTTGGGTCAGACGTTAATTTAGCTAGTTACTGTGTAGGTAGTTGAATCCCACGCCGATACGGGTCAGACCTACAGTACATAGGCAAAGTCAGAAACTCCGGGGGAGAAGCCGACGTCAGGCGCCCAGGTGTGAAGACCGACGCCGAAACTGACGTCCAGGGTGGAACCTGGCCAGTTTGCGTACTCTTGTTGTTGTTGTTGTTGTTGTTGTTGTTATGTCCCACGCCGCACATGGGCAGCAGAGAATCTATACTGCGTACTGGAGGCTCAGGGTTGGCGTGCAATTTGTACATTTACTGGTCCATAATTGGCTAATAAAAATATACCCATTTCCCCGAAATTTGTACATTTACTGTATAAATGTTAAACTTATAAGCAGGCCGCTTAGGTAGAACTAATTAATAATTAGTAAACCATTCTAAGGTCGATTCTTTTGCAAACTTGAACGTTTCAGTTCTACAGTACAGTACTGTATGGCCCAACTCCAGAAGGAGGGGTGGCATGAATGGCACCCCAAGGTGAAATTTCATCGAATCACTTTATCTTCAAGGGTGATTCCAGGGGCTGACGGTGGTGGTTATTTGCGGGGCCCGTCCTGTCCTGTACTGTACACTGTGAACCGCGGGGTTCACAGTGTCAGCATAACTTGGTTGGTTGCATTTGGACTGCGTGGGGTCATTGGTCAAAGGTCAAAATGCCGGTCACCGGCAGTTGTTGTCGTTGTTGTGTCCCACGCTGCACCACGGTCAAAGACATGCCGGTAGCTGCCCCTTGCCCCTTGGTGCTCCGTCAGCACCTACGGTACAGATACTGTAGTGCAGAAAAACGCTACTGTATCTGAATCGGTACCGGTACCGGCCTGGTACCGGTAATCAGGCGGAGCCAATTTTCGGAAGAACCGTTAGGTTCGCCAGAATTGGCGAAGCTTATAAGGCCGTACACGTGAGAAAACATAGGAATAGGGGATGAAAATCCGTCAATCCATCCATCCATCCATACATCCATACATCCACCGAATTTGTCCCGAATTTGCAAGCAGAAGGGTGAGGTTCTTCCGAAAATTGGCTCCGCCGTAGAGTTTCAACGGGCAAGTTGCAAACACGCACGTTACTTGATAAATGGTAATACCCCGGTATTTCTTATTCCGGGGCCCAATGGCCGGCGCCGCGCCAGACTCGCCCGCCTTTGGGCTTTGGGCGTCTTGGAATTGGGCTTTGGGCGTCTTGGAAGTTGGCTTTGGGCGTTTGCGCTTTTGGATTTCTACACTACACTGGTACTACGTAAAAAAGCACAGACTGGTGCAGCGTAACATCCATACAACGTAAAATTACCGCCGCACATGAGGCCGGCAGCAATAAACTGGCAGCCAGCAAGAACCGGACAATGGCGTCGGTTGCTGGTATTTCACTTACACTTCACAGACTGCTTTGGAGTTTTGAGCATTTCCAGGCTAACCGAACTTAACATATTACCACATACAGCCTAGGAGGCTCCGGCGTAGTTCTTAAGCAGGAGCGTCCCGGCCGTTTCCAATGGCGCATGATGCATTCAAGCACCATGTGGCTTTTATCTCGACATTATTGCTCATCGTGTCTACATCTTTCGGCGTGCGGGCTAGCACTGACACGAGTGCGCAAGGCGGTTCTGATCGTGGGACTTCAATCAAGATCTTACGTAAGCTAATTTTTGTACACAAGCGAGGTTCCGAATGATCCAAGGGACCCGGCCCCTCATTATTCGGCCGCGGGTTCTTCTTATGCATGATGCTGCTGTGGATTGTCCGTGCCGGTAGTCTCTGTTCTACAGTAATGACGCGAATCCGCGTTGTGCTTGATCATGTAGTCAGCCCTTCGTGTTCATTACCTGTAAACGTTGATTGTTTCTTGACGCTTCTGAATGAAGAGTGTTAGAATGGAAGTATGGATTACATACCTAATTATGGGCACCCTTCCTTTATAATTACCTCGTTTAATTTGATACATCCTTTCCCCTATGCGTGTACGAGCTGGTAATCTTTTTCGCCTGCCTTACCCAGCTTTGTTTTGACGGCGAAATGGCCGCCAAAAGTTATAGGGTATCTTGTTACGGTATTCCCCCGATATTTCCTTCTGAAGTTACCTCGGTATCATGGCCGCGCGGCTGGCCGGCCCACACCTGCGTACCACTTTTACTCTCTAGAGTAGGTCTTTCACGTACCCCACGTCAATGTTTACATATCATATCGGATTGTATATCTCAAAATTAAACTAAGCATGCATTGTGCGCACAATGCATATGTGCACCCGCCATGCGAAGGGCGCCTGCAGTACAATTTGCCGGCAATACGTGATCTCATCATGATCGTGATAAAAGAATGTCGTCTCTATTCAATATTAATTAGTAACATTGTATGATAAGGTTTGAAAGATAACCATGCCGGAGCGCTGAAGATAACGAGGGAATTACTAGGTAACCTACTTGCATTTATCTGAGCTGGCTGGGTACCAGATGACATCATGTATATAATGGCCTCGCTGCAAGATTGTGTACGGCCCCAATATTGGAGCCCTGCCGCCTCTTGAGGAAAAAAAGACAGCTGAATGCGAGATCACCCTGCATGCTCAACTGTTTCACAACCTCAAGACGTGCTCATGGAGCAATACTACCATCAGCAAATCCTAACATACATACTAGACATGTGCCAAACATGAATTTTTTTCTGCTGCACGCACAGGATCTGCCGGTGGACCTGCGGAGGCTGAGCGTGCTTCTTCTGCCTCTGCATGGAGCACACTAGTAAATTCAACACAGCAGGGTGATCACGAAGATGATACTCTGCGATCTGTTGATGCTACGAGCACGAGCTGGCACGCAAACTACTTGCCGGACTCTAAGGTAAATGTCAAGCATATTGCTCATTAAAATATGCCATTGTTAAGTTCATTACCTCCTAACCTGGCCAGTGACCCTAAGGCCGATACACGCTAACTAGGATACACGCTTACAAGGATACACGCTAAGGATACACGCTACAGTAAGGATACTTGATAAGGAAACACGGCAAGGATGCATGCTAAGGATACACGCAAAGGATGCACGCAAAGGATGCACGCTGAGGATCTATACACGCTAATGGCACACCTAAGGATACACGCTAAGGATACATGCTAAGGATACATGTACGCTAAGGATGAACGCTAAGGATAGGCGGTAAGGATACTATTACAATGCGGGCATGTCAAGGATGCACGCTAAGATAACACGCTACAGTACGGATGCATGCTAAGGATATACGCTTTAAAATTAACATTTCTTAATATAATTTATTTATATTAATTTGTTAAAGTTATATACATATAATATAAAATAATATACTACTTGCGGGCCATGTACATGTGCTTTGTGTTTCTTTGTGTACGCAGGATGACTGCACCGCCAAGCCGGAGACGCTCGTTATAATGCCCAATGTTCAGACCGACTGCGCGTTTGAAACAGAACCGCATTTGATTCGTTGCAACGTGGCTACCTTGGAGGTTTTCGTCGACGGCCGCATCGTGGCGGCGTATCAGGCAAGCCAAGACGTGTTGCCAGCTGTAACCTGCCCAATATTGCAGTGCACGTGCCTGGTTTTGTCTAGTGTGCGGGGTTTACTAGGGTACAGGGTTTAGCAGGGCAGCATGTTAAAGACTTAAGTAAGTGAGAAGATAGGGAATTACGTGCTTGCTGTACGGGTTTTTGCCCGTCCTTCTCGTCACACTCTAGATTACTCTGCACTCTAGATTGATTATATATTGTGGAATCCGTGTTTCATTGCTTTGTTTGTCCGTCTGCCCCTCCCATGATCACAAATATCAAAAGCTTGTTGGCACCACCAATTTGCGTGGCGAGCTAAGTGAAGCGTCAGGGTCACCGTCCCCCTTGCACGCGCAGCGCAACACCACACGCAATGTGTTCGCCCACTCCATGCGCTCTTCATGGCAGTTGATTACGGACACCGCCCTGCTGTATGGCGCCTGGGCGGGGCCCAAGGGATCCTTGGCCCTGTGCGCCCGCAACTTCACGGCGGCATTCCTGGGCAGCAGCCCGGTCTACTCCACGGCAACAATCTCGAGCAGTTTGCTTGATGATATGAGCAGGCCCGTCACCGTGTACTCGTTGGGCAGGGGGCAGGAGGGTTGGGAGGGTGGCGAGCGAGCTAAGCAGCATCCTGGCCTTGGCAACGAGGTAAGTGTGCCTGGGCTAACACGGCTATTATCAAGCAAGAAATCACAGCAACATATGTTGTGAACAGGCTAGTGGGGCGGTTGTTGGCATGGAGGAGTTATAGGTTAATGAGTTGTGATGAACTGTTATGATTTTCACATCTTAGGATACAACGTATGTCTGTGGTTCAGTGGCCGATCGCAGTTGGTATATGCTTTTGAACAATTATAGTGAGCCTCATGTCTGTGGTACAGTAGTGAATGCATATGGTGTTGTCATTGGTATGCATGCGTGTGTGCATGTGCACATGCACGGGGGCACGTGCATGGGTATACACTTATCTAACGTGTGGAAGAACCTCTCAGCATGTCCATGTGCATACCATGCATGGACGTCGCCAAGCTGGACATTTTGCAATGTGAAAGCGTGTATATGCTTTGTTAGTGTTATTGGATCGCATGCACGAGGGCTTGTATTATTCCCCCCACCCCCAATCGATAGCGTGTCTCCACATACATGTCTTGTTGCTTATAGTAATTTGTATAAATTCCTTCCCCCCCACCCCACCCCACTAATATTACTTGATATTGTAGAGGAATGTAAGTAAGATGTGCTTCATTTTGTTGTGTTGTTGTTATGTGTGTTGGTGCAGGCAAAATTGATGTGCTGCTTTGAGGGCAGGTTCATGAACATGCCGTACGCTCGTTCTTATTGGCGTGCGATGCTGAAATCCAACCTCGGCAAATGGTGGTTACGGCGTGGTGCCTCTTTTATTGCCACACCAAGAAGAACCGTATCAAACCAGCCTTTGGTGACTAGGAAAATGAGTTCATGTAGTGGCCATGGAGTGACGCACAAACCCAAGGACGACAACCACTGTGATCTTGGAAACACTGGGTTACTCCATTCCTTCTTCATGCGTATCATCGCCGTCAGTTGCTGGTTCATCAACAACGTTCACCAATGCAGTCTCAGTGAGGGTAAAGTGCAAGGCACTGCTGGCGAGCCCGCTGGTGACATCGTTGACATGAACAATCATGCAAGAAAGAGTTGCAGTATTGATGACAACAACAACAACAACAACAACAACAACAACAACAACAACAACAACAACAACAACAACAACAACAACAACAACAACAACAACAACAACAACAACAACAACAACAACAACAACAACAACAACAACAACAACAACAACAACAACAACAACAACAACAACAACAACAACAACAACAACAACAACAACAACAACAACAACAACAACAACAACAACAACAACAACAACAACAACAACAACAACAACAACAACAACAACAACAACAACAACAACAACAACAACAACAACAACAACAACAACAACAACAACAACAACAACAACAACAACAACAACAACAACAACAACAACAACAACAACAACAACAACAACAACAACAACAACAACAACAACAACAACAACAACAACAACAACAACAACAACAACAACAACAACAACAACAACAACAACAACAACAACAACAACAACAACAACAACAACAACAACAACAACAACAACAACAACAACAACAACAACAACAACAACAACAACAACAACAACAACAACAACAACAACAACAACAACAACAACAACAACAACAACAACAACAACAACAACAACAACAACAACAACAACAACAACAACAACAACAACAACAACAACAACAACAACAACAACAACAACAACAACAACAACAACAACAACAACAACAACAACAACAACAACAACAACAACAACAACAACAACAACAACAACAACAACAACAACAACAACAACAACAACAACAACAACAACAACAACAACAACAACAACAACAACAACAACAACAACAACAACAACAACAACAACAACAACAACAACAACAACAACAACAACAACAACAACAACAACAACAACAACAACAACAACAACAACAACAACAACAACAACAACAACAACAACAACAACAACAACAACAACAACAACAACAACAACAACAACAACAACAACAACAACAACAACAACAACAACAACAACAACAACAACAACAACAACAACAACAACAACAACAACAACAACAACAACAACAACAACAACAACAACAACAACAACAACAACAACAACAACAACAACAACAACAACAACAACAACAACAACAACAACAACAACAACAACAACAACAACAACAACAACAACAACAACAACAACAACAACAACAACAACAACAACAACAACAACAACAACAACAACAACAACAACAACAACAACAACAACAACAACAACAACAACAACAACAACAACAACAACAACAACAACAACAACAACAACAACAACAACAACAACAACAACAACAACAACAACAACAACAACAACAACAACAACAACAACAACAACAACAACAACAACAACAACAACAACAACAACAACAACAACAACAACAACAACAACAACAACAACAACAACAACAACAACAACAATGATAATGTTGGTTCTTCTGAAGACGGAGAACTTGATGGCACGGTCGAAGATGTTTTCGACGATGCCGCGATCGCGGAGCACGTATTTGCCACAAGGGGCTGTGGCAATTGCGAAGTCGGTGAAGACTTGGCTACTGTGCTGGATGAGGCGCCGCTGCCTCAGGTATGCTTTCATAGCTAAGTTGTGCTTGGGTAGTGCAAGTTGTTCTTGGGTACGGATCCAATGTGCAACTTGTTCCTATGCAACATTCAAGTGTACTACTACTTCTACATGCGCTTTATATGTGTGGTGATATTCCCACTGTGCTCTTCACGACATCATGCTACAATGTAGTGACGAGCATATGCAGGCCACCGTGTGGCAAACTGGTGAGGGACTCCCTCACCAATGCTCAGCAATAAAGAGGGAGCACTAAAGAGGGCACGTGGTAGCCTTTCTGAAGAAGTCTACTGAACCCAGCAGTGGCAATTTTCTTTATTCTTCCTTTGTTCGTTACATTGTTTTCAGGGCAATCAATGTGCATCACAACATGCGGCATGCCCGGCTCGCTCAGCGGGGCCACATGAGCACGATGCCGCGGAGGCTGAAGAAGCAGGCGATCAGGTATCATGGGCTTATCATCATGGCTGTCTTTTTCAAATCATTGCTTTCTTACAATTAGCCGTAGCTAACACAGCCACCTTTTATCAGAAGGGTAATCAGCACCGTGTCGTGGGAATGCTTTGGCTATGTTCTTCCCATGCTCGTTACATTGTTTGGCACCCATGGATGGGTGGTCATGTGAATTGCGTTGGGGTGGCCAGTTTTCGTAACCCACCGTGGCTCAGTCATGTGGGCATGAGTGAGAATAGGGGCGGCGTTGGCCAGTTTTTGGCACCCATGGATGTATGGGCATGAGAATTGTGTTGGCACTGGCCAAGTATGTAGCACCTCCCATGGACGTGACGTATATAAACTTAGGGAAACAGGTGCAAGGACCCGCAGCCGCCCTTTTATTTGATTCATATAATGATGAACATTGTCATGTCGTGGGCTCATGAATGTTCCTCTTAAACAGTCTGTATGCGGTGTGTGCTTCTCAATTACGTTATTTGCGGCCGATCGTATCCATCACATGATGCGTCATGCCAGCGCTGTGCGGGTGGGGCCGGGGAATGCGAGCACAATGCCATGGACGATGAAACGGAGGACGAAGAAGAAAATCAGGTACACTTGCCACATCATTTTGTTTGTTTGATGAACCGTACTTGTGTGTGCAGATTTTCGATCATGAGCTCCTCCACCCCCCATCAAGGAGTATGTGCTACATGATCTCCCCACGGAGGCATGTTATAATTTAGTTTAATTTAATTTAATGTGGCTCAAAATATTGAAGCCACGCCTGCATCCTCCAACCCATTTCTATTGTATGAGACAACAGGTCATGGTATATAATAACTATATAACTAGCTAGAGCCGTTGGGGCATACAGCACCCGTAGAAGGCACTTGCAAGGTCAAGCACAGTACCAAAGCATCTTATACACTACCAACGACTCAATAATCCTCACTAGCAAAAAAGAAGGAACCAATAGTATAAACTCGACTAATATGCTTCAATGCAAGCAGATCCCATGACTCTCTAGGGCTCAAACGTACAACAAACGACCACGGGAGAAGGCGGACCTGGCCAGCAAACCAATAATTATAATTCTATATAGTAGCACGTTATGACTAAGCATCGTCGAGATTTTTAGGAGTCGTGTATACACAAGTCTTGGATATTAATAATATGGTTGTCGGATGTTTTTAAGTCATCCCACTATAACCTTGGGAAATTTGTATATCCCATGAATACATTGTGAGAATATGTAATCACCCTCTCTCTTGATGTTTGGTTGTTCGTGTCGTGTTTGACAATATACATGGGATATTTACCTTGTGAGCGTGGCAGGACACCTTGCCTTTTACCCAGTTTGATAATGTCAAGGACGACATCGACCCATATTCGGACACTGCCGAAGCGCGGAACTTCCTTGTCAACGAAGCACGATGGTATGAAGATCTTGAAGGCAAACCGACCATATCCTTTGACGATCTACAACTGGTGAGGGTAAAGAATAACATGGCACGGGATAGCAAGGATGGGGAGGGTATCAGAATAAGGTCTCATTTGTTGCTTGCTGTCATTCCCAAAGCATCGCTCAGTGCCTTTTTGGAGGGTGAAAGACAGCGAGCAGGTGCTGATCTCACTCGTTGCAAGAAAAAAAAAGAAAATCGCAGTTCGGCCAACCCTGCAGCTAGCCATGTAACGAAGGTTGTTTCATCCGATCTGTACCGTTGCAGTCGTGCTCCCGAACAAAAAAAAAACAAAAACAAGTTGGGTTCCGATAACCCTCGTGCACGTAAATGTGGTGTTCGAGGAAAAATTCCAACTTGTTGCGATATGTCCTTCCGGGTGGTCATGCATTGTAACATGCCTGAATTTTACTTTATTACATTTCGAGAACCTTCGCATCAGCACGGGCATGGCTTATACGCTAGGGATAGCTATCAAGGCAGCCAACGATTAAGTGCTAAGTGTCGCGCATTCATACAACAAAAAACTGAGTTGCCCTTCTTATTGGAAGGCCAGCCCATTGATGCAGCCGCCGTGTTGCGTCTATGGCGTGCTGAAATGGAGGCACATGCGGCGGAGTATGGCGACTTGCGGAAACACCGCGATTATCATTTGACCAAACACGACATTGTGAATATCCATCGTAAAAAGACAGAATGCGAATGGAAGTTGGGCTATTCCGAGGCGGCTAGTTTGTCCCAGTGGTCTTTGTCGTCAAAGTTGGCTGGCATGGTTCGTTTCTTACAATGGCAGGTATTTGCGCGCAAAACACCTTGCGAAAAGTGCAGGACATGCAAAGATTGCACACAACCAGCAGAATGGTGTGCCACGTGTAGAGAATGTGCGTTGTGTCAACAAATCACAAATGGCAAATGCAGGGTCCATCGCATTGGCAAGTGTGAGTGCACACAACAGTGTGAGACGTGCAAGAAGTGCAAAAACTGTCCGACATACGACGAGACGAGCCCATTTATTATGGTCATACAATCAAGTTGGCAGCGTGACTGTATGCGCAAGTTTGGGGACAAGATGGTTTTTTTGGATAGTACCCATGGCATGTTTTGCCTTGGATATTACTTTGCAACCTTGCTTGTGGAAGATGACCATGGCACTGGAATCCCGGTTGCCTGGTGCATCATGTCATCGGAGAGCACTAACTCATACAAAACTTTCCTAAAAGCCGTGTGGGATGATCCTGAATCCGCTTTACCTATTCCAAAATCATTTATGGTGGATTGTGCCGAGTCAGAAAGGAATGCCATCAAGGAGGTTTTCCCCGCGGAGGTAAAGATATTTTTGTGCAGTTGGCATGTTGCTAGAGCATGGTACAAGAACGTGATTACGAAAGTGAAGTCGCGTGAAGACCGGTACGCCTTATACAAGGGATTGTCAACTTTGTTGTATTCCATAAAAGGACAAGTTAATCCTAATACGAACCCAAGTGAAATAGTTACAATAGTGAAAAATCAGCTTGAAAACTTTTATGTCCAGTGGGAGGGCCGTCAACCAGCATTCATCACCTATGTCAAGAAGGAATGGGGGAAGAGCTTTCCACATTGGGCTCATGCCTTTCGGCATGCGGACTATGGTGGGCATGATACTAACAATCTGTTGGAACGCTATCATCGTAAATTGAAAAGCCAATGGATGTGGGGCCAAGGTAGACAAAGGCTAGACTTGGTGATATATCGATTACTGATCGCCTTGAAATACATGAAGGATGATCAATTAGTGAAAGATCACGGTAGTTACATCAACAGGAATTTGTACAAGAATGAAGGGACTGCTGCAGAAGTTGCCAAGGAACTGCTTCCCACCGTTGTAACGCATTTAGACAACGCTTGTGAAGGGGTTTGCGAAGTGCTCTCTGCGGCAACTAGTAATGACAAGGTGAAAGTGACATTTCGGAGCTTACAAGCCCCTCTCGGATGTACATGCTTGACAGCACACACCGGCAAAGTTTGTTGCCATTTTATTGCATCATTGCTTTTCCACAATGTGTGCACTCAGGAGAACTTGGATGTATTATTGTGCAGACGCGCCACATTTGGTGTTCCTCGTGGGAAAGTTTTCCAAGTGTTTGTTGATGAGGTGGAATTTGTCAAGGAAGAAATGTCCAAGTATCCCACAGATCGGCACGATGACGGTCACGTCATGGACGTCAACGACATGGAGCCCTTACCTGACGAGGAGGGTGATCGCTTTCCGCATGAAGATGACTCACTGCCAGCTGAACCCAACGACAAGGAGCTGGAAATGCGACTATTGAATGCATTTGACGGAGCCATGCAGGTAAATATGCTGCATTCTTTTTGCCAAAGACTAGATGTGCACAGATTTGGTACCTGGCCTGCAATCTTTTTGTGTGTGGGGGGAGAGATTACTTAACTCACGTTGACATCCGCTTGAATGTGATTGCCTGCATGTTGTCCACAATGTACTACAATGCATATGTCGTTCCACTTTACTCCTGAACCGCAGGCATGGAGGATGGCTTCCTTTACTGCCAAGGAAACGGCCGCAAAAGTTTTGTTAGCGTCTTGTGTAGAAAGTTGTAGGATCTTGACTGAGAGCACAGTTGTGCCTATTGCCGAAGGAAATGAATTTTCGGGAAGAGCGGGCTCTAAGCCGATTCAACAAGACCCTGTGGTTTTGCGAGCATGCAACAAAGGCAGTGCCAAACGGAAGAAGGACGAAGTGGACATGCCGGAGCTGACGTCAACCCATGCTGCCTCCAATGCACCTTCCAAACGGAGGGCTGGGTTTCGACAGAAGCTCTCAGAGAATTTACCACGACAACCGATGAATGGTGAGCCATACAACTTAAATAAGCCGCTCTAGATTGTAATGATGAAGTCAATATGAGCATGTGCATGTTGTATTGATTGCGGTTTACCCTAACAAGTACATCACAACAAAGTTGACAATGCCATTGTTTTTTTTTTTTTGTGCATGCAGTCCCTAACACCATGGAGGGAGGCCCAAGCACTCCTGCAGGGGGTGGAATGCCTGATACCAGAGAGAGCGTTAACTTAACAGGTGAGAATCTTGCCCCAGGCTTGTGGGATCGCTGACGACATGCCATATGCGTTTTAAAACAAACACGCATACATTTACTTGCTGTGAAGATAAACACATACCCACTTGTTAATTAAGCAATGACATCGACACACACATGCGCCTTAAGTCTTTACCACATGGTTTTGCTCACATGACGCTCGGGATCGCTTGGGACCTATTTATGGTAACGTGAGATAGGCCAGCTTTGAGAAAGCGAGGTAGTAAATCTATAACTTGGCGGAGAGGCCGGGTTTTGAGGAATGTACTACTGTATTAAACTAATTTACATAAAAACCTTGGAAATAAATGTCTTTTTGTGAATGCATGCAGACCCTGACGTCATGGTGGGAGGTCAAAGCTCCTCTCTTGGTGTTCGGGAAGATGCCCGGACCTGCATTGATGACTTGACAGGTGAATCGTGATGTATGTTTTATACACATGAATAACAACCTAACAATGTTGTTGATTTGCTCGCATTTGATTGTAGTATCATTTAAGTTTTTGTAAGTTGTTCTCTACCTGAACTACATGCCGGATTGCTTTTTTGTACATGGCCATATATTTTTGCTCACAGGAAATCACACACAAATTGTCCAATACACATGACCATGCACCCACACATGATGTCGATCGGTATACTTTTTTTTGTTAATTTACCTAAGTCAAGAATGGCACACACATACGCCTAGCAGAATGCGGGTTTATTACCAGGGGCGTGTTTGGCATCTTCCCAAGTCCGATAATATCTTCTTGTCTTCCTTTGTATGCATGCAGGCCGTGACCTAGAGGTAGAAGGAGCAGGTATACCGGGAAGACACCGCCACACCTGACGTGGGACGAACGAGCGCGACCTGTGCGACATCCTCCTGTGGCTCAAGTGCTGAAGAAGAGTTGCTCGCGGTTGTGTTAACCCATTAACGATACCGGTACAGATGTCCAGCACTAAAGGGCCTCTATGGAGCTTTTATTGAGAAAAACGTGGCAACTTGCACAGCGATGGAGTGTAGGGTAGAGGGTTGTAGACCCGCCCTGCGCACGCCTGTGAGGGTGCTCCGGTATGTAGTGTGCATCCTTTGTGTGTGTTATCATTAGTTGGCCTACTCACTACCAAGTGGGAGTGTAATTGTTCGTGGTGGGAGTCCTGCCTTGGATGCCGTCCGCCCCGGCAAGCCCGTCCTCCAGGCAGTCAGGGGAACCACCATTGGGGGGAGGTGGCTCAATTGATGGAGGTGGTAAGCCCCTGCACCGATTGGCTAGTCGGTCGAATCCCACCAGATGATGTAACTCTCACTGCGTAATGGGGAGCTAATTGGTGGTGGCATAGTCATGGGATGCGTAGGTCTACTTCATGATTACCCGCTATCTTACTTTGTTTTTATCGTGGTCCTCTCTACTGCTGCAAGGGGCTCCCTACCTGTTGGGGGCGGGGGGGGCAGGTTATCTTTGTTAGTTATATACGCCGTCTCTCAGTGGTGTTACGTCCGTTCGATATGGACTTGCCTACAGAGGGTGGTACTGACGTGTTGATCGGGAGTTCCGGTTGAGCCTGTGATACATTATTTTTCAATTTGCGTTTCAATTTGCGGTGGTTGATCAAGCATGACTATATGGTTGTCTCCTTGATATGCTGTATAGTTTTCGGAAGACACCGACGCACGGCTGACACGCATGGTTGACACTATACGTACCAACTTGATTATTTGGGTGGTTATGCCCTTTCATACGGCTTCACGTTGCATGGCTTTACATTTCCCTTCCTTATTTAAGTGAATGACATGGGGAGACATGCTTTAGGACTTGGTGCACTTTGCCTGAGCAAGGTGTGACAATTAATTCACCGCTATAAATGTGAATGGACCTGTGAATGGACCAAGTTCGTCGAAACGGGGAAATAACGTTACTTGATACTAGATTTAGGGAGGTCCTGTGTTCGTAACTTGCTGGTAGCTACTGTGGTTTCTCATTTTCGGTGTTGTCCGTGGAATCTCATATTTGGGCAGCTAGCCCCATGCACGTTGAGCGCTTACTGACAACAATACAAGATTTAGACGCGTAGGGGGGCAAGAATCAATTGTGCGTCGGCACGGTAGCTTCGTCTTTTTTTTACTGACTAGGTTGTCCCCAGTTTACAAATTAACAAAATTAACAAATTAACGCCGGCGGACTACCTGCGGACTGCTCTACGTGGAGTCGCCGGGCTACAAGTTGCGTACTTGACCAAACTCAGCCGTAGGGGCCGCCGCACCAATTTTTACTTCTTTTCGTCACATGGCTTGCGTTGGGTTCATCGACGAGCATCGACGCTCATCGACGGTGCAATCTGACGGCGGAGAATAAGTTCGCCACAGCACAGCGCGACGCAAGGGCTAAGATCCGACAACGTGACATGCAAAGCTTTAGACCGCATCGCTAACCGGAAATTCCGTCCAACACCGTCGTACAGTACTGCCAGTCGACCGCACCTCTGCCTCTTAACCGTCGAATGCGCAATCGATCTAGAAAGTAGAAACGTGTCCGCGACACTTCCGCGATTTCAGTACATGCCGTCACCCTTGACAGTTGTCGTACAATACTGCAAATTTACGCCAATAGAAACTCGCCTGCAAACATATATCTCGATAGAGGCATGCGTCTTATTTAATTTCAAGGTAACTTACCTCTTAATTAATCTCGCCCTCCCGTTGTAACACCGTCCCCCGTTGTAACACCGTCCCCCCGTTGTAACACCGTTCCCCCCCCCCCATAAATGCGTCCCCCCCCGTTGTAACACCGTCCCCCCCACGTACAGTACTTTCAACCGCAGCTCTGCCTTTTAACCGTCGAATGCGCAATCGATCTAGAAAGTATCCGCGATTTCAGTACATGCCGTCACCCTTGACAGTTGTCGTACAATACTACAAATTAACGCCAATAGAAACTCGCCTCCAAACATATATCTCGATAGAGGCATGCGTCTTATTTAATTTCAAGGTACCTCTTAATTAATCTCGCCCCCCGGCCTCCGCTAATTTGCTAATTTGCTAAATTTGCTAAAAAAGAGCCAATTTTACCCCGACTTGCATCATTCACGATTTGTGCGTTTTAATCGAAGGGCATCTACTTAGTTCGGCAGAGCAACGGGGGTTGTTTAGTTAGTAGTTAGTTAGTACTTACTTAGTTAAAATAGTTAGTCAGTTAGTGAGCTAGTGAGCTAGTTAGAACTTGATAGGTAGGTCAGGTAGGTAGGTAATTAATTAATTAACTAATTAGACTCGTGCTCCCGTTGGGGAGTCACGGAGCCCGAACTGCCTTTCATCCCTTTGTTTGCACAACAGGAAGGAAGGTCATAGACCCCCTTTCTCCTTCATGCTAGAGGCATGCCACAGCTGCGTGACTCCCAAACGGGAGCACGAGTCTAATTAATTAATTAATTAATGCCACAGCTGCAATCGGACACGCTAAACGATCCTGCAAGATATGTGGGTGCAATGAGACCCATGTGAGCTTATCATAACAAGGAGCGTGGGCAAGTAATGTGAGCATAGCCAAGACGTAGCATCATTAGATGTACAAGGGAATATTTAATAGCTATCTTGATGTGCGTGGAGGAATAACGGCGAACATGAAATGAAGGAACAAGTACCCCACAACCAGGAACGTGCATCCCACAACCAGGAACGAGTATCCCACAACCAGGAACGTGTTTCCCACCACCAGGAACAAGTATCACATAACCAGGAACGACTATCCCACAACTAGGAACGTGTATTCTGATCAGACACTCCGCAAAGGTGAAAACCTTTGCGTTCAGTGCCAGGCCGCGGAAAACGCGGAAAACGCGATCTGCAAATGAATCCGACCGGAATCGAACTGGGGACCTCTCGCACCAATTTTGCTGACTATAGGACGGACGTCTCCGGATACCATGGCATCGCCAACTTACACCTACAGTCATCCGCAAAAGTTCTCCTGTCCGGGGAGTGATGCAAGCCTTTCGGATTTGGTACTAGATAAATCACTCGAGATCTGTGTGTAGGAGTACTACACACGTGTCTGCACGCGAGACTTGTTCAGTCTCGCACCGTGAGACGGGCTGAACACGGCTGAATCCTTCTTTTTAGTAGAAGGGGGCGTAGCCGGTACTATCGAACGTGTATCCCACAACCAGGAACAAGTATCCTCTGCCGGCAGTGCCACCCCATGCAAGACCCCACAAGCCATCCTTGCGTCAAGGGGACATGCAGTCATCACAAGGAGCGGTAACTGCCGGCAGTTCCACGCCATGCAAGACCCTACAAGCCGTCCTTGCATAAAGGGGACATGCAGTCATCACAAGGAGTGGTAACTGCCGGCAGTGCCACCCCATGCAAGAAGACACAACCGGGGACATGCAGTCATCACAAGGAGTGGTAACTGCCGGCAGTGCCACGCCATGCAAGACCCCACAAGCCATCCTTGCGTCAAGGGGACATGCAGTCATCACAAGGAGTGGTAACTGCCGGCAGTGCCACGCCATGCAAGACCCCACAAGCCATCCTTGCGTCAAGGGGACATGCAGTCATCACAAGGAGTGGTAACTGCCGGCAGTGCCACCCCATGCAAGACCCCACAAGCCATCCTTGCATAAAGGGGACATGCAGTCATCACAAGGAGTGGTAACTGCCGGCAGTGCCACCCATGCAAGAAGACACAAGCCGGGGACTGTCATGCAGTCATCACAAGGAGTGGTAACTGCCGGCAGTGCCACGCCATGCAAGACCCCACAAGCCATCCTTGCGTCAAGGGGACATGCAGTCATCACAAGGAGCGGTAACTGCCGGCAGTGCCACCCCATGCAAGACCCCACAAATCCTTGCATAAAGGGAC